>SJYX01020469.1:0-77222 GCA_006410675.1 Oreotragus oreotragus
GGCTAAGTGTTTCTCCACCAGGACCCTGGTCTTACAGAAAAGCGTGTGCCCTGCAAACCATGGACTCCTCTGATTCCCCTCTCGGGAGGCACACTGCAAAGAGGCCACAGGCAGAGAGAATATCTGGGTGTCCTTTCAGTGCCACCACTTTCTAGCTGTGTGACCTAAGGGCTGTCTCGCACCCTCTCCGAGCTCCAGTTGGCTCATCTGTCAGGTGAAGACAGAGAATTCCCTTTCTCTTGACCTCACACAGCTGTCAGGAAGCTCCCACAAGATGGTACCAGGTGGAGCGCTTTATGAGGTCTGTACGTGTTAGGACTGCACTAGCTGCTGAATTGAGGGCTTCAGACTCCAGAGGGCAGGATAGTTTAAAGATGGGTGGGGGGTATTGGAGGTGATCACCATTGTCGTCCTTCCCATCCCTCCCCCAACACCCTTTCTCCCCCACAGCTGCTTGCCCTGAGCCTTTTACATGGGTTGTCTTGTGTAAGGCTCACCACAACCCTGGGTGGGCTTCCCTGGTGGTGCAGATGGTAGAGAATCTGCCTGCAATGTGAGAAGCCCAGGTCCAGACACCTGGGTCAGGACGATCCCCTGGAGAAGGGAATGGCAACCCACTCCACTGTTCTTGCCTGGAGAGTTCCATGGACAGAGGAGCCTGGAGGGGTGCAGTCCATGGGGTCGCAAAGAGCTGGACACAACTGAGCAGCTAACACACCACCACTAGGTGGTAGGTGCTGTGACCATCATTTTTACTGCTGAGGAAATGCAAGATCAGAGAGGTGACATATTTGCCCAAGGCCAGCCAGAGGAGCCAAAGATGTGTGTAAACTTGGTCTGTCTCTTTTTTGTTATTTTTGGCCCATGCTGGCATGCGGGATCTTAGTTCCCTGACCAGGGATTGAACCTGCGCCCCCAGCACTGGAAGCTCAGTCTTAACCATGGGACTGCCAGGAAGTCCCTAAATGTGCGTTTTTCTGACGCTGGAGTCTGTGTGGTGCTGCCAGGTCCAGTCAGACAACACCTCCCCTTGAAGATTTCCCAGCCTATGGCTAAGCCCTCTGCTGTTTGGGGAGTGTGCACAGTTATTTGCGGGGCACGTCTGCCCTGTGACATCAAGAGCTCTGATCCCGTCATCTCTGTGGACCCTAT
Organism: Oreotragus oreotragus; assembly: GCA_006410675.1. NCBI lineage: Eukaryota > Metazoa > Chordata > Mammalia > Artiodactyla > Bovidae > Oreotragus > Oreotragus oreotragus. The sequence goes on from SJYX01020469.1 coordinate 1,153, forward strand.
CAGCGACTCCTGGCCGCCTAGGGGTGTTCACCCAGTGTTGTAGAATTGAACCAACCAGCACCAGGATGGCTGGGGAGCAGGGAAGTTAGGTGGATGCAGTCTCAGGGGATGAAGCTGGGATGAGTCGCTGCCCCCTCTTCCCTTCCTGGTCTGTTTGGAGGCTTGTAGTTCAGGATTTGAAGTTGCAGGACAGGGAACTCCCTTCCAGGTGAAAGGAGAAGCCACGTGGAGAGCCGGGAACCTCTCAGCTGGCTTTCCAGTCTGCTCCCTTCGGATGGTGTTTGAGGCCTTGGTTGGGAGGCTTTGGGGCTGCCTCTGATCTTTACATGTCTCAGGGGTTTCCAGCTGCAGATAAAACCAGGCCTCGCTCCTCAAGTTACCAACCTCCTGCCTCTGCAGCTTTGCTCCTCATGGCTCCTTTCTGGATCTTTGGTCCCCGCTGCAAAGAGAAGGAGCCTGTCTGGCCCTGCTACGTGCCAGGTGCTGCTCCGGGTGCCCAGCTTCGTTGCCACCCAGCCCTCCAACTGCTGGAGAAGCCCCCATTTTATAGATGAGGAATCTACGGCTCAGGCAGTTGCTTCGCTTATCCAAGTCAAGGAGGATGTAAATAGGAAGTGGGGAGTCACAGAGCCTTGGTTGTGGCCCTCAGCCCCTCCACAGCTGGCCTTCCCTGGCCTCTCTGGCTCATCATCGCATTCCCCCCCACCCCCACCTCTTCATAGCTGGGTGGGATTTGGGCTTCCCTGATTTGCTACACCTGGCCAACCTGGAGCATCCCTGCAGTGCTCACGGCCTGTCTGGGGTCTCTCTCTCCCTGCTAGTGTGCTGAGATCGTGGTTCATTAACATGCCTCACACTTGCTGTAAGGCTACTTCCAAAGCAGCCTGTATTCAGTGAAGGTCGGTTCATCTCCTGCAGATCCCAGGACGGTGGATAGGAGAATGAGCCCAGCCAGACCCACCCTCTGCCCTTGAAGCTCTGGAGTCTTCGGGGTGGGGCAGGGAGGCCAACTGACCTGCATAATTCACACCAACAGATGTGAAATTGTCCCGAGAATGCCTTCAGTTTGAGATGTTTGGCCACATAGTTGAGCCGCCAAGGGGCAGAGGCTGGATGGCCTCTGGGCTCTACCAGGGCACAGAAGGGCAAGGAATGTCCCTGCGGCAGGCTGGATCTTACAAACAGACTCTTTTTCCATCAGCTTCACCTGGTTCCTCCCGTTTCCCAGGTGGCACTAATGGTAAAGAATCCACCAGGAGGCGCGGGTTCGATCCCTGGGTTGGGAAGGTTCTCTGGAGAAGGAAATGGCAACCCACTCCAGGATTCTTGCCTGGAAAATCTCATGGACAGAGGAGCCTGGCGGGCTGTATAGTCCATGGGGTCAAAAAGAGTCAGACACAGCTGCGTGACCTAGCACGTCATGCACACACGTACCTGGTTCCTTCACTAGTGGGTGCCAGTGCTTTCTTTCCACCATGATGCTCTGATGATGCTCTCATGCAGCGGTCCCCAACCTCCAGGATCTAATAACCTGATGACCTGTGATGGAGCTAATGTAATAATAATTGGAATAAAGGGCGTAATAAATGTAAAGTATTTGATTCATCCCCAAACCATCTCCCCCCACCTGAGTCCATGGAAAAATTACCTTCCATGAAACTGGTCCCTGGTGCCAAAAAGGTTGGGGGCCACTGTTCTTGTGGACTTTCTTCCCACAGGGTTATGATCTGGTCGCTTCTATCTGGAAGGCCACACAGATTCCGCCCCCCACAGCCTCCTGTGACAGAAGAGAAACACTTGCATAGCAGTTACAGAAGGCTGGGCCCTGTTGTAGCACTTTATAAACACTGACTCATTTAGTCCTCACCACTCGTTGGGAGGTAGGCACTGTGACTGATCCACTTTCCAGATGTGAAAACTGAGGTACAGAGAGGTGACGCAACCCACCCGAGGCCCCAGAGCTGGTGAGTGGTGGCTGCTCATCTCCGTGCCTCTCTGCCAACTGTCCAGGACAAGCCTTGGCGTGCTCGATTGACGTCTTCCTGGCTCTAAACAACCTGTAGAGTCCTAGTCCCCACAGCTGTAAATAAGGCTAAATCCCTCCTATCTGGAAGGGCTGCTGGGAGGACCAAGAGACACAGCGACTGTGAAAACACACTCTGCATCCCCAGGAGGACAGCTCCTCAGGTGATCGTTGTCTTTGGCCCTCTCCCGGGATGTGAACCCAGTTCTCCGTGGGTCCCCAGCTCTGGCTGTCCTTGGGCCCTCCCACCCCCACTCTAGTCCTGGCAGAGGTGGCTCAGCGCCCCCCTAACCCGCCCCCCGGCATGCCTGGGAGGCAGAGGCCCCTCTGGAGGGTGTTGCGGTAGATGCCCACTTTCCTCCGGTACCATCCACCCAACCTGAACCTCTTGATTTATCTTCTTGGGAGACCCTTTGTCTTGCCCTGTAAACCTCCTGAGGTCAATTCTATTCACTATGTGTTTTTCTGAGCACCTACCTTTTTTTTTTTTTTGGCTGCACCTTGCAGCTTACAGGATCTCAGTTCCCTGACCAGGTTTTGAACCCAAGCCATGACAGTGAAAGCCCAGAGCTTTAACCACTAAACCACCAGAGCACACCTTTTATAAGCTCTTGTTCTGGGTGCTGTGGGATAAACAGGAATTGCCCCTCAGTGCCCCCCGCCTTTCACACACACATATGCACACACATGCGCACAGTCCCTCAATTTCAAGGCTTGAGAGCTGTATTAGTACAGCATCTCAAGGAAGAAGCCATGTGGCCTCAGGCGGGGGAATCAAGGAAGGCAGCATGGAGGAGGCAGCTGGTCAGGAAGGAGATTCTAGATAAAGGGGGCTGTTTAAGTTCTGGAATGTGGGAAGACCTCTGGAGGTGTGAGAAGAGGGGAATGGTCTGGTGGGGCCGGAGCACAGGGTTCACTGGATGAGGTGGAAGGTGAGGCTGGGACTGGGCTAGGGCTCCCCTTTCCTGCACTCTCCACACCCCAGCACCCCTGCCAAAGGAGAGGAGAATAGCTAGTGCCTGCCAAGGACTCGGCATATGCCAGACACTGTCCCACGTGTACAAGTCCTCCCAGCAGACCTAGCATACGTGCTATGCAATGTGCAAGCCGCTCAGTCGTGTCCGACTCTGTGCGACCCCATGGGCTGTAGCCCACCAGGCTCCTCTGTCCATGGGATTTTCCAGGCAGGAATATTGGAGTGGGCTGCCATGCCCTCCTCCAGGGGACCTTCCTGACCCAGGGATCGAAGCTGCATCTCTTACGTCTCCTGCATTGGCAGGTGGGCTCTTTACCACTAAGGCCGCCTGGGAAACCCTCAGCAAACCTGGAGTTGGTGTTAGAATTATCCCCATTTTACAGATGAGGAAACCAAGACCTAGAGAGTTTGAATGACTTGCCCATGGTCACACAGCTGGTAAGAGGCAGAACAAGGATTCCAGTCTAAAATCCAGGAGAGTTTTTTTTGTTTTGTTTTTTGTTTTTGTTTTACTGTATAAACAGTGTTGTGTACTGGCTTATATCCAACACTTGCTTCATGTGATTGAACTCTATGTGATGTTTGTAGTGACTTCTGCTGTAGCAGAAAAAGGGAAGTCAGAGGGAGGAGGCTGATTATCAAGAAGATGATGAACCTGATTGTATCTGTGGTGGATGCTGACCCTGTGTCTACCCGTGGCACTGGCCCCCGGTTCTCATTGGCCCAGGGTCTGACGAACTCTGGAAAACATAGAGGTGGGGCTTGAGTTCCTGCCAAGGAAGTAGGAGGGGCCAGGGATAAGCAGAGAAGAGGGAGAGGGGGCTCCAAGCCAAGATCAGGCTTGGAGGCGAGACTGAGCCTGGCCCTTTCAGGCCACAGCAAACAGCAGAGGTGGTTGTTGTCAACAGTGTGATCAGTTGAGTCATCAGCAAGGGCCCCACTGTCCTTGTTTGGGCTGACTTGGTGGCTTCCTGCTGGACACAGAGTGAGCAATGTGTTAGAAAGAGTAATCTGATGTCAGTGGGAGGGACACATTGAAACGCTGTCCGGTCACTCCCGGTCAGATTTTTCCATGCCTGCCCTTAGCAATGCTGTCAAGGTCATGATGCCTAACCTGACCACTTGACTGCTGCCCACCTCTGCAACCTCATCACCAGCTCTCCAGCTAGAACGTGAGCTCCATGACAAAGCCATGGAGCTTTGTCAGTTTTGTACTGAAATGTTTGCTCATTGCAAACTCTAGTACCTAGAACTGTGTCTGGCACGTCAGAGATGGCCAGTAAGTACTGGCGGAATGAATGAAGACTTGCTACCCAGACTGAACTCATTTCATTGAGCCTTATGCTCTCCTGTCTGTCTGTCCGCGAGTCACCGCAGGCTAGTCCCTGTTCATTTTCAGGTAGGAGTTTTGTTTTTGTTTTAATCTTTTGGCTGTGCCTTGTGGCATGCTGGATCTTAGTTCCCCAGCTGGGGATCCTGTCGCCCCCGCTGCAGTCGAAGTGTGGAGTCCTAACCACTGAACCACCAGGGAAGTCCCAGGTAGGAGTTTTAAGGCCACCTTCTCTGGAGAACTTTCTGTGACTCCCCTTTGCCGCATCAGATGTGCATGTCTTGCGCCCCCAGAGCTCAGTCTACTTTCCCAACTGTAGCACTTAACACACTTCTTTTTTTAACTTCTTTATTTTTTGATTATATCACTGAAAATTCTAATTTTACAGAAATGTATAATATGGAAAGTGAAAGTCTCCTTAAGTCCCCTTTTACAGAGAGAATATCTATTAAGAGATGGTTGTGTATTTTTCCTTATTTTTCCAAGTAAGATATTATATACATAAAATATGTTTTTATAGGAGCCTGGTGGGCTTCTGTCTATGGGGTCGCACAGAGTCGGAGACGACTGAACGACTTCCCTTTCACTTTTCACTTTCATGCATTGGAGCAGGAAATGGCAACCCACTCCAGTGTTTTTGCTTGGAGAATCCCAGGGACAGGGGAGCCTGGTCGGCTGCTGTTTATGGGGTCACACAGAGTCGGACATGACTGACGCAACCTTAGTAGTAGTGGTAGTAGTATAAATACATTAAATAATACGTATGTATTTACTTATACATTATATATTTATGTGTATATGTATATATTGTTGTTTTTAGTCGCTAAGTCATGTCCAACTCTGCGACCCCATGGACTGTAGTCCGCCAGGCTCCTCTGTCCATGGGATTTTCCAGGCAAGAATACTGGAGTAGGTTGCCATTTCTTTCTCTAATATGTGTATATGTGTGTGTGCATATATATATATTTTTTAAAGTGGGATCATACTATTGATACTTTATGCAATTTGCTCTGGTTATTTTACTTAATAAGTCCTGGACATCTTGCATATCAGTAATTAAAGACCTACCTCATCCTCCTTCACAACTGTATGTAGTGTTTCTTTTAACGAATGTACCATAATTCACTTGGCCAGTCTCCTTCAAATGGACATTTGGACTGTTTCCAGTCTTTCACTGGTTTAACCATCATTGAAGTGAACATCTTTGTGCAGAGATCTTTGAGCCCTTGTAGAAATGTTTTTGCAGAAAAATCCCTTAAAGTGGAGGTGCTGAGTCAGAGGGTGTGAACATTTTAAATCACAATAGATATTTCCGAGTTATTCTTTCTGAAAAGGTTGTACCTCACCCCAATAGTTCTGAGATTGTACCCTTCCCCTGGCCCTACCTTGGCGAGCGATGGCCAGTCTGTCCCTGAGACAGTCAGCTCCACGGAGGTAGACAGATCCTCTTGCTGGTGGCTATGTTCTGAGTGCTACCTCAGTTCCTGGCAGGCACTGTGGGCAATGAACAGATACTTGTTGATGGAGGGGGTAAGGGAATGAGGGGATGGAGAAGAGTGTGAGAGAAGGCTGCTGGGTTTGGGGAGAGTAAACTGTTGGTGGCTTGGAAAAGTGTAGGCTTGGCGGGTGTCCGAAATCTCAGTCCGTGCCCCTGGCCCATGAGGGAGCCCACGCCCCTCGCCCTCCACGGAGTGGTTCCCGCCCACCCCTCCAAGTTCATCACCTGCCCTTTTCTGTCCTCCTGCTGTGTTTCCTGGGGTTCCTTGCAAAACATTTTCCTCACTTTGCCTGGAAACCCTTCCCCTTTTCAAGATGCTGCTCAGAAACCACTCTCCTGTGAAGCTTTTCCTCTCAGGCAGGATTAGTGCCTTTGTCCTCTGTTCCTGCTGTGTTGACCAGTGAGAATACTGCCTCATCTGTTTATAGGCCCTTCACCCTCTCTGAGTTGAGTTGAGAGCATTCTTTTTTTTTTTTTGCCAAGAGGCATGTGTGGGATCCTCCCCAACCAGGGATTGAACCCATGGCCCCTGCAGTGGGAGCTTGGAGTCTTAACCACTGGACCACCAGGGAAGTATCAGTTGAGAGCATTCTAATAGCAAGGGCTGTGTTCCCCAGGTTTGTGTATTTGTAATACCTAGGCCTTCTGGACAGACAAGATCAGGAGTCAAAGAGGAATATTAGTGCAGTTGTGTAGTGTGAGATGCTGCAGACCCTGGTTGGGGTAGTGGCTTTGGAAAAGGAAAAGAAGGAAGCACTACATGACTTGGTAAAAAGGATGTGGGGCCTGAGGGAAGGAACAGTCACAAGATGGTGACCCTGCCAACAGAAGTGGAGAAGCCAGAAGGGGAAGCTGGGTGAGAGAGGGAGAAGGGTCGCTGGGTCTGGAGAGGTGGAGTTTGGAGGGCTGCCAGTGGGACTTCCAAGTGAGAAGAAACAGCTGACAGCTCAGATACCACACTGGGAGCAGAGCAGGACACTGGGGCTGCAGATGGGGACGGGCTAGCAGTGACGGGGGATGAGTTCCCCCAGGGTAGGGAGCAACGTGTGGAGGCCTGGGTCTGACTGGGTGACTCCCATCTTCTGGGGGTAGGAGAGAGAAGGGCCAGGCTAAACCAGAGTGGTCAGAGGCAGCATCGACACGGCCATGGGAGCTGAGGGGTTTAAGAGCGTCCCGACTGCAGAGACCAAGGAGTAGAGAAGGGGGCCTGTGACTTGGGAATACAGCAGCTGCGAGGCCTTTGGAGCAGGCGGCTTCTCTGGAGAGGAGGATCGGGAGCTAGGCGGAGCAGGCAGAGCTGCAGAGGACACCGAGAGGAAGCCCGGTCCAGGCCTGGCTCAAGGCACAGGCCAGGGAAAGGGAGGGGACACCCCCCTGGGACTTGTGAGTCATTCCCACCAGGGGCAGGACTGCAGGCCTCTGAGCGGAGTCTGTGTGCCCCAGGGGGTATGGAGGAGCGCTCTAGTTACTCACTGGAATTTCCAGCCAATCCCAGCACTGGTGGAGTGGAGATGTTTGGATATTCAGGGAACAGCTTCTGAGAGGTTTCAGAGTTCAGAAGTGTGTGTCGATCCTGCCCTGCTGGGGAGGAGCCTGGGGAAACCGAGGGGGATACTTCTATGAGACCCTTCAGGGCCCCTCATGTTCCTTTGGGTGGGGGAAGGCAGACGGAGGGCTCCCGGGCTGTTAGGCCTTTCTCCCATGCCACCTGCTTGTCCGACCAGTGAGGGCAGCCCCATATGCCATGCACTCGGAGCCTGCGGGGGGGGAGACTGGCACAGAGCCCTGGGCTGGCACACTTCTGCCCTGGGGAATGCCAGTCCTGGTTGTTCCCAAGCCCTGAGAACAGCCTAACCCGCCCAAACAGATGAGGAATTGTGGCCCTTCTGATGTGCCCCGGCTATATATAACCCAGCCAGGGCAGGGACAGGGACTGATGGAGAGGGCGGGTGTAGGGTGGGGTGTGCCCATGTGGAACCCCGTCAGTCCTGAGGCTCCAGAGAACTTACACCAAATCCCTTGGTCTGTATTTCAGCTATAGTGACAGGGAGAAATCTTTTACTGGAGAAGACAGGTTTTCAGCTGTAATAGAATGGCAGGAGCCCCACCTAGAGATCAGAACTCTCAAAGATTTGGGGGGAAGTTGGGATGAAAAACCACATCCACCTCTCTCCTTTTCCCTCCTCCCTCTTCCTCAACCCCTCCACCCAGCCTGGAGGCTCAACCAAGGACCCTATTCTCAGCTGAGATACTCAGTTGGAAGGAGAGGTGATGACCCCAGGTGGGCCCAGGGTGGTGCATGGTTGACCCCCACTTTGGAATGCATTTCCAAATGAGTTCCAAAGAGCTGGACTCTTCCCTCTATGGCCATACACCTGCCACCAGACGGGGATACACCATTGCAAAAGGAGGTCCTGGGAGACACACAAGGCGTTAGGGACAACTCAGACACTGCATCATTAAGAACCACACTGGTTGGTCCTGGCAACTGTGTACTGAGAGTCACTTGTGAGCTAGAAGCACCAGGAAGATTTCGAGGAAATCCCCGACTAGAGACATAGTTTGGGAGCTGGTGGGAGATTGGCAGGGTAGGGGCAGATGGGGGCTGCGTGAGAGGAGTTGGAGTTTCAAGGCTCATTACTCAGAATCCAGAGTGTTCACTTGACCTGCCTGGTTGGTGGCACTTACTATTCCAGGTTTACAAAGTGGTAGACTGGTCATGTGTGAAGCTGAATTTGATTCCAAGATACCAGGAGGAAATGGGACAGAGGTGATATATTCCAGGACCATCCTCCAACACCATCTCCCCACCACCCTCCCACCCTCACCCACGTGCGTGCACACGCACGCACGCACATACACACACACTCCCAAACTTCCCTCAAAGGAACAACCAGTTGCAAGAAGGCAGCAGTCTTGTCTGTAAGCCTGATTCAGTGCACAGATGTTTCATTTAGACTGCACCTTGTTTCTTATATAGAATTTACCTGCCATCGTTTATTTTTTATTTTTATTGTTTTGATGTGGACCATTTTTAAAGTCTTTGTTGAGTTTGTTACAATATTGCTTCTGTTTCATATTTTGTTTTTTTCGGCATATGGGATCTTAGCCCCCAGGCCAGGGAACCGGCATCCTCTACATTGGAAGGGGAAGTCTTAACCACTGGACTGCCAGGGAAGTCCCTCTGCCATCATTTTTAAATTGAGAGCTCTCACTGTGTGTGTGTGTTGGGGGGGGTTAATCGTGAGCCTGCACTGCCCCTGGCAGCCAGCAGCTGGAGCTGAGTGACACTTTCTTGAATTCACCTGGTCCCTACCTGGCTCACTTCACTAACAGATCTTACCCACACCCTCCTGAGGCCTGGAATTTGCAACCTTTGTCCTAGATGTTGTGTTGTGAAAGAGCTTTTTCCAGCTGCCGCCCTGAAACTCCTTCCCGGCAAGAGTAGGTGGATGTATTGATGCGTCTCTGGATGGGGCCAGGGGGACCGGGGGATGTGCGGATGCATTTAGCTTCTGGAAGCGTGGGAAGCCAGGGGAAGCAGACTGGGATGGGCAAGGCTGGTGATGCTCGCGATCCTGGCTTCAGTGTACCCTTCCCTGCGGGGCTAGTTCTACTGGGCTCAGAGGCCCTTCTTGAAGAAGAGCCCCAAAGAGGTGTGGTGCTGCTAATCTCAGCAGCATCTGTAAGAAGGAGGTGTGGTACCTCTGGCGGCCCCAAGCGGCCCCCGCTGCAACCCCTGGGTGGCACTTGTGCTTCTGCCTTGGGAAAGCAGGTCAGGCCTCCTTTGCACAAAGCCCCAACCACGGTGGCGATGGAAACTCTGGTTTCTCACCAGGCCTAAAGGTGTCAGAGCCTGGGGCGGAAGTGACTAGGGGCTGGTCGGCATCCCAAGGTGACACCGAGGTTGGCCCGGGGGCCCGCGAGGCTCGGCGGGCAGCTGCTCCTCCGCTCCGCCCCCGCCCGCCGGCCCGCCCAGCCCGCGGGGCCGGTGAGGGGCTGTAAATAAAAGCCTGTCTCTGGGAAGCGGACCTCCCCTCCGCGCCCGGCCCGGCTGCGGCCTCGTCGCCCCTCCTCCGCGCTCCCGGAGCCTCCCGCCGGCCGGCTAGCCCGGCGACCGCAGAGAGGGGAACGGCTCCACCTCGCCCGTCGAGTCGTGTATTTCCTGCCTTGAGAGCGAACGCGAGCCTCGGCGTCCAGGAGGGCGGGATCCGAGCGGCTGGCCGCGGCGGCGGGGCGCCCGGGCTGGGCTGGGAGCGGCGCGGGGAGCGGGGCCCCGCCTGCCCGGAGAGCCGGCGCGCACGGCGGGCAGGGGCGCGCGGGCCCCAGGATCGCGGCGGCGGCGGCTGGAGCTCCCCGCAAGAGGCAGCAGGGACCCGCGGGGCCGCCCCGCTTCCCCTTTCTCCGGGAGGGCCGGCAGCCGGCGGCCCAAGAAGGTTCATAATGGACCCTTTCATCGGCAGCCGGTGGCCGGGCGCCAGGACGGACTCCGGGGAGGCCCGCGTGCTGGTGTAGGCCTGCCCCGCGCGCTCTTCCCGTCCCCGCCGGCCCGCCCCGCTCCCTCCCGGGCGCCGGCGGCCACGGCTGCTGCCGTTGCTGCCGCCGGGACCCCGCTTCCTGTTTGCCCTCCGCGGCTCCGGCTGCCATGGAAGAGGAAGAGGAGGCGATAGGCTTTTTGGACAAGGTCCTGGAGGATGAAGATGTGTTTCTGCTGGAGGAGTGCGAGCTGGGAACCCCGACCAGCCCCAGCTCAGGGTCCCCCTTCTTGGTGACTGTGAAGGTGGGAACGTGACACGCCCTGGATGCTTGTCGGGGGAGGGGGCAGGGCTCGCAGCTCTGACTGCAGAAATGGCTGGTTTGCGCACCAGCCTCGTGGCTGAGCTGGAGCACCCCAACCAGAGAGGGGGCCGGCGCCCGGCCGCCAGCCCGTCAGGGGATGAGAGGCTTTGCTCTGGGCAGTTGTTCCCGGGGGAGAGGTGCAGTGCCGGCCTCCTCCCCTTGGACCAGTTGTCCTCGGAGGGGAGTGGCTGCTAGCTTTCCCCAGACCAGCTTGGGGGGTGGGGTGGGGTGGGGTGCAGGGTTGGCAGTGGCTTTTTCTCTGGCAGTGGCATGAGTCACCTGGGGGGCACGCCAGGGGTGTGAGCCTGCTTGCCCACCGTACCCCCACCCCCCCCACCCCAGGAGCCGGCTGACCTGAAACCAGAAAGCTATAATTCCTTGTTTCCATGGCAGCAGGGGGATAAGTGCACTTGGGAAGTTCAGGCCAAGGGGGCCCTTGCTCTTCCCAGCTAGGAGACTTGGAGCATCTGGGCCAGGGCTCCGGGTGTTTGGAGGGATCCAGAACCAGGGGTCACTGGGCTTCCTTGAAGGAAGAGTTGGATGAGCCGGAAAGGGAAGGTAACAGCCCGCTTGGAGGCCAGAGCTGGGTGGATAAGGCACTTTACCCAAGGTGGGCACTGGCAGGAAGTATAACAGCCACTGGCGCTGGGCTACGGGCCTTCTCTGCAGTGGTGCCCTTGTGTCTGGAGAAGGTGCCTTGAAGGTAGAGTAGGAGGGGCGGGGCAGCCTCTGTCCCCCTCCCTTCTCTTCACCTGCGCCCCAGGGGCTGGGCGTCCCCTTGAAAGCACACCAGTGCTGCACACCACACCATATGCTTCCTTTCCTTCACCTAGGCCCGCTTCTAAGAGCTCTGACCTCAGTGGTTTGCTCACCTCCTCCTCGTTCTGCGGCTTGAAGGGAGGGCCACTGAGAACGTTTGGCAGGGAGCTCGCAGGCTGCAAGCCAGGCTACCTAACAGAGAGTGCCTGTCTGGGCCCCGGCCCGTCTGCCCTGGCAGCAGTTCACCCCAGAGGGCGTGGTGCACAGAGCCTTGCTGTGGTCAGGAGGCAACTGTCACTGAGCCTCCCTGGGCCCCTTTGTCCCTCCTGGAAGATGGGCATCAGAGCCCTGCCCCATCCGGGCTACAGTCTGGTTCCGAGGAGGAGCTAATGGAGGTAAAAATAGACTGCAGGCCCACGGTAGATAGCTGATGTGTGGAAGGGGTGGAGCAGTAGCTGTAGGCCTGGGTGTGGGGCAGAGAGGAGCTATAATGGGAGGCTGGCAGTGGCTGATGCCCCACCCCTGGGTTGCTCATCTGGTGCTAGCCTGGCACACTGGAGTAAGTCATGTCTCTCACTGGGCCCCTGAGGCCTTGGCCTTGGGGTCTGACCGGCCATCCCAGGAGCAGGATGGGGAAAAGTTTGGCTATGAACCAAGAGCACCTGCTGGGAGTTTAGTGGTGTGTGGGATGGGACCTACATGGGTTCCTAATGGTCCTTCTCTGAGATGCCCTCCCCAGCACAGATGGGACCCCACTCCTGTGCTGCCTTATGGGTCTCCTCCCTGGTTTATACCAGCCTAGCCCATATTTCCGGGGAAGGCAATGGCACCCCACCCCAGTACTCTTGCCTGGAAAATCCAATGGACGGAGTAGCCTGGTGGGCTGCAGTCCATGGGGTCGCTAACAGTCGGACAGACTGAGCGACTTCACTTTCACTTTTCTCTTTCATGCATTGGAGAAGGAAATGGCAACCCACTCCAGTATTCTTGCCTGGAGAATCCCAGGGATGGGGGAGCCTGGTGGGCTGCCGTCTATGGGGTCACACAGAGTCGGACACGACTGAAGTGACTTAGCAGCAGCAGCAGCCCATATTTCATTCTGTTTGGAACTCTAGACTCTGCCTTCTTGATTCTGTTCTCCTTGAGGGCAGAGCTCTCTTGTATTCATGGTGGGCACTGCACAGAGCCTGGTGTGTGGCTGGTGTCCAGTGGATTGGTGGGATGAGTGAGACTCGATGTCCCTGGCCTTGTAAGAAGAAAGCATGTGGATGTCATGGGGGCTTAGGTACACATCACACCTAAAAATGCTGTTCCTCCCAGAGCAGTGTTCCTGGACCTACCTGTCTCCAGGGAGAAGGGCCCTTTCCTGAGAATTCCAGGCCCCCTGTCTCAGCCTGAACACATCTAGGAAACCCTTCACCACCAGGCTTGGCCATCTATAGAGGGAAAAGCAGGCAGAAAGCTCACTAGTTCATTCAGCAAACACTCAGGTTCTGTTCTAGTCAAAACAGGGTGCCTGGCACTGGGGAGGAGAGGAGATGAGAAAGACTTGATCCTCTCTCATAAAGAGTTCAGAGGAAGGGGGCAAGTGCCCAGATAATAGGAATATAATGAGAAAGTAGGCAGAGCCAGGAGAAGGGTTCTGATAAAAGGGTGCTAAATTCAGATTAGGAGAGAATGCTTCTCATTGAGTCAGGGATGGGTGTGTGTGTGTGTGTGTGTACGCGCGTGGGTGGGCATGTACACCTGTGAGGTCAAGGCTCCTTTCCGGAGGGTGTGCTCCTGTCCTGGGCTTGGCACACTCCTGCTTGGTAGACTCTTCTTGGCAGCTGGTAGGAGTCCAGGGCCGTTCTCTCTTTGCTGTTATTACTTTACTTCAGGAGTACTTACCTTCAACAGTGTCCAAACACCAGTCCTATTATACAGGTCAAATCAATCCTGTTTTCAGTGTCATTTCTGAGATGCTTCATCTTGCCCAGGGGACAGGTATGAAGATGGCCTTGGTTTTCTCCATGGAGCTTGGAGCTGGAACTTGCAATGTGTTTCAACCCACACCTCCCTTTGGGGAGTTAATAGTCTATAAACTAAGAATAATGCATGGATACGGAGCAGCATCGCCTCCCCTCTGTAAGGTGTTGTGTGCGTCCTCCAAATCTTGCATACGATTCTATTTAAAGGTACCTAAAGGTACCTTGGGCTGATAGAGGCCTTGCTATGTGAAAGCTGCTATTTAAAGGAACTCAGTTGTCAGGAATTTTTAAATCCTTTTGTAATGCAGATTTACTCCTCAGGTGAATTCTGTGCCAATTTTTAATGGATTATTAACTGCCTATGTTTCTGTTTCACTTGTCCAAATCTCTGCTCCCCCTGACCATATGTAGCGATGGCCATGCGTGGGTTTCCTACTCAGGTTTTTCCCTGAAGTGTGCGCCACAGATGAGATGATTTGAGAGATGATTTTTAAGTAGCACCTAGATATAGATTTTGCGCTTTAACAGTTAGGCATACATTTTAATGTATCTTAGAAAAAAAAATAAGAACTTGATTGGTGGTCCAGTGGCTAAGACGCCTAGCTTCCACCGCAGCTGGTGCGGGTTTGACTTGTACATCTTTCCTGTGCTTTCAGTGTTTGGGATAAGGCTGTTTTGCTGTTTGTTTTTTTTCCTTAAATTTCACTTATTTATTTTTGGCCGTGCTGGGTCTTTGTTACTGCACAAGCTTTTCTCTAGTTGCGGCGAGCAGGGGCTACGCTCTAGTTGTGGTCTGTGGGCTCCTGATTGTGGTGGCTTCTCTTGTTGGGGAGCACAAGCTGTAGAGCACATGGGCTCCAGGCTCTAGAGGCAGGCCCAGGAGCTGTGGTGTCATGGGCTTAGGTGCTCTGCAGCATGTGGAATCTTCCCGGACCAGGGATTGAACCCGTAGCTCCTGCATTGGCAGGCTGATTCTTTATCTCTGAGTCACCAGGGAAGCCCAAGGCTGTGCTTTTAAGAAGCCAGTTGTTGTAAAGAACAGTATTAAGTAAGCATGCTGGTGGTATGTGAGTATGACCTAACTGCAGAGATGTGGGATGTGAACAACTGAACCACGGAAGCGCTGCTGGACCCTGTGGGGCCTCCCTGTGGCTCCAGACAGCCCGGAATATGGGACTCCACCTTTCAGGAGAGTCCCCCAGCAGTGGCCCCTGTCCTCTGCCCTCCATTCTGCTGAGGAACTCACTGAAAGAGAACTTCCCGGTGCCTAGGGCTGGGAAGAGGAGAGAATAGCTGAGTTCCCTGCGACTCAACTCAGGGAGGGGCCGGCTGTTCTGAGGCCGATGCTTGGCATGGACACAGCGCCTAGACTCAGTGGCATCAACTCTGGCCAAACAGCCCTACCGCCACCTGTGTGCCCCTTGCAGACTGGTGTGGCCAGTGGGCTGAGTTCTGCTGTCTGCAGAGAGTCCTGCCTGTTCACCCCACATTGCTGTCTTGGAGGAGATTCAGGCTCCTGGAGAGAGTGTCTTGATTTGGCCTGGAGCCAAAGCCTTGGAGGCTTTATTTAGCGCAGACTTCAGAAGACCAGGCCGGGGCCAGCTGAGCCTAACTTGCAGCTACTGTCCCCTTCAGAGTGACTTGACCTCTTGGATTTGGGGCCTCAGGCTGTGACAGCCTTTCAGCCCAGCAGATTGTGTAAAATGCTAGCCATGATCGAGCCCACCATGGCTGCTGAGTTTCATGAGCTCTGCTTGAGGAGGAAGTGGGGATAGTGTCACCCAGAGGGCAGCTTCCCCGTGTGCAGGACTGGCAGGCAGCCTGGCACAGGCTCTGGGGGCCCCGAACTCCTGAGAACTCCCCCCGGCGATTCCGGGCATCTCGGCGCCTCTGGGGGTCAAGACTGTCCTCTCCCCGTTTTCCCCGTGCTGGGCGCGCAGTGAGGGATGCGTGAACGGCTGCTGAGCCCCGGTGGTTCTTTTGTTCTGTGGCCACACCGTGCAGCAGGCGGGGTGTTAGTTCCCTGACCAGAGATTGGACCCATGCACCCTGCAGTGGGAGCACCGTCCTAACCACCGGACCACCAGGGAAGTCCTGAGCCCTGGTGTTTTATGGGATGAGAGTAGCCCCAGGAGGACTGAAAAAGGAATTGTGAATTTCTAGGTAATTCCAAACCAGGAACAGGTGTGGTCAGAGGAAAGCGAAGATGGAAGAGGATTGAGAACAGGCTAACTGTTGGCAAAATGGCTAATTTCACATCCCTTTCCATTGCCTCCATCCCCTCACCAGCCAAAACGTCAGAGTGAATACAGCCCAGAGTGGGGCTGCTTGGGAGTGACTGTTTCCTGCGTTTGTGGGGATTTTTTCAAGATTGGACTCCGAGGTTGGAGTCTCATGAGGAGGGGTTCCTGCTGCACTGGGCCGTCATGGGGGCTGACCCCAGGGTCTGTGCTCGTGCCTGGGGTGGAATGTAAAGGCTTGGTGGGAGCCATGAGTCAGCAGCTCTTCACCCTGGACTTGGTCCAGCCAGGCCTACAGTTAAGCTCACACTGTACCCCCAAGTGACTTCTTGAGAGCATGTTTGCCAAGCCCTTGGGCACATCCCCGATTGGCAGAGAACAAGAAGGGAATGGGATACAGGAGGGAAGTGCTGGCCTCCAGCATAGAGGGCTAGTTCCCACTTGTCAGGCCGAAGCAGCAGGGTCTGACCTTGACCTCTGCCTCCAGGGCCTGTGGGCCCTGCTCCGAGCTCCAGTCCTGTTCCTCAGAGATGGTGCTGCTGCCTGCCTTCGATTCCCATGGCTCTAGACAGCTGACAGTTTCTTTTCTCTGTGCTTCTGAAGGATAACGATAACACCATCCAGACTGCAGGATTCCAGAGTTAATCTTCAGAAAGCACTTAGAACTGTGCCTGGTACTTGTGAACCCATCAATAAGTAACTGTTGTTTTCCCCTAAACCTTGGCACCCATACTGGTCTCCTAATGCTGCCAAAAGCAACTACCACACGTTTGGTGGCTTAAAACTACACAGATTTATTCTCTTGCAAGTCTCAAGGGTCAGGAGTGCTGCATTCCTCCTAGAAGCTCTAGGGAAGATGACCTGTTCCCTTGCCTTTTCCGGCTTCTGGAGGCCCCTGCATTCCTTGGCTCGTGGTCCCATCCTTTGTCCTCAGATCTTTCAGTTTCTCACTCAGTCTCTCCCTGTCCCCACCCCCATCCCCCCTCTCTCTCCTTCTTTGAGTTAGTCGCCTCTTCTCTGACCCTGACCCTCTTGCCTCCTGCTCATAGGTCTCTTGCATGCATGGTGCTGTGCTAAGTTGCTTCAGTCGTGTCCAACTCTTCGCGACCCTATGGACTGTAACCCACCAGGCTCCTCTGTCCTTGGGATTCTCCAGGCAAGAATACTGGAGTGGGTTGCCATACCCTGCTCCAGGGGATCTTCCCGACCCAGGGATCACACTCGTGTCTTCTGTGGCTCCTGCCTTGCAGGCAGGTTCTTAACCACTGAGCCATCAGAAAGCCCCAAAAGGTCTCTTACCTGGGCTCTATCTGATAATCCCAGGATAACCTCCCCACCAAAAATCCATAGTCACATTTGCAAATTCCCTTTTGCCACTAAGGTGACATATGACAGGTTTTGTGGCTGAGGAGGTGGACATCTTTGGCAGGATGTCCAGTTAAAAGATCAGGTTTTATTTCAGAGACTCTGGGAAAGACCGCCTCCAGCAAAATTGCTAACTTGTTTGCTGATAGCAGGTCAAGAGTTAAGTTCCTCACCTGGGGAAAGGGTAGCAAGGCCTGTGAGAACTTGCTTGGCAGCCAAGCAGCAGGGAGGAAGCAGCTCTCCTAGGACCTAGGAGATTTCTGATAGCTTCAGAAATATGAAGCTTAGCATAGCTTCAGCTTATGCTTAAATGCCCAAAGAGGGAGCTGTTTGAGATTCTAGGTAAGTGCCTGAAGCTTGACAAAGAAACACAAGAGTGAGGGAATCATCAGAGCAGGAGATGAGCCCTGAATTTGGTGTTCAAGGACCTGGGAGGAGAAGGGAGTCCCAGCTCTGCCACTTTCTGGCTATGTGATTCTGGACTGGTCCCCTCCCTCTTTTTAAGTCTTATTTGTTTGTTTCCATTTGTATCATGGAAAAATATAGTACCCCCTTCGGAAAGGTATTTGAGAGGGCAGTGAAGCTGAATGAGAGAGTGGAAAGAACTTACAAGGCTTAATAAGTGTCAGGTGCCCACATATCAGGAGCATCACGTGGTGCTGGGCTTTGTGGGGGAAGGGGGTGGTGTCCGGAGGAGCAAGATACAGGTGCTTCAGAGGCCCTGCAAAATCACCGGGCAGGTAACAAGATCAGGCACGTGTCAGGGGCAGCGGACTCCCTCCTTGGGAGCCGAAGCTGCAGGGCCAGGGCCTTCAGCTGTGCCTTCAGGAGAGACGTGCTCACGCAGGAGAAGGCATTATAGGCAGCAGGGTCGGCTAGAACCAAAGTCTGGAGGCTGGAGCACTGTGGCCTGTTGGAAAGGCAGACAGCTGTTGGAGAGATCAGAAGGGTGGGGAGAGGCGCTGGGAGCCATTGCGGGTGTTTAAGGAAAGAGTAAGCTGGACCCCATCAGCTTATATGACTTTATAGTCATATATTGATACTTGGCTTTTGTTTTTGTTTGTTTGCTTTATTTATTTTTGGCTCTGCTGGGTTTTCGTTGGGATAAGCAGGGGCTACTCCCTAGTTGTGGTGTGGGCTTCTCTGTGTTGCAGAGCACAGGCTGTAGGTCAAGTGGGCTTCAGCAGTTGGGGCACACAGGCTCAGTATTTGTGGGCTTAGTTGCTCCATGGCATGTGGAAGCTTCCCGGACCAGGAATCAAACCTACGTCCTCTGCGTTGGCAGGCGGGTTCTTATGCACTGTATCACCACGGAAGTCCTTCGCTTTGGTTTTAACATGTTTCTTTCCCACTAGATTATAAGCCACATGAAAGTAAGGGCTATTGAATGCTTGTTTCCCATTGTATCTACGGGATAGGTGGGCATGTGTTGCATAAATAAATAAACGAGCGAAGAACCTACTTGAATTCCCCAGTAACCACTTTTTGCAGTATTAAGTCTTTGATAAGCATCAGGTGTAGGCTGGCATTCTGGGAAGACTGATCTGACTCTGAGTGCAGTGGAGGCAGGAGAGAGAAGCAGAAGGCAGTCCAAATCCAATGGGGACTAGGTTGCTGTGGGCCTGAATTACAGCAGCGAAGAGGGTGGAGCAGAGGAAGGAATCCTCGTAAGAGATGAGCTAGAACACTTTGAAGGGACTGGGGACTCCTTGTGGCAGAGGAGAGGGAGAGAAGAGGCTAGGAGTGACTCTAGGATCTTAGATGACAAGAAGAATTATATGTTTTTTCACTCAGGAAGAGTGTTCAAGCATTTTCTCTGTGCCAGGAACTGTTGGTGGCACTTAATACTGCAAAAAATGATTACTGGGGAATTTGAGTAGATTCTTCACTCATTTATCTATTCATTCAACACAGGCCCCACCTATCCTGTAGATACAGCGGGAAACATGGGCTAGTTGGTGGCCATTCAAGGCTAAATGGGGTATGATCTCTGCCATAGAGGAGAAAGAATTCTGGAGTGGGGAGGAGGCCTGTTGGGGTCAGGAGATGCTGGGGGCGGGGTGGGTACAAGGGGTAAGGTTGAGGGCCCACAGCCAGCACCTTCCATTGTGGGCTTGAGCTCCTGGGGGCAGGAAGATACAGTCAGAGGTGTAGCTGGAAGGCCGCTTGGCCGGGAGTCCCATGGCCACTTCCATTCCGTCATCTCTGACCCTACTCCTCCTCTCTGTTCATGCATGTCTTCCATCAGGCACCTTCTCTGGCCCCTGCTATGCTCTCCAGGTGACCGTGCCCATCTCAGTCATGACTCTGATTTCCCTTAGCTGTCTCTTTCCCCTCCTCCATTAAATTGCTCCCACACGTGGGCTCAGGTTCTTTTTTAACCTGGCTTACTATTAATAAAGGTGAAAGTATGTAAGTTGCTCAGTCGTGTTGGACTCTTCGTAACCCCATGGATCATAGCCCACCAAGCTCCTCCATCTGAGGAATTCTTCAGGCAAGAATACCGGAGTGGGTAGCCATTCCCTTCTCCAGGGGATCTTCCCAACCCAGGAGTTGAATTCAGATCTGCTGCACTGCAGACAGATTCTTTCCCATCTGAGCCACCAGGGAAGCCATTATAAGGGTGCTGTGCTAAGTTACTTCAGTCGTGTCCAACACTGTGTGATCCTATGGACTGTAGCCTGCCAGGCTCCTCTGTGGGCTGTGGGTTTGAGCTCCTGGAGGCAGGAAGATATAAGGGTAGATGGGTATCAGATAAGGAAGCATGGGGGAAAAAAAGGATGGAAGAGAAATTAAGCAAGATGGGAGCAGTAGGAGTATGGATGATTTTTTTTTTCATTTATATTTCTGTTTTCTGAATTTTCTATAGTAAGTATTTGGCTTTTGCCCCCTTACAAAGATGTTAAAGAAGTTGGGGGGAAAGGCAAGAAAATAGGCTGCTCAGATTCTGATCTGCTTTTACAGGTGGAAGCAGGGAAGGGCCTGGAGATGAGAAAGCTGGTTCTCTCGGGGTTCCTGGCCAGTGAAGAGATCTATATTAACCAGCTGGAAGCTCTGTTGCTGGTAAGTATGTATTTTAGGGTCTTTGTGCTCTGAGACTGTGTTTGGAGTTGGGAGAGAGAGAGGTGGACCAGTCCTTCCCAGGGCCAGTGTCTGTGGAACTGCTCTGCGTTCGGCTTGGCAGCCAAGGTCATTGCCAGAAGAGGCCCGTGCCTCTCGACTCCAATTCTCCATTACTTACCCTGGGAAAGGTAGAAGAAGAAGCACCACCTGGTTAGGCATGGCAAACACGCCATCACCCCTAACTACAGTGCAGACATTACTAATGGATCCCAGTGCTTTGTCCAGGTGGGATCTTAGCCTCTGCCTCCAGCTGATGCTGTGGGCAGTCTTTACCAATCAATCACATTGAGGCCTCTCTGTCATCCCTGGTCCCAGTCCTTCCTCCTCCCTGGAGTAATGAACTGTTAGCACCATCCTGAGGCCTTCTGGCAGGAAATGAGGTGGAAGGCTGTCTGTGTCCTTCTCAGAAGCACCATAGCTCTAAGGCATTAGACCGCCGCCCTCTGTGAATGTGCCTTAGTTTCTTCTCCAAGCTGGAGGCGTTGTTGTGAGAATCGAACTGGGAGGGGAATAATACAGTGTTTTCAAAGGTAGAAGTAACCACAGATGTAAGATGTTTTTGCCTCTGAAGAAAGTGCGTATTAGATGTGTCTGGATATTATGCAGAGTAATTGTGCGTGGAAAGTTCTCTTCCCGCGATGTTTTGCAGACTGAGATATCAGATGATATCAGAACAAGGAGGAATAAGAAATGAAGATGTAGATCAGTAGAAAGTACTGTGAGATCTGCATTTGTGTACTTGCTGTGATGTGAGCTGCTGTCATTTGTTATCCCAGGAGTAACTGTTGAGGCGTGTCGCTGCTTTGTAACACACGGGTCAGTCTTACTGGGAATCTGTTGGTCTTCACAGTTATTTCTTCAAGGGAGGAACAGTTTGGCAGATCGATCAGGACTCTGGTCTGGGGCCGGAGCTGGGGCAAGACTTGACGCTGCCATGAATAGTGGACTTACTGCCCTGCCTTTCAAACTACGCGTCTTGATTGCTAGTGGATTGCTCAATCAGCGAAGTGGGGTGAACCAACAGTTTAAAACGAATGAGAAAGAAAATGTCAGCATGCATCCCACGTAGTAAGACTAAGTACTGTTTCAGGCAGCTTTTGGTTTGTGTGGAGATGTGTATGTATGTACTGGGCCACGTGCCTTCTGACGTGTGTTGTTGGTTTTAAAAACCACTGATGGGACTTCCTGGCTGTTCAGTGGCTAAGACTCTGAACTTCCAATGCAAGGGACATGGGTTCAATCCCTGATTGGGGAATTATAATCCGACATGCTATGAGACACTGCCCCCCACCCAATTAAATATATTAAATTTTTTAAAAATTAAAAAAAAAAAAGAACTGGCTTTGGGTAAGCCACGGATAACCTCCTTGAGCCTCAGTTTCCTCATCTGAAGATGAGAGCAATGCCGTTACCTTCTCTCTGACCTTCATGGGGTGGAGAAGATCATTTTGAGAACCTAGTACAATGCTAGGTTCTTAGACACTCAAATATCAGTCAAAGGAAGGGGAGGACAAGCAACCAAAATCCACCTTATAGCCTTTTTTCTTGCCTCACCATGCAGCATGCAGAACCTTCATTCCCTGACCAGCAATCGAACCCAATCCCCCAGTGAAAGTTTGGCATCTCAACCACTGGACCACCAGGGAAGTCCCAGAAATACAGCTTATAAACTATGAATTGCTGTGCTAAACAAAGGGGCATGGCTGTCATTACTATGAATAAAAGGATGCATTTTTGAAAGAGGCTGGAGGAACGGCTTTGAATCCCCACCTGACCGCCTGCCAGCTCTAGACCTTCAGCAGATTAATGGACTTTTGTGCCTCATTCTGTCCACCTGCAAACTGGGTATGCTCATATTCATCCTCTCTTCTTGGGGTCATTGTGAGGGGTGAGGGAGTCTGTAGGGGGAAGCTCTTGGAGCCCAGGTGGGAGCGTATTCTATTGTTTTCTCCCATCCTGGGAGAGAGCGCAGGTTAGAACCTGTTTCTGTCCACACACCGGTTCCCTGAAGGAAGGGGAGGTGCATGTTCTCACTGAAAGTGGGCCCCTCTTAGACTCCAGCTTGGTTCTCATCTGTCGTTGGGCCTGATTTGAGTTCCATTTGTTTGGGTAAAGATAACCACAGATTTAGGGTCCCAAGACACTCCTTCCCGACTCGCCTTTCTAACAGCTCATGCTCTCAAGACAAAAATCGTGAGGCTGGGGCTCCCCCTCCCAGGGTGTGACCCAGGGTAGGTCCCTCCATTTCCTCCCACCTTGTTCATCCTGGGTTGGCTCTTGAGCAGAGGCAAGGGCGAGGGAGGGACGAGCTAGGTGGCCTGGGCTGTGACTGGTGGGCCCCCCACAGCACAAGTCTCAGCTGATAAGCCTCGGTGTTAAGGACTCGAGCCCTTTTCTCTCTCCTAGAGCTGGGGCCCTTCCAGGAGCTAAGCCCTTAGCTCTTGAGAGGTGATCTGACAAAGGGGCTTGGAGAAGAAAACCTGCCTTCCCCAGCTCCCTCCTCCCCCCACGGCCAGCGCTCCTTCTCCCCACCCTAGCCACACACCCCCCCGCCACCCCGTTCCCACAGCTCCATTCCTCTGTGTGTTTGTTCTTGGTTTAACACTTCCTGCTATGCAAACGGCTGGGTGTGTACAGCCAGGACTGGGGACACACAGCAGGAGCCTCTGTTCGCGCTGCCTGGGTTGCTGGCTGGCACGGTTTGGTAACCTCCCAGAACCTTCCAGGTTCCTGGTGGGCTCAGGTTACAAGGAAGAGGGTCTGGGAGCCTGGGCTGAGGTGGAAGAAGGGAGGCAGGCAGACCAACTGCAGTCATGCTGCGTGTCTCCAGGCTGGTTAGTGAGCTGCGTGCTGCGCGTGGGCTTCCTGGGCCTTCAGCACCTCCCACCGCTGGGCCCCTCTCTCAGACTCCCCTCTGGAGTTTGCTTTGTCTCTTATTTGTAAAATGGGTTCAGGATGGCCCCCCTACCCCCAGCCTCTGGTGACAGTTAGTAAAGTTGCATGTGGCAGCCTCCAGGCCTTCTGGAATCAGAGGTGGAGGAAGTGGGCCGATTTCTCTCCCCTGTTTCGAAAGGCAGAAGGCAAGTTGCTGGGGGACAGAGCGAACAAATGACAGTGTGAAGTCACGAACAAGTTCAAGCCCGCCTGGCCCACCTCCCTGGGGAGCCCTTCGTGGGACGCCCAGTTTGTTTCGGTACATGCGTGCCGAGTCGTGTCTGACTCTTAATGACCCCATGGACTGTAGCCCACCACTCTTCTCTCCGTGGAATTTTCCAGGCAAGAATACTGCAGTGGACTGCCATTTCCTTCTGCAGGACACCCAGAGCCAGAGTTAACTGATCAGATGGGGAGCCAGCACCCCATCCTCTGTTGCAGGATTCTAGAAGCAGGGCTGACTGGGTGTGCTCTGTCAGAGCAGGACTGGAGCCCAGCTCAGTGTGGGGCCGCCTGTGCCTTTCAGCCAGCCCTCCCCGCCCGAGGCCTATTTTCAGAGCTTCACCAGATAAAAATAACTGCCTCCAAGGGTCTCAGGCCAGCCAGGGGCACGCATGCAGCACTTCCCCTCCCCAAAAGGCCCCCAACCAAGTCCTGAGAAGCCGGCCTGATGCCCCAAGAGCCGGCCCAGTCCATGTGACCCGCCCTGCCGAGCGCCGGCTCTTCCCCTTTTGCAGACGGAGTGGGAGTTTAGGAGGAAGCAGAGTGGTGGTGTCTTGTCTCTTCATAGCCTGCAGTTTCTGAGAAATCCTGACCACCCCTGCCTTCGCGGGGCTGTCCTCTCCTATTTCCTTTATTCCCACCCTGGGTGGGATTACACCCCCGCAGGAGCAGGGACTCTGATGACTTGGCCCCTCACCTGGACCTGGGTTGTAGTGGTGGTGGTTCCGTCGCTCAGAAGTGTCTGACTCTCTGCGACCCCGTGGGGACTACAGCACACCAGGCTTCCTTGTCCTTCACCATCTCCCGGAGTTTGTTCAAACTCATGTCCCTTGAGTCAGTGATGCCATCCAACCATCTCATCCTCTGTCATCCCCTTCTCCTCCTGCCCCCAATCTTTCCCAGCATCAGAGTCTTTTTCTAATGAGTCGGCTTTTCGCATCAGGTGACCAAAGTATTGGAGCTTCAGCATCAGTCCTTCCGATGAATATTCAAGGTTGATTTCCTTTAGGATTGACTGGTTTGATCTCCTTGCAGTCCAAGGGACTCTCAAGAGTCTTCTCCAACACCACAGTTCAAAAGCATCAGTTCTTCGGCGCTCAGCCTTCTTTTATGATTCAGCTCTCAACATCTGTACATGACTGCTGGAAAAACCATAGCTTTGACTATATGGACTTTTGTCAGCGAAGTAATGTCTATGCTTTCTAATATGCTGTCTAGGTTTCTCATAGCTTTTCTTCCAGGGAGCAAGTGTCTTTTAATTTCATGGCTTCAGTTACCATCTGCAGTGATTTTGGAGCCCCCAAAATAAAATCTGTCACCGTTTCCATTGTTTCCCCATCTATTTGCCATGATATGATGGGACTGGATACCATGATCTTAGTATTCTGAATGTTGAGTTTTTTTCACTCTCCTCTTTCACCTTCATCAAAAGGCTCTTTAGTTCCTCTTCGCTTTCTGCCATAAGGGTGGTGTCATCGGCAAGGGTAGATAGAGGTAAAAAAGGATAAAGTCTGGGACTTCCCTGGCGGTCCAGTGGTTAAGACTTCCCCTTCCTATGCAGGTGGTGGGGGTTCTGTCCCTCATCTGGGAGCTAAGATTCCCATATGCATGGGGGCCACAAAACCAAAAACAGAAGCAATGTTTTAACAAATTCAATAAAAACTTTAAAAATGGTCCACATTAAAAAAAGTCTTAAGGATAAACTCTGATCAGTCCCAAGAGCCAGCTCAGTATCCTTCACAGAGCACTGGGGCCATGAGCTGGATGGGGTGCCTGTCTGCCTTGGGGAGAATGCTCTTCCTTTCTCTTGCCCAGATTCCCTCTATATCCTTCCTGCCTGCGTGCTTCCCCAGGCCCCGCTTCTGCACCTGCTCAGAGCTTCCCTCCGAGGCCCTGTTCCATCACCTCCCCTGTGAAGCCCTCTCCAAGCTGGGCCAGGACAACCTTGGCACCTGTTGGTTGGTATTTGCAGTCCAAGTTGAGTAATCAGCGTATCTTGCTTTGTGCACAAGAACGTTTCATTTACGTTGGTCCACCTTACCCGAATAGATTATAACGTTCTGCAGAACAAGGACTGTGAGTCATGCAGATAATCTCCAAAGGGAAAATTGGACCCTGTCAGTCCCTCCAGGGAAAGCCAGGTCATTTCACGGGCTTTTTAGCCGCATTCCTTCCCCCGTGTGATCCATGCCTTGCTCACCCCTCTGGCCCTGCTTTAGGGCTCTGCTGGCCAGCCCCCTCGCTCGCTGCAGGCAGGGTCACCAGCCTGCTTGCTTCCAGCTCCTCTCTCTCCCCAAGCTATTCCTGCCTCAGTCTGAGGCATTGAGGAAATCTGCCTAGAATATTGTCCCCTTTGCCCCTGTGCTTCCATTTCAAGTCAGCATCCCCTGCTTGTCTTCTGCATGATGTCCCCTTCTTATTTCCTTCACTGCATTTATGTACAGTCTCGTGTTTGATTGTGTCCTTGTGTTTTGTCTGTCTCTGCTTCTCCATGGGAGGCTTCATGGGGGGAGTGACTAGTGAAACACTGAATACCCTTCCACACACCCCCGGTCTGGCCTCACGTAGGCACTTGGTCCATTATTTGTGGAGTGAATAGTAATCATAGTAGCAGCATTTATTGATTGCCTCCTATGTGCCAGGCATGTGCTCAATATTTTATATAAATTATGGCTTATGGCTTTGATAATATTATCCCCGTTCCACAAATAAGGCTGCTGAGGCCCAGAGATACTAAGTGACTTGCCCAGAGGTATCAAGTGGCAAAGTTGGGACTCTGGCCCATACTGCCTGGCCTGCACCAGGTCAAACCCCATCCAGCATTCCCAGCAAAGGGCTGGACGCGAAGGCCTTGTTGGTTCCAGCACTAGGAGGGTCAGAAGGAGGACTTCTGCTTTTTCCTGCCTTCATCCTTCTGTCTGGACTTTTTAGAGCTGGGAGGACAAGGAACCAGAAGTCAGAGCGTTGTCTGGGTTTTTAAGTAGATGGGACGTCCTCATGTGGACAGATAGAGGGGAAGATATAAGGAAGCCTGGCTTGGGCATCTGGCTGCTGTGGCTGGCTCGAGCTGGGGTTTGGGGGCCAGGTGTCTTCTCTCGGGGTGAGCCAGCAATAACTTGGGCCTCCCTCCAGTGGAGGTGTTCCCTGAATCCATCCTCTGCTTGAATCCTTCTCTTATCAGAAAGCTCACTACCTAATCCTGTGAGATCATGGAGGGCGGCTTTGTGAGCCCATACCTGCTCCTGCAACTTCTCCTTTCTGCTCCTGGGTCTCCAGAATGACCCAGATTAAGTCAAAAGCCTCTCTCCACCCAGCCCTTTATCTACGCAGTAGAGGAAGAACACCCACCATGTCTGACTCAGGCTTCTCTCTCCCAGGTAAACCTTCCGCCGCCACCCCCCCAACACACACACCCTCCCCCCTTGTTCCTTCTCTGTGGGAAAGGTTTCCAGACCCTGTCCCCCAAGGTGGACAGTCTGGGCATCTCTGGGGACTTTAGGGCTGAACGAAGATCAACCATGGAGGAGCTCCTTACCCTTCAGTATCACTTTTTGTTTGTTTCAACTATGCATTTTAATACCTATTTTTCCCTGATTAGAAAATAAATGTTTACTCATTGGAGGTAATTTAGAAAATACAGGGACTTCCCTGGTAGTCCAGAGGTTAAGATTCCATGCTTCCAAAACAAAGACTCCATGCTTCCGGTGCAAGGGGCATGGGTTCGATCCTTGTCGAGGAACTAAGATCCCACATGCTTCATGGCAGAGCTAAAAAAAAAAAAAAAAATACTGAAATCACATTGAAGAAAACATATCCAAGCCTTTTCCCTTAATGCTGGGCTTAAAATGATTTCAGCTCTCGGTAAGTGTTGGGAATGGTCTTGAGTTTCTGTCTGTCACCTCACCCTCTCCACCAGCAGGCCTGGGAGCATCTTGGTGTAGACGGTCAGAGATGACAGATGGTCTTGCACGTCAGCCTTGGCACTGAGAAACGGGTCTGAGGCTACAGCCAGGCTCTGTGAGAAGGATGGTTGTGATCGCTTAGTAATGTCTGCCACGAGTCTGGGAGGTGGGACAGTGGTGTGGCTGCCACCTGCTCACCCTCTGTATACTGAGTGATGGGAACTTAAGATGTCAGTGCAGCTGAGATCGGTTTGACCCCTTAGAAACTCTGTCCCCCAAGTCCTAGAATCATGTTCTGTTTCTTGAAAGGAAACAGCTAAGGGATTGAGTCAACCCTCCTTCCCACTGAAGCATAACAAGGGGGGTTATGACTCCGAGCATGAGGCCATTGTGGAAGAAAGCTTTGGATCCTGTTAGACCCTCACGCAAACCTGCAGCAGGCTGGAAACCTGGGCCCCCTTGAGGGACAAGGGGTGGGAGGAGTGTGTCCAGGCACTACCCCTTGGGCCTGGCAGAGCTGCTGGGCCAGGCTCTGGCCATCAGATGCCCTCTTCCTGCAGCTGCACGTGGCTTGCTGGGGCCTGTGACATCTGCTGCTAGATCCAAACCGCACTTTGGGTGCCCGGCCCTCAGTGGCCTTGTCTGGGGAGAACGTGGCCAGCAGGAAGGCCTAAGCTGGGCCCTGAGCCTGCTGAGCCTCCAGTTTGCTTGCCTCTCACCTCCGCCCTTTCTTCCTTCTCTCTTCTAGCCCATGAAACCTCTGAAGGCGACTGCCACCACCTCCCAGCCCGTGCTCACCATCCAGCAGATCGAGACCATCTTCTACAAGATCCAGGACATTTACGAGATCCACAAGGAGTTCTATGACAACCTCTGCCCCAAGGTGCAACAGTGGGACAGCCAGGTCACTATGGGCCACCTCTTCCAGAAGCTGGTGAGTCTCCCGTTGACGGAAGGCACTTACCTGGGGCCTCAGTGGAGCCGCTGGTGTTGAGAGCCCCAGACCTCCTTGGCCTTCTTGAAGGCTTGGGTCATTCTGAGTCCTAGAGAAAAGCCTGGGCTTTTGCCTCGTGGGGAACCTGCCTCGTACCTGCGCTCGGCCTCCCCGGGGAAGCCCTAGAGTTCTTCTAGGGCTGCCGGAGACAGGCCATATGTGTGGGTGCCCCTGGCAGGGGGCTTCAGGGCTGGACCGAAGGCGCTCCCCTGTGGGCCTTCGCTGATGGAGGGGCAAGTGCCGGGTGGAGGGGCAGGCATCACTCCCCTGAGACCTCAGATGTTCTCCTCACTTCCTTGGTGCCTCTGAAGTGAAGAGTTGGGGTGGAGGGAGACAGTGTCAGCTAACGATCCTCTGCTGAGGACCCTGGACAGAAAGCACTAAGAGCCCAGCCCCTCACCATGGCAGGGCAGGGAGAAGGAAGGAGGAGGCAGAAGTGTCCTGTGGCCTTGGTGTCGGGAAAGGCTGCCTGAGGTCAAGGTCATCTAGCTCCCGGGGCTTCCGTGACACCGTCTGCTCCAGCTCAGTGTCTGTCTCTGCCCATGTCCCCCGAGGACCCCCAGTCAGACCCATGGGCCCCCCATCTGGCTCTGCCCCCCATGACTTTCGCCAGCCCAGCAGGATGGAGCACAGGAGTTGTGGTCCTGTCCTCTGGGTGTAAGTGGTGAGGGCAGGGAGCAGGGACAGGACCCTTTGAGTGGACAAGGCCTCTGCTTTTCTTAGCCAGAGAAGACTCTTGCTTGGATGCTCCAGGGCCACAAGCTCAAAACTGAGCTCATTGGCTCTGAGGCTCTTTGCTGTCTTCCCTGCCTCTGTCTCAGTGGGTGTGGCCACATCCCATGGATGGATAGGACTCATCCTTGGCACCTCCCCTCCCTGCATCCTTTGGAGTCCACTTCTTTAAAGCTCACAGCTACCCACTGGTGCCCTCATCTGGACCACTCCTGTGGCCTCAGGAGTGCATTCTGCCCCAGGCCTGCCTCAACCTGCAACAGAAGAATGTTTCCTAAACTCCTGCCTGGACCTCACTTCCTCCCTGCTCACATCCCTTCAGGGGGCTCCCCCTTACCCGTTGAATAAAGACCAGCCTCCTCGGTCTGGTTTATGAGACCCTTTGCATGCTGGCCTCAATCCACCCTGGCCTCTGGCTATTGCCTCCCCCTCCGCGACCCTGAAACCTCTGGTCTGTCAGTTCACACCGCAGTACTTGACCTTTCTGTACTTGAGGCTCTAGCCTCAGATGTCCTTCTCTGTCTGGTCTGGCATCGCTGGTCAGTTTCCAATTTAGAAGTGACCTCTGTGGAGGACCTTTCTGCAGCCCCTTGAATGCCGCTTCTGTGCTTATACCCTCCATGAACACTAAACTGCCTGACTCCCCAGAATATGCTCCAGGAGGACAGACTGTGTTTTCTTCAGTTTGGACTCTGAGAACCAGTCTAGAACTCAGTACGTGAATGAGTGAGTGAGTGAATGAATGCGTGAACAGATGAACCAATGAATGAATGGGTGAGTTGAGTACACCTTGTTCTTGGCCCCTGGGGCGAGGTAGAAGTTGGAAGGGCATTCAAGAGACATCACAGGACCTGAGGTACATGTCCTGAGGGACACACAGAGATAAACACAGTTTCTAGATCCAGGTCACAGCTGAATTGGAATCCAGGCTCTGCCACAGGTTAAATGTAAACGTGTGACATTGGGCAACTTACTCAGTTTCTCCTGACTCAGCTTCCTCATCTGTGAAAATGAGGATAATAATAGTGTTTACCTTGTTGGATTGTGAGGACTGAGTTAATACCTGAAAAGTTCTTGGAACAGGACCTGGAGTGTAGTAAATTAGGAAATACTTAATACTTAGTCATTATCATTATTGTTATTACTATTATTACTGCTGTTATTACTATTGTTAGGAAGAGGCACCTGCAAAAGCCATTCTTGCCAGGGAACCCCACACTTCCGGTTCTGGCAGCCTCAGAGTACTGGCCCCCATTCAGGGATGATTAACACCCAGTCATCAGCGCCCACCTGGTCCAGGAGCCTGTGCTGACTGGCTTGAGGGGGAGCCTCTCCTAGCCCTCAGGAGGGCAGAGGAGAGCAAACCCAGAGAAGGGTGGGGGGAAGGGGAGGGGAGGGCGGGGGTGTGGGAGGAGTGAGTAGCCAGGAGCTAGTGGAATGGATTTATCTTTGTCACTTGGACCCTGCTGTCACCAGGGTTCCCCCTTCTGGTTTGAGCTCCACTGGCTTGGCCATGAATTTGCTACCCCAGCCTTCAACCCCCACTTCTCTTCCCCTGCCTCATGAACTGACGTCTGAAGCCCCTGAGGCTACAGGCTTGGGAGAAGGCTGGGGCAGGCCAGGCATCTGGAGGCAGTTTCTTTCCAGCTGGTCTCTGGGTATTTGATTATCCATTACTGAGAGAGGGGAATTAGCATCTCTGTTATTTGTTTTATGAGATCACCCCCGTGCCAAGCTGCTGTTTCCAAAGCAACCTCCACTTCCCAGGGAATGGCCCAGGCAGGCCAGGCATCGGGCCCGGCAGACTTGGGGGCTCCATGGAGATGGCAGTGCCTGTATGGCCGGTGACCCCTGCACACAGGCCTTCTGCCCAGGGGGCTCCTGCTTGCAGCCTGTTTCTGGCTACACCCTTGGCAGTGGGTTAGGAAGGTAGCATTCCACCCTGAGCCCCCAGCCTTTATCCCTCTCATGGAAAGGTGAGAAGGAAGATGTGTGCCTGGAAGGATATCAGTAATCCTGGTTTAGGAAGCAACTGTCTAGCACAGCCCCTGTAGCCTAGGACACCAGGGGCCAGGACACTCCCTGGAAGAGGAAACGAACTCCATCCCTTCCCACCGCTGCCCATTTCTGAAAAGTCTGGCCCGCCTAGGGCTGAGACCTGCACGGCTCTGGCCCTGGCTTCTTAAGCATCTCGGGTCTCACTTTTTCCTCTGGCTTTGCTGGGCCCCACCTGCCAGCTTCCTTGAGCTGTCTCTGCCCTGGAGGGCTCCAGGTCCCCTAGCCCACCTCTTTGGGTCCTTGAGGAGTGCAGCTATTCTGCAGAAAGCAGAGTCTGTCTGGGCAGGGCTCGGGGCAGCACACTTCCTTCCCTACCCACCCCCATCCCCGCACCTTGGTGGGTAGAAGGCCCCAGCAGCTGAATTTCCTTGCTACTTCATTGAAGAACAACTTAACCAGAAAATCTAGAGAATAATGTAGCAAACAATACACTCACCTCCCAGAATTAATAGACATTAAGCTCTGAAGATTTCATACTGTCAGTCACTCAGTCGTGTCCGACCCTTTGCGACCATGGACTGAAGCTCACCACGTTTCTCTGTCCATGGAATTCTCCAGGCAAGAATACTGGAGTGGGTTGCCATTCCCTCCTCTAGGGGATCTTCCTGACCCAGGGATTGAACATGGATCTCCTGCATTGCAGGCAGATTCTCTACGGTTTGAGCTACAGCAACTCTCTGAAGATATAGGGAAAGACTTTTTAATCAAGAAGCTAAAGCATTACAAATGAGGATGAAGTTAGTCTCTCTCTCTGCCACCCTTTCCTCTTGCCCTTCCTCTCAATCTAGAAGCAGCTACTGGCATGAATTTGGTGTGTAGTCTTTCAGGCTGCGGTTTGTGGTTTTTGCTACATATCTGTATCTTCTTAAAGCATTGCATTTACTTTTAAAGTGTAGAAAAGTGTGTGTATATATATCATATTTTGCCATTCGATCAGCATTCATTTTGAAACTTGTCATCGTTGCTATGCAGAAATCTAGTTCATTCATTTTAACTGCACAGTGTGTATGGGTTCCTTTCTTTGTGAGCATTGGTTTGCAGTCTTTTCACAAAAGAAAAAATGAAGTGGGTAAAATACCCATGTTTACATTTCCTTGTGCACACACACATGCAAGTTTCTCTAGAACAGTGCTTTCTAGTAAAAATAATAGTGTGAGCCACATATATAATGTAAATTTTTCTAACGGCAGCCACACTCAGTAGAAATAAACAGGTGAAATTAATGTGAAGAATATATTCTATTTAGCTTAATAGAGTCAAAATAGTATCATTTCCATATGCAGTCAAGATTAAGGAATTAGATAATTTACATTCTCTTTTGCATACGAAGCCTGGGAAGCCCAGTATGTTTTACACTGACAGCCCACCTCCATTTGGACTAGCCACATTTCAGGTGCTCAGTATCCATGCGTAGGGCTTCCCTAGTGGCTCAGATGGTAAAGAATCTTCCTGCAATGCAGGAGACCTGGGTTCAGTCCCTGGGGCAGGAAGATCCTCTGGAGAAGGGAATGGCTACCCACTCCAGTATTCTTGCCTGGGAAATTCCATGGACAGAGGAGCCTGGCGGCAGTGAGTCCACGGGGTTGCAAAGAGTCAGACGTGACTAAATGACTAACACGTGTAGCAGTGGCTCCCGTGTTGGACAGCATAGCCCTGGGGTCTNGGAGAAGGGAATGGCTACCCACTCCAGTATTCTTGCCTGGGAAATTCCATGGACAGAGGAGCCTGGCGGCAGTGAGTCCACGGGGTTGCAAAGAGTCAGACGTGACTAAATGACTAACACGTGTAGCAGTGGCTCCCGTGTTGGACAGCATAGCCCTGGGGTCTGTATGTAGAAGAGGATATGCTCAGTAGTAGGCTGAACTGTACGTATTTTCAACTTTATTAGTTATTGACAAATTACTTTCCAAATAATTATACCAATTTGCACCACCCACAGGCAGTCTTGAAAAGTTCCTGTTTTCCTACATTCTTTCTGACTCTTAATATCATTAGACTTTTAAATTTTGACCAGATTGATGGGTATGAAATAGTATCTCATTGTGGTTCAGTTTGAATTTCCACCCTTTGCTCCTGTAAGAGGAAACACACATGCACAGCACAGAGAAGGCTTTCCATAAATACATCTGCAGAACTGAATTAATGAAACTCGGTTTCCCCTTTTGCAGTAAGGGCTGATGGCATCTGTTCTGCCTCCCTGAGAAGACGAGGCTCCATGTGGTCCTAAGCCGGGGAAAGCTTTGTGTTAGGTGCAGACTGACATGCAGATGTGTAGAGAAGAAGGACCTTTGGCTCCTCGAAGGCTGAGGAGGTGGGACAGGGACCTGGAGGCCAAGGGAAGTGGGGACTGTGCCTTTAAATGCAGTTCCCCACTCAGCACGGGGAGTGGAGCCCTGAGCAGGCCACACGTGCCCACCCCCCTCCCTGTTTCCCCATGCTTCAGCTAATTCCAGGATGTGAAAGACGTGTGAGGCATTAAGGGGCTTCAAACTGTGCAAGACTTTGATGTTGCTAAATAAAGCCAAATGCTGCTATGAGCTGAGTTTTAGCAAGCCAACAAAGGCCCTGCCCTGCTCCCAACCCCCCAAACCCCCTTGTTAACCCTATTGGCTGAGCCAGTTTCCATGGAAACTGTGGAGTTCAAAGGGATACCGTAGTATGTTCATTCGTGCCTTTTCTCTCTGCTCCCAGCTAGCCATTTGGACTGAGTTAGAGGTTCTGAGTGCTAAGGGAGCTCCAGGTGCTCTGGTTATGCTTTCATCCATTCATTAATCCTTTCTCCCCATCCCACTCCTGCCCTCCTCTCTCTTCGCCCTGCAGGCCAGCCAGCTTGGTGTGTACAAAGCATTTGTGGATAACTATAAAGTCGCTCTGGAGACAGCTGAGAAGTGCAGCCAGTCTAACAACCAGTTCCAGAAGATCTCCGAGGTGGGCAGCTCCCTGCACTGCCACCCCTACGACTCAGGGTTTTGAGGGGCTGGTTAGAGCCTTCCAGACTTAGAGCCTCTCCTCTTCTGCTTGGCCATGAGAAAAATAGTTCTCCTGATGGGTAAAAGCCTGACATTTGCTTTTTTGCCCTTGACATTTTCCTTCTTAATATAAGAATATCGATTTCTATATGATTTTGTTATTTTGTTTTAGGTTATTCTGTGTTAGAACAGGGGGAGCAAAAAGAAAAAAGGCAGAATTTTCCCACACTGGGGTAACCTTAAGCAAATCAGTTCCCTTCTCTTGGGTTCACTTCCTCTGCTATAGAATGAGCTATCTGGATTGGTCCAGTTTACCCCAAGTCTGCTTGACAAGAACCACCTGCAGACTGTTTGAAATGCAGATCTTCAGGCACCTTCCCTGGAGCTTCAATTCAGAAGGTTTGGGGTGAGGCCCAGGAGTCTGTATTTTTTTTTTTAAACAAGCTTGCCCAGGTGATTTTTATAATCAGAGAGGCTTGATGAAGTCTAGACTAGGTGATCCTTTAAGATCCTTAAAATCTCACAGAGGACAAGGGCCCCTTATCTGGAGAAGAAGCTCTAGACTCTCTGGCTGGGAATATGCCTGTCTGTCTCTGGGGAGAGTCCAGCACCCTCCGATCCTCCTCTACAAGGCAAAGATGTGACATCATCTGCCGTCAATGCTTGTGTCCAGGAAGTGTCCTAGAATTCTTCAGGAGGACAGCCCAGCTCACCCCTTGAGCCAAAAAGATCTCAGGG
Source organism: Oreotragus oreotragus (assembly GCA_006410675.1). Taxonomy (NCBI): domain Eukaryota; kingdom Metazoa; phylum Chordata; class Mammalia; order Artiodactyla; family Bovidae; genus Oreotragus; species Oreotragus oreotragus. Next base: position 35,825 of record SJYX01020469.1, read on the forward strand.
ATACCCCCTAGCCTAAGGCACTGGCTTTACAATCAAAGTCCCCAGCTCCAAGCTCAGGGTAAGAGAATGTCTGGTTCCAAGGAGAGGGAGCTCTTTCTGCAGTTTTGGAAGTCTTGCTTTATAGGCCTCTCTCCATCGTTTGCTTTCTCAGCTCCAATGCTAGAAAAGTTGGTGAGATGCAGGATAGTTTTCGGGAAGCTACTAGGGTGATAAGGGTTATACCCAAGTTTGAAATCAGCCGAGAGGGAACACACGTGTTGGGCAGATGGAGATGAAAGTGTGAACTTGATTACCCATCAAAGCTGGATTGGAATAACGTGGATGTGGATCTGTAGCCACACTGGGTTTGCTAACACTTCCCTTCCACGTTCAAACACATTTCACGGGGGCAGACAGAGGAGAGCTGAGCTCCTTTTCTTCCCCCAAACCCAGGGGTCAGGTGAGTCGCCCTCTGCCTGGAAGGATGGCGTGGAGCGAGGGGTAGGAAGGTCCTAGTACGTGGAGCAGTGAGGCTGGAGAAAAGGTGGTCCCTATCTGTGTTCGAGTGGCCCTGCCAAGGCTGCCTGGGTGCCCAGGTCATGTACTGTCCAGAGAGTGGGAGAGGGTCTCCTCTTAGCCTGGGCTGGCTGCCTGTTCCCTGTTCCCCACCCCAGCAGCAGCAGAAACCCCTGTGCTCTTCGCCAAGCCCGCCTCAAAGCCAGCCAGCCCCACAAGGGCAGAGCCAGGCCCATGGCTGGCTGCCAGTGGCTTCTCCCCCGACTCCTGCGCGGTCGCAGTCGCTCCCTACCAGTGCTGCCACTTCCTTACTGCAGTCAGGCCCTTCTCCTCTGCAGCGGAGTGATTTTGTACCTCTAGGCTGCACTGGGAGTGGGCATGGAGGAAAATTCCCTAAAGCTGGGAATCTAGACACCAGCCAGAGACACAGCCTTGAGAAGCTGAGGAACCTCACTTTTCCCCACCCCCATGCCCCAGGCTCATCCCTGGGGGTTATTCTCTGTCTAGAAACAGCTTGAGGCAGGAGTAGCAAGTGTAGAGCACCCACTGCCTGGGCATTTCCTCCCAGGCAGAGCAGACAGCATCACCTGGTACCTGACCTTGGCCTCACCTCACCCCCGCCTTCCTGCTGACAGTCCCCTGGGAGCCCCCACTCCATGTAATCAGTCTTCCAAGGGGGGATTGCGTTACAACTCCAGTTACAGGCCACACTGGTCCACTGGCAAAGAGCCGGAGCTGGAACCTCTGTCCTGAAGGCAGATGAAAGAGGTTAGGATCAGATAAGCCGTCCCTGGGGCCTGTTGCCAGCACCCCCTGTCACTGTGTGTGGCATCCAGGAGGGGTGTTGCTGTTTCCTTCCTGGCAATTTGTGGGCTCGAATGTCCAGCCCAGGCACGGTAGGTGGGCAGTGCAGCTGGGGCTGGTGGCTGGGTGAGTCCCTCTCGATATGGGTGAAGTAGAGGTTGGACTGCCCTGCACCTCTGNTTTCCTTCCTGGCAATTTGTGGGCTCGAATGTCCAGCCCAGGCACGGTAGGTGGGCAGTGCAGCTGGGGCTGGTGGCTGGGTGAGTCCCTCTCGATATGGGTGAAGTAGAGGTTGGACTGCCCTGCACCTCTCGGCCCCAGGCTCACCACTTCCCTGCTGCCCCCATAAAGGCATGTGGGACCCCTGTCTCCTTCTCTCCAGGGCTGCTCATGCCCAAAGACAAGCTGGTATGCTGGTGCTTGTCCACTAAAACCCTGTGTGCCCTGAGCTGCTGTCAAAAGCGGCTGCTGCTGGGTGTGGGGAAAGGGGGGTCCCATTCTTGCTCATCCTCCCTAAAGCTGAGGAGGGGCTTTAGGGGACAGGCCTGAGGAGCACCAGCCGCAATCACAGTCCTCTCTGGTCCCCAGAGTCCCTCCTTGTCTGCATCAGCCACTGGACCCCAGGAGGCTCCAGGAGTTGACGGGCGTGGCCCAGGGGCTCTGGAGTCAGAGAGCAGAACAGAGCCCACCCGTGTCTGTTAGTCTTTGTCTCGCTGCTGCTGTTTGCACTCCTGGGTCTCAGAGCCCCGCTTCCTGCCGTGTTCACCATGGGGAATGCGGAGGACTGGGTTGGGGCTGGGCCCGGTAGAGTGATTCCTCTCCTCTGTTTGGCAGGAACTCAAGGTGAAAGGTCCCAAGGACTCCAGGGACAGCCACACGTCAGTCACTATGGAAGGTACTATGGGGAAGGGGTTGGAGTAACAGTCACCTTCCTTTGTCTGGCTTTGTGCCCTGCTTGTAGGTGTGTGCACACGTACTCGCATGTGCGTGTGAGTGTGTGTGTGCGCGTGCACGCGAGGAGGAATCCAGCCTCTGTCCCCAGGCAGCTGGCCAGCTACAAACGTGCTCCTCCTTAGGATGCCAGCAGGCGCCTCACTCCCCTCCTCCTCCCCGCTCCACGCGCGCCGCCCTCCCTCCCCTCCCCCTGGCTAGAGGCGCACTCAGAAGCGGCTGCTTGGTTCTGGAGGCTGTGCAGCCGCAGCCACGAAGGTGGCTGAGTGGCCGGGCCGCTGAGGGGAGCCGGGGAGCCCGGAGCGATGGCCGCACGCTCCCGCCACGGGGACGCAGGCTGCCATGGAAATACTTCTCATCATTCGCTTCTGCTGTAACTGCACCTATGGTAACCCAGGCCCCCTCTCGCAGGAGGTGGGGGCCGGATGGAGGGGGTGGGTGGAGGGNTGGCTAGCAGCTCCAGTTCCCTGGGGCCCTTTTTGCTGGAGGAGTGGGGGGGTGCCTCAGTGAGAAGAAGCAATTTGAAGAATCAGAGGGACAGTTAGCCCCGTGGGTCAGCAGCCTGACCCACATATGGAGCTTCCTGTCCAGAAGAGGTAATTAAGTGGCGTTCAGGAGTGAAGGCTGGCTGCCTTTCTGCTCCTTTGTAGTGTTTATGAGGTTCCAGTGTCTCCTGGGGTGGGAAGTAACGAGGGACAGGTTCTGGGGATTGGCTAATGGGACCAGCACGCTGTCCCTGCGTGCAGCTCCCAGCCCCGGTTTGCAGACCCTGGAATGTCACCAGCTGGTTTGACTCTGGGGATGTCTGAGAGATCTCCAGAGGCCCTTGAGCACGACCAGTTTGGGATCATTTTAATAGTGTGCTCTCTACGTGCTCACCTACATACGCAGCATATGTAGGTCACACAGAGAAGCCTGAGACAGACCGTGACAGCCCCACAGAGGCCCGCTGGCTCAGGGTGGCGGGGAGGAGGCTCTGGAAGTTATGCATGGAGCAAAGTGCTCCAGACCAGCCAAAGCCCAGGGTAGAGACAGCTGCAGGATCCCCAGGACACTACGACAGCCCCACGGAGGGAAGGCCAGGGTTCCCTATCCAGCCGCCTGAGGGGAGTTGCAGAAGCCACTCAGAGGCCATGTAAACAGGCCTGAGTGGTTCTGCAGATGAAGTTCAGCTGAAACAAGATCAGCATCTTAGGCAGAGTTAGGGAGGTGTTTCTAGGGTGGAGGTGGGTGGGGTATTTATGACCCAGGGTGGGTCCATCCAGGGGTGAGCTGTTGAGGGCTGCAGAGAAATGGAAAGCTACCACTTGTGGATCATATATTACATGCCAGGCACTATACTGACTGTTCTACATATACCATGACTCCTATGCTATGGGGGCCAATGTCATTATCTCCATTTTACAGATGCTATTTCTGAGGCTCAGAGGAGTCGAGGAACTTACCCCCAAGATCTCAGCCAGGAAGTGGCAGAGTCTGGATTCAAGCCCGTGTTAGATTAGGTGTTAGGTATGAGCTCAGTCATGTCCGACTCTGCAACCCTATGGACTGTATCCCGCCAGGTTCCTCTGTCCATGGAATTTTCCAGGCAAGAATACTAGAGCTGGTTGCCATTTCCCACTCCAGGGGATCTTCCTGACCCAGGGATCAAACCTGCATCTTTTGCATCTCCTGCACTGGCAGGTGGATTCTTTACCACTGCGCCACCTGGGAAGCCCCAAGCCTGTGTGCCTGACCCCAAAGCCAGTGCTGCTAACCACCGGGCACTAGAGTCCCTCCCTGGAGCCCCACCTGCACCCCCACAGCTGGATGGGTGCAGGCTGGGCCCTAGGCTGACTCCCCCTGAGCAGGCGGGGGTGGGTGTGCCATCTCTCTCAGACGCGGCAACTGGTGAAGGACGGCTTCCTGGTGGAAGTGTCGGAGGGCTCCCGGAAGCTGCGGCACGTCTTCCTCTTCACCGACGTCCTCCTGTGCGCCAAGCTGAAGAAGGCATCAGCGGGGTGAGTGTGCAGGAGGGCTGGTGGGCGGGGGGAACTAGACCCCGCCCCCTGGCGAAGCCCGGCAGCTGCCTGGGGCTATCTGCATTCCCCCCCTACCCTTTTTAAAAACGTATTAATTTTATCTTACTTCATAGCCTTTTTCTAAAAATAAATCATGGTTTTAATTATAAATATAATACGACCAAATTACAGGGAAATAAACCCTGTCACCCACCCGAACATAAGCACTGTCTCTTATACACATCTAGATGTGTATAAGAGACAGGGGGGTGGGTGGAGGGGGCGGAAACGTGGCTGGCAAGGTTTGGGGGGTGCAACAGGGCAGGGAAGGGGAACAAGTGGCTGGACTTGTATTAACCCCCGGGCGGCCAGCTTCCAACCTGGAGTTGAAGTCTGGGGGCCGCTCCAGGCAGGGGGGCTTAGAAATGGGAGGACCGGGCTGAAGGGGCCAGGCTCCTCCAAGGATCTGAGGGGAATTCGCAGCTCAGCTCCAGAGGCTGGGAGCAACTTCCTGGAGAGGCTGTCAAGGAGAAAAAGTGGCAAGGCTGCACCCGCAGGGGTGGCCAGCCCGGGGCTGGAGAGGGGTTGACAGGGGCCGATCGGAGAGGGCCAGATGGTCCAGATGGCAGCGCCTCGGGCCCGGAGGGTGCCAGCTCCGGCTGGAGGGAGAAGTTGGGAGCCTCTTTGTTTCGGGCGAGAGGAGAGGGTGGTGAGCGGCCAGGGTATTGTGTGCTTGGAGCACACACGCTGCCTTGGCCCGCTCCTCTGTGAACAGGCGACGGGAGAACGTGGCTATGGTTGGGAGCAGGAAGGGATTGGGTAGCCCCCAGTGGGTTCATTCCTAAACACTGGAGACCCTTGAGCTGAGGTCTTGTCACTTAGTGCAGAAGGTCGGCGGTGAGTGCTGGTGGGAGAGGGGGGCGTGGCAGGTTGCTGCTTTGTGAAGGTCACACCCCCACCGTACAATGGGTGGGGGGCCGGGGGGCAGACGGAGCATCCTCTGCAGCTCCCTCGGGGACAGGGGTCCCGAGACAGGTGGGTGCTGCCACCCAGGTTCTCGGCTCAGCGGAGGCTGGCACCAGCCTAGGCGAAGAGGTAGGTGTCCGGAAGCTGGCAGGCCCCGCCTTCCAGGGCAAGAGGTACCTTCAGGATGACCCAGGCTGCTTTGGCAGGGGCATAAGGGTCAAGTGATGCCCCCGGCCTGCTGCTCTGGGCCCCTAGGGCGGGCAGCTGCTTTCAGGACCGTCTTCCCTCCCACCAGGCCGGCGTTTTGTCTCGGCTTCTCTCAGTCACTTTGCTTTCATGTCTCCGTGGTAACCTGGAGCTCCTTGTTGAAGGCTGAACAGAGGGGGGCGGCAGCTTGCCGGAGGAGCGATGCTGAGGTTTTCCGGGCTCTTCCCTGCGACCTCTGTGCACCATCAGCTGCCCCCTCCCCTTCTGAGATGTCCCGTATAGAAGACTGCTCATGATGGAGAGACCCTGAGGTCGCCTCTCTCTGGCTGTCCCAGCTGGACAGCGCAGGGAGCACTAGTCAGCGGGCAGAGGCTGCCCCGGGCCCCACCCCTCGGCTCAGATCCTGACAGTCTGGACTTGAAGCTGGCCTGGTTGAAGAACAGAGGGGAGATGCCCTTCTCCATCTGGCCCGGGAGTTGGTCAAGTCTCCACTCTACCTCTCTGAAGAGGAAACAGTCGGCCCTTTGCTTCCTCTTTCTTCCCCAAAAAGGAAGCTTAGTTTTAGTGAAACAGGCCCGGGACCTGAAGTTCAGGGTTTCTTCCGCCCCTGAGATGAAGTCAGCTTCAAAGTGTGAGGGGTCAGGTGCGAAGGGGCCCTTACTGACCACACTGTTTGAACCTTCTAAGCCCCTCCAAAGGGTGCTGGTCTGAGGTCCCAGGGAGGCTGCGTAACTTAGGGCTCACTCTGGGCTTGCCTTGTAGTAGCTCAGTCAGTAAAGAGTCTGCCTGCAATGCAGGAGACCTGGGTTTGATTCCTGGGTCAGGAAGATTCCCCGGAGAGGGAAATGGCAACCCACTCTCCAGTATTCATGCCTGAGAAATCCCATGGGCAGAGGAGCCTGGCGGACTACAATCCATGGGGTTGTAAGAGTTGGACAGGACCTAGCAGCTAACCACCACCACTGCAGTTGTCTGACTTGGTGGTTATGAACCGAATGTCCACTCTCCAGGGCTCCTGCCAAACATGGTTGAGGGGGTGGGAGGCAAAGGAAGTCTGACTCAGGCCCCTAAGGAGGGGGCTCAGCTTGGCAACAAGAGAGGCCAGCTCATCCACTCCTTGATGAATCTTTCCCAGAACCCTCTCAAGGACCACTGGGCTTCTGCTGGTGCTGCCCTCCCCCATGGAGGGGGACGGTTCAAAATTAGGGAGCACTGGTAGACCTACATTCAAAACCCAGCTGCCCCTTACAGCTTTGTGATTGTGAGCAAGTTACATAAAACTTCTCTGTGCTTTGGAGAATTTTTGCATATGTAAAATAGGACTAGTGATCATTGCTTTCCTTTTTTTTTTAAAAAAAGTATATTTATTCCTTTATTTGTTTATTTGGCTATGCCCAGTCTTAGTTGTGGCACAGAGGATCTTTTGTTGCAGTATGTGGGGTCTAGTTCCCTGACCAAGGGTTGAACCCGGGGCCCCATGTACTGGGAGCATGGAGTCTTAGCCACTGGACCACCAGGACAGTCCCTTCCTCTTTTAATTAAAAGGAAATAGCACATGTAAAACAGTGCCGTTGGACACGGAGTAAAGTGCTCAGCAAGCTAGAGAGAGACCCGCCTTGCACAGGTCATGGCTTGTCTTTTAGGAACTGTGAATGTTGGTTGTGAAAGCCCTGATTGGGGAAGGCTTTTAGGAGGAGGGGGAGAGACGGGCATTGCAACTTGGTGAATGGTGTGGCCCCAGAAATAAGAACCACACGCTCAGAAGCAGGGAGAGGGGGAGAAGCAGAGGCAGGGAGCAGGTGTGAAGGTGGGCTGTGCACTCTGCATTCTCAGGGGAGCAGGTGTGGGGCGCGGGGAGCACGCCCATCACGGCCGCCCTGGTTCCCTCCACGTCTGACCGCGGCCCTGGGCCCCTGTCCTTGCTCTTGGCTTCTCCCCACCTTCCTCCCAGCTGCCCCTCCCCAACCTGGGGCTGGTACATTAGGACTCACTCCATGGCCACAATCAAGTGGACTCTTGAGGTGACTCGAGGCATATTAATAACCCCTCTGAAACCCAACCCGCCATTTGTGCAGACCTCTGAGCTTAGTCAGAAACTTCTTCCTCCTGGGACCCAGCAGAGGGATGGAGGGGGCTGACACTGCAGTATCAACTTTCTCTGGTTGGAAACTCGAGGGCCCACTCTGGCTGGTGTCTGCTGAACTTGCATTTTCTCTGGGTCTCTGGGGTTCTCAGAGAGTGATTTCCCCCTGCCCTGCAGATGAGCTGAGCCACAGGTGGGTATCCTAGACCAGGGGTCCCCAGCCTCCAGGATCTCATGCCTGATGATCTGAGGTGGAGCTGATGTAATAAGAATAAATCAGAGTACACAATAAATGCAGTGCACTTGAATCACCCTGAAACCATGCCCCTCTTCCCGATCCATGGAAAAATTGTCCTCCAGCAAACCGGTCCCTGGTGCCAGAAAGGTTGGGGACCACTGCCCTAGACAGCCTCAGAACTTGCCCCTCCTGGCCTGGTGACTGATCTGTAACCTCATTGTCCTAGGATAGGCCAACCTGATCTTGTCCATGCTAGCTCCTATAGCCTTTGGACGGGGAGGGGTTCTAGAAGTTGCTAGATTAAGAAAGGGCTGCAAATAAATCATGGGAGGTGTGTTTGCATGAAGCAGTGGTTTTCAACCCTTATGACATCTTAGAATCCACAAAGGAGCTTTGTAAAAATGCTGATGCTTAGGTTCTGCCCAGCAGAGCCTGATGTTTAGCTGATGGGAGAGGGAGAAAGAGGCATCTGAATCTTTTGAGAGTTCCCCACTGATTCTAACGGGCAGCCAAGCAAAGCCAGCAGATGAGGCTCAGGGCACACCGCTGAGATTGCGTCTTCTCCATAGCCAGCAGATTGTTTCCCAAAGTGACCATTTAGCAATGCGCAGGGTATTAATATCCAGGGCCTTGGGGAACTCTTTGGTTTGGGGGCTGGCTGGGACATGAGTGTCAGCCCTGGTACCTGTCACAGCCTGATCCCATGGGACACCCACTCTGGTCCTGCTCCCCAGACCAGCATCCTGCCTCTTACTGCTACTACAGCAGGAGGACAGAGGTCATGACCCCATGGGCAAAGGTGCAGGACCGGAGCTGAACCACCCAGGCTGGGAGGGGCAGGGCGCAGCTGCCGCAGGAGTTTTGTTCGGAAGTGTTGGTCAGCCAGCTGCCGCCTTCACCTGTTCCCTTGAATTCTGGCAATCCTCATTTGGTGTCCTGGTTGCCGAAGGGTGTGGCTCGTGGTGTGTGGGGGTCCTGCTGAGCTTGCATTTTCCCAGCCTCTTCAGGGACTCTCTGACTCGAGGCCCCACCTGAATTCCTTTCGGAAATCTTTACCCCATCAGCTGCCACTTGAGAACAGAGCCTCTCCATGGCCATCAGGCATGCCTCCCTGGTCCTCAGCCAGGAGAGAATTGAGGGCATAGACAGGGATCTTCCTCGTGGAGATGAGGTCAACCGTGTGGGTCAGAACAGAGCATGACGTTCCCAGCTGGTGGGCCAGGCCTTGGACCAGAGGGGATATGAGAATGATGGGATATAGGGACACCTCTTTCCCTGGGAAAACAGTGTCTCCTTCCTGCAGTCTGGGGTCCTGGGTGTGACCCCTACTGTCCCGGAGCTGTTAAGGGTAAGGCTGTGTAATTTCAGCAGAGGGTCCAGAGGAGCATCTGTCTGCTATGAGCCTGGTCAGGTTGGGACAGGTCTGGGGGACAAATAGCCCTTCAAGAAATCATGTCTAGTGGGAGACAAGATGAGGTGGGTGGGAGGTGGCTGAGGTCACCAGAGCTGTGTGTCCGTCTTTTGGGGTGAGAATGGAGGTGTGGTTGCTGTGGAATCCACTTTGGCCTCCTGTGAGTGGACGTCCATGCAGGGGAGGCACAGGCTGGCCCCTCAGGTCTCACACTGCTCCCTGTCTTTCATCTGACCTGTCCCTGTTCCTGCTTCCCCAACAGCTCTGCTCTACAAGCCCATTGACCGAGTCACCAGGAGCACCCTGGTCCTACATGTGAGTGTCTCCCTACCAAGTGGCCGGGAGGGCTTAGGAGTGGGGGCGAGGCTGAGCCCAGGGTGCACAAGCGCTGGGGTCACTGACAACAGCCCGTGCGGGGAGCTGGGCAGAGGGTCCCTGGGCTCTGACTGCACCTGCCTGGCCTGTGGTGACCATGCTGATGGGCGCAGGGCCTAAAAATAGCTTGGCCACTAAGCTTGACTTTTGGCCAGATGCTCCCTGGGAGGCAGGCACTTCCTGCCTGCTCATTCCTTGCCTGGTCTCCAGTGTCCTTGGAGCAGCTGTAGGGTAAGTGGGGGGTGTCTCTCCCAGCTGCTTGGTGAGAGGAGACTCCACCTGGTCTGCACCGCCAGGCAGAAGAATAAGGACTGCAGCAGTAATAAAGGGGCTCCACTGCCCTGCTGCTCTGCCCTCTTAGCTCAGCGTTTGCAGGCATGACCAAGTAGAGTAAGGGTCCCTAGTTGGCCCCCTTGGAATTCTTTCAGTGAGGACTGAGTTCTCCCCACTGTCTTCTCACTAAGCCCCACCCCGCTTCCCCCATCTCACCACCCCCTCCTTCCCAGGACCTGCTGAAGCACACACCTGTGGACCACCCAGACTACCCGCTGCTACAGGATGCCCTCCGCATCTCCCAGAACTTCCTGTCCAGCATCAATGAGGACATTGACCCCCGCCGGACTGCAGTCACAACCCCCAAGGGGGAGGTGAGCTCAGGACCCAGTGGGGCTTGGCCCCCAGGGTGAGGAGGGTGCCTGGCACCAGCTTGCCCATTCCTGCTCTCCTGCTCACGTGGGCACCACCGCCCGATGCCCGGTGGCTCTCCAACCCTGACCCCCCCAGTCCCAGCCAAGCACAGGCCTTCATGTCCTGGGCCAACAGCTTAAAGTCCAGCATCTCATTACTCTTCATAATGGTCCACGGAGGCAGATGAGGAAACTAGGGCCTGGAGAGTCTCTCCAGATCTCCCACACAAAGTCTCTTGGCTATCAGTGTCGGAACTGGATCCTTTAGCTCGGGGTCCCTGACCTCTGGGCTGTGGACTGGTACCTCCTATCAGATCAGCAGCATCATTTGACTAGAAATAAAGAGCACAGTAAATGTAACGTGCCTGAATCATCCCGAAACCATCCCCCTCATCCTAGGTTTGTGGAAAGTTGTCTTCCACAAAATCAGTCCCTGGTGCCGAAAAGATTGGGGACCACAGCTATAGCTGGGGTGTTCTGTCAGCAAGCCTCAGGCGCTGACCCCCGCACCAGGGCTCTGTATGTCTCATTCTCAAATGTACCCGCCTCCTCTGGGCAGCATGATGTCCTCAGGGTCCCCTGGAAGATAATGCCTCAGGCTGAGGGAGCTTGGAGAGTCAGGGAGAGGTGGCTGAAGCTGCCAGGTGACTGAACTGTCCCAGGTGGGCGCCTGGATATGGCTAGCAGCTCCAGTTCCCTGGGGGCCTTTTTGCTGGAGGAGTGGGGGGGTGCCTCAGTGAGAAGAAGCAATTTGAAGAATCAGAGGGACAGTTAGCCCCGTGGGTCAGCAGCCTGACCCACATATGGAGCTTCCTGTCCAGAAGAGGTAATTAAGTGGCGTTCAGGAGTGAAGGCTGGCTGCCTTTCTGCTCCTTTGTAGTGTTTATGAGGTTCCAGTGTCTCCTGGGGTGGGAAGTAACGAGGGACAGGTTCTGGGGATTGGCTAATGGGACCAGCACGCTGTCCCTGCGTGCAGCTCCCAGCCCCGGTTTGCAGACCCTGGAATGTCACCAGCTGGTTTGACTCTGGGGATGTCTGAGAGATCTCCAGAGGCCCTTGAGCACGACCAGTTTGGGATCATTTTAATAGTGTGCTCTCTACGTGCTCACCTACATACGCAGCATATGTAGGTCACACAGAGAAGCCTGAGACAGACCGTGACAGCCCCACAGAGGCCCGCTGGCTCAGGGTGGCGGGGAGGAGGCTCTGGAAGTTATGCATGGAGCAAAGTGCTCCAGACCAGCCAAAGCCCAGGGTAGAGACAGCTGCAGGATCCCCAGGACACTACGACAGCCCCACGGAGGGAAGGCCAGGGTTCCCTATCCAGCCGCCTGAGGGGAGTTGCAGAAGCCACTCAGAGGCCATGTAAACAGGCCTGAGTGGTTCTGCAGATGAAGTTCAGCTGAAACAAGATCAGCATCTTAGGCAGAGTTAGGGAGGTGTTTCTAGGGTGGAGGTGGGTGGGGTATTTATGACCCAGGGTGGGTCCATCCAGGGGTGAGCTGTTGAGGGCTGCAGAGAAATGGAAAGCTACCACTTGTGGATCATATATTACATGCCAGGCACTATACTGACTGTTCTACATATACCATGACTCCTATGCTATGGGGGCCAATGTCATTATCTCCATTTTACAGATGCTATTTCTGAGGCTCAGAGGAGTCGAGGAACTTACCCCCAAGATCTCAGCCAGGAAGTGGCAGAGTCTGGATTCAAGCCCGTGTTAGATTAGGTGTTAGGTATGAGCTCAGTCATGTCCGACTCTGCAACCCTATGGACTGTATCCCGCCAGGTTCCTCTGTCCATGGAATTTTCCAGGCAAGAATACTAGAGCTGATTGCCATTTCCCACTCCAGGGGATCTTCCTGACCCAGGGATCAAACCTGCATCTTTTGCATCTCCTGCACTGGCAGGTGGATTCTTTACCACTGCGCCACCTGGGAAGCCCCAAGCCTGTGTGCCTGACCCCAAAGCCAGTGCTGCTAACCACCGGGCACTAGAGTCCCTCCCTGGAGCCCCACCTGCACCCCCACAGCTGGATGGGTGCAGGCTGGGCCCTAGGCTGACTCCCCCTGAGCAGGCGGGGGTGGGTGTGCCATCTCTCTCAGACGCGGCAACTGGTGAAGGACGGCTTCCTGGTGGAAGTGTCGGAGGGCTCCCGGAAGCTGCGGCACGTCTTCCTCTTCACCGACGTCCTCCTGTGCGCCAAGCTGAAGAAGGCATCAGCGGGGTGAGTGTGCAGGAGGGCTGGTGGGCGGGGGGAACTAGACCCCGCCCCCTGGCGAAGCCCGGCAGCTGCCTGGGGCTATCTGCATTCCCCCCCTACCCTTTTTAAAAACGTATTAATTTTATCTTACTTCATAGCCTTTTTCTAAAAATAAATCATGGTTTTAATTATAAATATAATACGACCAAATTACAGGGAAATAAACCCTGTCACCCACCCGAACATAAGCATCAGTCTCCTGCTGCTATATTTCCTTCCAGTTTTTTTTTAAATGTTCTTATTTTTTTCATATACTTGTAATCAGAGTGAATACCCAATTTGGGGCTCTGCTTTTTCCATTTCACGTCATAAGCATTTTCCCTGTTGCTGCCTAATCTTCATAATCATCATTTTACTTTCCTGCATGATGTTACAAGTGGATCTGCCATAATTTACTTAAGCATTCTCCTTTTATTAGACAGCTCTAAATTTTTGCTAACTGCAATTCAGTGAATATTCATTAAATCTGCTTCTACCATGTATTGAGTGCTTGTGCCATGCCAGGTGCCATGAGAAATGCTTTGAATATATTCTTTCTAATCTCCCCAGTGACTTCATAAAGTAGGTATTATTATCCCCATCTCACAGATGAGAAAAAAGGCTTAGAAAAGTGAAATAAGTTGCCAAAGGTCATAGAACTAAAGTAGAGGAGACAGGATTGGAACCTTAATCTGACTTGAAAGCCTCTTTTGAGCACCGTCTCTGTACCCGTGACTAAAGTCTCTGTCACAAGCAGAAAAGGTTCTTCAATATGTATCCTTAGGTCGTCCACCTTTAGTTTCTTACCACCTATGGTGTGCTGAGGGAGGCAGGCCACAGGCTTAATATTGCAGGGAGGTACAAAACGAAGTCCTGGACAAAGTTAGAGAAGGAGAGGTTATTATTATGAGTTTCAGTAGAGGGGGTGACGATTGAGATGATTCTAAAGCAGAGGCGACAGTCGTAAGCATACATACCTCTGCCTTAAGTACTTTGCCCGTGGCAGACATTACTAGTGGGCCACAGCACTATTTCTTGTTGGACTTGGATGTGGCTTTATAATCCTCAACTCACTATCCCATGTGACTTCTATTGATAAGCGGTGGCATTCAAAATTACGTCTGTATTGTATCTCTAGCTAAGAAGATAAAGAATGTAAGTTATGTATAGAGAAGCTGGAAGGGAAGGAAGAGTTGGATGGGGAACAGGAGAGACCACTCTTGCTGAGACACTGGAGGTTTGGGCTGCTTAAGAATGTCAGTCGTCCTGGGCCAGAGGAATGGCAGGGCTGAGGTCCAGAGCCCTTACTGCTGCCTGACCCTGCTGCTGCTGCTGCTGCTAAGTTGCATCATTCGTGTCCGACTCTGTGCGACCCCAGAGACGGCAGCCCACCAGGCTCCCCTGTCCCCGGGATTCTCCAGGCAAGAACACTGGAGTGGGTTGCCATTGCCTGACCTTAGAGCCTGACTGTCATTATTCCACGAATGTTTCCTGATCAGGCTCCTGAGGGCAGGGATCATTCTTGCCTGTGATGAGCTCTCAGTCAATCCCTCTCAGTGGTGTTTGGTTCCAGCGATGCAGGCCTGAAGATCCAGTTCCTCTGGGGCTCACATCTCCCTCTGACCTGTTTGCAGGAAGCACCAGCAGTATGACTGCAAATGGTACATCCCCCTGGCTGACCTAGTGTTTCCATCCCCTGAGGAGTCTGAAGCCAGTCCCCAGGTGCACCCTTTCCCAGACCACGAGCTGGAGGACATGAAAATGAAGATCTCTGCCCTTAAGAGTGAAATCCAGAAGGAGGTGAGCAGAGCCTGGCATCAGCTGGGGCTGAGAAGTTGGCCGTTTTCATTGTGGACCTTGGAATTGGGTGTGCCGGGGAAATGGAGGAAGGAGAAGTGATAAAAATTTGGGAGTCTGACAAGGGAGACAGGATGTAAGAGCGGAAGGCTTTTCTTTACGATCTTCAAGATAACGTGTCTGACCACGACAGATGAGCACTGGGCAGATAGAGGGCGGGCCAAGGAGTCAGTGCTCGGAATTTAGTGGGGTTGTTATGGGAAGTTTCCTGGGGAACAGTGTGTGCCAAACACTGCAAAAGCAAGAGGAGAAAAAGTCCTTCTTAAGGGAAAGCAGGATGTATGAGAAAGGAAGCGCCTGAGAGTCTGCTCAGAAACTGACAGATTGAGTAGGCAGGTAAATAAACAGGCGGCCTTGAAGATCACTTGGTCTAAAAATGCACAGAAGCTTGTATCCTGATAGAGAACTGAGGTTCTGCAAACACACATGGAACATTCACAGATAATTTATCATGTATTAGGCTGCGTTTCGCTGGTGTTCAGTTGCTAAGTTCATGTCCAGCTCTTTGTGACCCCATGGACTGCAGCACACCTGGCTTCCCTGTCCTTCACTGTCTCCCTGAGTTTGCTCAAATTCATGTCCATTGAATCAGTGGTGCCATCCAGCCATCGCGTCCTCTGTTTCCCCCTTCTCCTGCCCTCAGTTTTTCTCAGCACCAGGGTCTTTTCCAGTGAGTTGGCTCTTCCATCAGATGGCCAAAGTATTGGAACTTCAGCATCAGTCCTTCTAATGAATATTCAGGATTGATTTCCTTTCAGATGGACTGGTTTAGTCTCCTTGCAAGTCCAAGGGACTCTCAAGAGTCTTCTCTGGCACCACTATTCAGAAGTGTCAGTCCTTTCGAATAGGAAATCTCAAGTTTAAAAAAAAAAAAAAGTGTATTGGTCATGTTAACAAACTACATTAGAAATCAACAACTAGAATATAGTTAAATATATACCTGGGAAGTTAAGACTTTCCAGGTAAAGAGGAAATCAAAAGGGAAACTGCAAGTTATTTAGACCTGTGTGAAAATGAGAGCACTCCATATTAAAACCCAGGGGATACAGCCAAAGCGCTCTCTAGAGGAAAATGTATGGCCTTAAATTCATTATATTTGAAAACGGGGGCTAGAGGAAAACACCCAGAAGGAGCCTTGCCCAGGAATGGAAAGAAGAGCGTGGCCAGGCCTGGTTAGTTGGCCCGGTCGCTCCTTTTCGCCCATCCAGGCTTGGCTTAGGCCTTGCGTCCCCAGATGAGCCTTCCCCATTGTCTCCCCACTGTTGGGGGTCTCGGTTGGGTGCCTGGCTTCCTGGTTCCTGATGCTTACCTCTTTGCTTGGCTTTATTGGCACCGAGTTGTTATTGCACACTCTGCTTTCTCTCTTCTTCCCCACTGGAATTTCAGCTCCGGGGAGGGGACTGTTTTCTTCAGTTCTGTGTGCTAATGCTCAGTTGCTAGCCTGCCAGGCTCCTCTGTCCATGGGACTCTCCAGGCAAGAATACTGGAGTGGGTTGCCGTTTCCTACTCCAGGGATCTTCCAGACCCAGGAATCGAACCAGCGTCTCTTGCATCTCCTGCATTGGCAGGCACATGCTTTATCACTGTGCCACCTGGGACGTCCCCTATGTCCTACTACTTAACATGTAATAAGTAGGTGCTTTATGAACAGTTGTTGAAAGACACATGACCAGATGGCTTCTAAGGATTCTTTCAACCCAGATATCTTTCTCTGAACAGAGGAGAGGAAAACCACAGTAATAACCCAGGGATGTTTGGGTCATGGGAATGTCCTACCCTTGTGGCTTAGCTGGTAAAAAATCCTCCTGCAATGCGAGAGACCTGGGTTCTATCCCTGGGTTGGGAAGATCCCCTGGAGTAGGGAAAGGCTACCCGCTCCAGTATCCTGGCCTGGGTTGCAAAGAATCGGACACGACTAAGCAGCTTTCACTTTAACACAGTGTCCTAGGACTGGGGTACACCTGCCCAGAGGGAGCCCCCTGACCAGCACAGGTGTCCTCATAAACAGCCAGCCCACCCTGCCTCAGGGGAGCCTATTTCCTCAATTGGGTCTGCCAGCATCTGCACATCAGGGGCATCCTGCACGCATGTCCCTCACCGGGTCCTGGGAGCTGCAGGCTCTGGGCCCTCCGTCCTGCCCCAGGTGTGCAGATGTGGCCTTCTGCTTCATTGAATCTGTGCTTACCGACTTCTGCTGGCTGCAGGGCTGCGCCAGATGCTCACAGACCTCCTTATCCAGTGGAGAAGGCACACATTCTTCTGTGTGACCACAACATGTGACACAGCGTGCTGAGAGTCACTGGAGACACACGGTGTTCTCTGAGTCACAGAAGCAGCAGCAATTTATTCTTTTAATAATATTTTAAGCCTAATTTTCCCCCTAATCCCCAGTGTCACACTGACTTATTATAACAAGAAATACAATACCAAAGTGTGTAGAATAGAACTTCTTACCATCCCCCCATCATTCCTAGTTTGAGATATATTCACAGGCTCTGGGCCCTCCGTCCTGCCCCAGGTGTGCAGATGTGGCCTTCTGCTTCATTGAATCTGTGCTTACCGACTTCTGCTGGCTGCAGGGCTGCGCCAGATGCTCACAGACCTCCTTATCCAGTGGAGAAGGCACACATTCTTCTGTGTGACCACAACATGTGACACAGCGTGCTGAGAGTCACTGGAGACACACGGTGTTCTCTGAGTCACAGAAGCAGCAGCAATTTATTCTTTTAATAATATTTTAAGCCTAATTTTCCCCCTAATCCCCAGTGTCACACTGACTTATTATAACAAGAAATACAATACCAAAGTGTGTAGAATAGAACTTCTTACCATCCCCCCATCATTCCTAGTTTGAGATATATTCTTTTAGACACTCCTGTGTTCACACGTGTGTGTCTATGTATTTTTAAATGAGATTAGACTACATGTCCCGTTTTGCAGTTTCATCTGTCAGATCCTTTTTCACGACTGCATCCTGTTGTCACTCGACGGCACAACAACATATTTGGGTCTTTAGATGGTTTCTTATTCTTTCCTCAGCACTTATATTTCTTTCCGGTAGATCCCCTACAAGTGGGATGTCTGGGGCAGAGGGCTTGCGCGTTTCATCGCCAGGTTTACGTCTGCAGAGTTTGCATCCGATCATGTTCCCTCCGGCAGTGTGTCATCTCTGTTCCCCCACAGTGTCACAGCATCGGCTGTGAGCAATTGTCACAATTCTGCCAGTCTAGTGGGTTAAAAAAAAAAAGCAGAGATGAATTCTAGCTGTAGAGCTTGAGGATGGCATTGGCACTGAGATGTGAAGCGTAATAGTGGTTCATAAAAGGGAAGGGATCCTTTATACGATACAAACTGGAAAAACTGGAGACAGCTGAGACGGGGAGCAGCTTGTTAGAGAACAGGGAATAATAGCGTGAGACTGGGGTGGAAGATGCAGGGGACATGTGGCAGGCGTGGAAGCTAGAACCCAGCCCTGGAGAAGCCCCATGGTGCCAGAGATAGTGGGGGCTTTATCCTGAAAGGTGTCTGCTGCTTTTAAGCAGGGTGTCTCGCTGGTACCCAGAATTTAATTTATGGAGATGACTGAGTGATAGCCCAGAGATGTTGATGCCACTGGAAGATTTTTATTCCTTAGATTTATTTTATTACTTATAGTTTACAGGAGTACATGGCATGCCACACCATGCAGGGCTATGTGGGAAAGCATGGGGTTCGGTCAAGAGACAGAAGGAGGGACTTCCCTGGGGTCCAGTGGTTAAAACTCCATGCTTCCAATGCAGGGCTACAGGTTCCATCCCAGGTCTGGGAACTAAGATACCACATGCCATGCTGTGTGGGCAAAAAAAAAATAGAGGCAGAAGGAGCATGGCATGTGCATGGCCCAGAGCCTAGACTGTGTTTTCCACAAGAAACAGCTTAGGACTGGCAAATCTGAATAAGTCAGCAGGCTCTGGGCTAGAGTGGTGGTATCTAGTTGCCCTGGGTTACTTAGGGCAGAAGAAATCCTGGCTTGTGTTAGAGGGTAAGGGTCTGTGGACTCCAGACTGACTGGTTTGCACATGAAAGATGCACTCACAGGGATGTCACTTACTGGCCTAGGAATTAGCATGTCCTGTGAGGAGCATTTTTTACTGTGGCTGACTGGCCCTCCCAAGGCATCAAATTGTCATAAAATGTAGAAAGAAAAAGAAAAAAAGACTGTACAGAGGAATGCTGTATGTAGAACTACAGGGTGACAAGTGGGGTCCGAGTGCAAGGAGAACCGCCTGTGCCCTCTGTCCCCTGCAGAAAGCCAACAAAGGACAGAGCCGGGCCATCGAACGCCTGAAGAAGAAGATGTTTGAGAATGAGTTCTTATTGCTGCTCAATTCCCCCACAATCCCGTTTCGGATCCACAATCGGAATGGAAAGGTTAGGAAGGACGGGGATAGGACAGACAGCCCCCTTCCTCCAGGGCTGCCCACTCACTATGGCTCCTGGCCCTGAACCAGACCTGTGGAAATCAGGGTTTCAGGTCCCCCCAACCCCCATTCCCAACAAGGCTGCCATGGCTCCTGCCCTGGACTGCCTCTCCCCACTTGTGGAGAGCCAGTGCCCTCTGCTGGCCGTCACTGGCACTGCCACTCCCATCCCCAGGCTTCCTAGGGGGAAGGCCTTCCTCCCACCTGCCGTCTTCTCCAAGCCTAGGGGTACCTGGGTACAAAGGAGCTTTATTGGGGGCCCCAGAATCCAAAAATGTCCTGGGCCTGACTGTGGTCACTCTAGTGAATTCTCATCTCTCTTCAGAGCTACCTGTTCCTACTGTCCTCAGACTACGAGAGGTCAGAGTGGAGAGAAGCAATCCAGAAGCTACAGAAGAAAGGTAACGCCCACCTCTGCTCTACGCTGCCCTGCCAGTGTCCGTGGCGAGAGAGGGCCTTCTGCGTTGCCGAGCACTGCGATGTCCACTGGCTTCTCTCTAGCCCTCCTAGTTACTCTGTAAAATGCCAGGGCAGGTGGTTCTTAACTGATGTTACTGATCAATTGAGACCCAAAGAATTTAGGTGATTTGCTTAAGAATGTATAGTGAATTGTCAGCAGGACTGGACCCAGAGCCCAAAGCCTGTCTTTCTGTCCTGTACATAATTCCTGAACCTCTCCAATTAGACCCTGTGCTTCTTATCCCTCCACCAGCACCCCTGACTCTCCCCAGTTGAGTGTCTACTCCCCCTTCCAGTGACCAGCTCTGCCCTTAGAGCTAATCTTTTTTTCCCACAGTAGCCCTCCAAGAGCAGTGGGTCCTAGTGGACCTGTCACGACATTCCGCTCTCTCTTGGCTCCTCCTACAGATCTTCAGGCCTTTGTCCTGAGCTCGGTGGAACTCCAGGTGCTCACAGGATCCTGTTTCAAACTTAGGACTGTACACAACATTCCTGTCACCAGCAATAAAGACGGTAAGATCTGGAATCCGAGGTTGCTCAATCAGCGGGTCCGAGCCCCTGGGGTATTGCCAGGGCCTTCCACAAATACCTAGCCAGTCACTTGGCTACCAGTAGCTGATCTCTGCTCCGCTGGGCTGGGAAGACTCAGTTGCCAGATACGCAGGGAGTTTGAACAGATGTTTTTCTCTGCTGAGTCCCTGGATGGCGCCCAACTCCTCCCTGGCGACCTCTGGCTGAAGAGAAGAATCTGGTGTCCTGGTGCACTGGGACTGTGATGTTAATATGTTCATGGAAGCAGAAGGCTTAAGCCTGGGGCAGGGTGCTGGTGGAATGCAAGGTTAGGTGGGTTAGTGTAGTGTGTGAGAAATAAGGCTGGACCCACTCTTTGGCACAGAGTGACTTATGTTGGTTAATTTCCACTTTGGAAGGCTAGACTGAGGAGGGCAGCAGTGGGATAGGCAGGATTCACAGGAGGAGGGAAAGTGCCCCCAGGGATGAGACTTGGTCCTGGCCCAGGAGGAAGGTGTGGACTGGCCGCCCAGGCTGAGTAGGGGGAGTGCGTCAGCGCGCACTCCGGGGAGCAATGGACTGTGGACCCTTCTTCCTCTGGCCACCAGGTGGTGCTGTCGGACCAAGACGCAGACTTGCTCCCATTCTTTGTGTAACCAACCAGCCAGGGGTGAGGCCCGGGAGGAGGCAGGCCTCTCGTCACCCTCTCCCCTGGGGGGCTTGTCTCTCTTGCAGACGACGAGTCTCCGGGGCTCTGTGGCTTCCTGCACGTCATCGTCCATTCTGCCAAGGGGTTTAAGCAGTCAGCCAGTAAGTACCCATGACCGCCTGCCCCAGCGAGAGGCTCCGTTGTTCATCCTTTCACGGAAAGTCCCTGTGGACCCATCGCATGGGGCCTCCCACCGACGCTGCCTTGGTCTGCCCAGGCTGGGGCCCTGCCAGCTGCTTTGAGGTGTGGGGCGTTCCCCCAAAGGCCAGGAGCTAGCTCCTCTTGGCAGGGGTTCATCCCTGCTCTGTGTCTCCAAAGTCTGCTCTGCCCTAAGCCCTTCTCTCCCCAGGTATTAGAAATATGGGGCTCCAATCTCCCATCCACAGATCACAAACTGTGTGACCTTGGGCAAATCTCTTAACCTCTCTGAGCTTTCTCTTTTCTCTAGAAAAAAAGGCAATTGTGCTTGTTAATACTTACCTAAGAGCCGGATTAATTATGATCTTTATGTGTAGGGTCAGGGCCCTGCTACCACACATTCTTTTTCCTTCTTTATCACCATCTGCTGCGTCCATGCAGTTCTTAGTATTTTACAAGTTACAGTTACATTTTTATCTAACTTTTCTCCTTGTAGGAATTTGTGAGTTAGACAGCTAATAGTTCTTCCCATTTGCTAGATGAGAAAACTGAGTCACAGAGAAAGAAAAGGACTTAATATTATATAGGATCAGAAACTTGACTCCTCTCACTCCCTTCTCTTCCCCTCTGCCTCTCTTCCTGCAGCGCACCACTCAGAGGGCATGCCATTGACTCGCAAACAGTCATCCAATTAACATTCTCTGTGACACCTGGATTCCCGAAGCAGCTCTGCCTCCCTTCTCTGTGTTCCCATCACCCTGGGGCAGCACCTGTCATACTTTTTTGCCACTTAAAATGTGCTTCATGCACTGTGAGTTCTGAGAGGACAGGAGCCACATCTCGTTCATCGCTGAATGAACAGGAGCTCAAAATGCTGAACGAAGTAGTTTATTTCCAGACGCCAGTTGTGCTGCCGGCTCCCTTACTAGGTGTTAGAGAAAATGCAGATGTGGCCAGTGAGCTGACAGTGGTTGGCACGTTCAGAACTTTTTCCGGTGCATTATCTGCTCCGAGCCTCCTGGCACCCTTTCTAGGTCGCTGATGCCATTCCCACTTGTCACACAAAGAAGCTAAGGCCAGAAAGCTCCAAGGACTTTCCCAGGGCGGCCCAGCAGGGCACACAGGTGACGGAGTTGAATCCATGCCTTCTGACACCAAGGCCCACACTTTCCTCTCTAGAGCAGCGTTTCTCTCAGTGTGGCCGGGACCCCCTCACGCATCACTCGGGCTGTGCTGGTGGAACAGCACCAGCTTCCTGGATGGCCCCAGACCCACAGAATCTGCTGATGGGGGCATTGCCTGGGAATATTCCTGATTAGTCAGCTCCATGGGGCTATTCCACATACCAAGTCTACAGCCCACTGAGCTGGTCAGGGGCCCTCATGTCTTCATGGTGACCAGATGTCTCCCCCTTCCTATCTCTCTGCCTCCTGTTGGCTGGGATGGGCCTCAGGAGCAGGCCCATTAGGGTGGGGCGTCCCACTCCCCCAGAGCAGGGGTCCGACCTCTCAGACACGGGGTGAGTTATGGCTCCAGAGTCTCCCCTCGCCACCAGCCAGTCCTCACCTCCTCCCTCCACCAGCCCCCTGACCCGCACGGACATTCCTTCTGACTCAGGCTTTGTGAATCTTCAGTCACGTCTGCTTGTCCTAGTAAACTGATCAGGTCCGCACAGTCCGGCCTGGCCTGCAGGCACCATCATCTTGCCCGATCTCCAGAGGAGAGCAGTCAGGCACAGAGAGGATTTGCGCAGAGCTAGGATTTGATCCACCCACTCCAGTGTTCTTGCCTGGAGAATCCCAGGGACGGGGAAGCCTGGTGGGCTGCCATCTATGCGGTCACACAGAGTCGGACACGACTGAAGTGACTTAGCAGCAGCCAGCAGGATTTGATCCAGACAGGCCGACTCCAAAGCCCGCCCTCTTATCCCAGAACTAGTCCCTGATGAGGGATTCCCGTCCCTCTCTCAGCTGCCCCAATGCTCTCTCTGCTCTGATGGGGGCCCGTTAGGCCTTCTGCTTCATTCTCCTATTCACCTGCGCCCTGCTCAGATACCTGGTTACGTCCAGTCTCCATCACACACAGTGAGGGACAGCTCTCCCCAGTCTTAGCTCTGCAGGAGAGTCCTGATGCAGAACAGCCCAGCTGGGTAGCTCCTGTGGCCTGGGAGGGGCATGTACATCCACCCTTTGACCTCCGCCCCCTGCCCCTGATTCACACTAGAGGACTGGCTGTGATTCCCCAAAGTCACCCCCCCAGCACACACCATTACCCTGGGAAACAACCTAGGCAGCACCCAGGGAGGGGCAGGCTGCGGGGCCTGAGGCTGGGCGGGCGTGTGTGGATTTGCAGAGCACCCAAGGGGACCCTGGGAAGACTGATGCGTGATCCCCCTATCCCTCCCGGGTTCCTGAGCCCCGGGCCTCATTCGGTGTCTCTGCCTGTCCCCACAGACCTGTACTGTACCCTGGAGGTGGATTCCTTTGGCTACTTTGTCAGCAAAGCCAAAACCAGGGTGTTCCGGGACACAACAGAGCCCAAGTGGGACGAGGTGAGTGGTCCCCGCAGGGACCCCAGGCTCATCCCCCACCGTGCCCACCCTGCTCCTGGTGCTCTTGTCCTATTGTCTGGGGATGGCCAAGCCTGCTGCTGGGCCAGCTCCGTCCCTCTGACCCCTCTGCCCTCCCCTCCCTGCTCATCTGGCTTCTGATCGTGGGTTTTTGTCTAGATACAGAGTTATAGTTCGGGGTCTCCCATCCAAGTACTAATCAGGTCCGACCCTCCTTAGCTTCCAAGATGAGACAAGATACGGTGCGTACAGTTCAGGTTCTGTACTCCCCTTCCTCATTGATTCCCAGGCCTCCGGAGCTCCAGGGAATGAGGAAGCTGCTCCAGACCTCATGATGTGGTCCTCACGGGCCCGCCTCACCCCCTCTCACCCTTGCAAAGGTGGGGCCCACCCCTGCTGGGAGCCCAGGTCAGCTGGAGGCGTTCAGCATCCTGTCTTGTCTTTCCCCAGGAGTTCGAGATTGAGCTGGAGGGCTCTCAGTCCCTAAGGATCCTGTGCTATGAGAAGTGCTATGACAAGACCAAGGTCAACAAGGACAACAATGAGATCGTGGATAAGATCATGGGCAAAGGGCAGATTCAGGTGAGTGGCAGGCACAGCCAGGGCACCAAGGCAAGGGTGCCTGGGAGGCAGTGCCAGTTGGGAAGGTGTCCTTCTCTTCTTCCTTCTCGGTCAAGGTGATTGGCCTTTGTGACTTGGGATCACAGCTATCTTGAGCAGAGTTCCCCGAGGTCGTCATTCTCCCCCTGCTGGAGATGGTGTCCTGTTCTGGCCCCAGAAGCCCGTTTGTGCCTAGTTCCTTGGGCTTCCACATCTGGTGCACTTGGGTGATCCACACTCCTGCAGGGTAGCCTGGAAGGATGACGGTGCCATCCATCCACTGTTTACACATCCCATCTGTAGCCTTCTGGTGGCTTTTTCCCAGAAATACTGTGTTAAGAAGGATTCTGAGGTTGTATTGTGAATGCTGTATTAGATTAGCACTGTCTGCCATGGAAGGAGTGAGACCCCAACCATGTGCCACTTTCACGGAAGGGCTGAGGGTGTAACTGGGCTGCTAGGGGCTGGCCTCTGACCCCACTGCAAGGTCTGCTGGGCTTGACCCGCCTGTGCCAGGAGTTTGTTGGTTTGGGCTGGGTCCTGCAGTCCAGGCAGGGGCAGGCCCTGAGTCCAGATGAGGTGTATGTGCGCCGCCCCAGCTGTGTTTCTTTGCCTTATAAATGTACGTAGGGAAAAGGGCTTTGTTTGCAGCCTGTGTTTTTGGAATTTCTGTTAAAGGTGGTTGCTGTTCACTTAACCTGTCGAGGGGATGAAGGCTTGGAGGCGTGACATTTGGTGTGGAGCCATCCACATTCCATCTGACACCTTGTGTGGCCTTGTGCTTATCATCCAAGTGGCCTGGTTTGGGTGTGGATTCTTTGACCGTACAATCAAGGGAATCCGTAACTGACAACGCCCTGCGATTGAGCTGTGGGCATTGGGTGCTCTGGGCTTAGCAGCTGTGCCAGGTGTCATCTGGATGCGGGAGCTGAAGCTGAGTGATGCTTTTTCCTGGGAAGCGTTTGTTCTCTGATGCACTGTTGAGGCCGCAGAGTTTGGTATCTGACTCTTGGCCGGGTGTCCTCAGTGGCAGTGTCCCCTTGGGGACTCGTGTGATCCCTCTACCCTGTCTCAGACGCCTGTGTTTGAACAAGGAAGATGGCACTATTCAGTGGGGGCCCAGCCATCTGCCTCATGACACCCCACGTTCCTGAGCATATCCCTTCTTAATGCTGGGGACCTGTACCTCACTCTTCAGCACCGTCGCCAGGGAGATGGTGCTGCCAGGCAACCAGGAGCTGGTCCTTCATTATTTAGGGAACAGGAGCTGATGGGAGCAAGCTCTAGATTTAGTCCCGGAAAGCAACTTCCTGCAGAATAAGGACTGGGAGCCCCATGTCCACGTCCCTGGGCTGCCCATCTGGCCCCAGGAGATGCCCAGCCAAAAAGCATGATGGGTACCCACGCCCTCCAGGCCATTAGTGGCTACGGAATGGGAGGGTTAAAACGGTGTTCTGAGCAGCCAGCTCAGGGAGCACCGTGGACGCCGACCTCCGGGGCTCCACAAACCCCGGATTCCAGGGCTCGATGGCATCGTCCCCACCTGGACTCGCAGTCCCGTTGCTTCCCTCCCTCTCACTGCTGTCAGCTGCATGGGCCCCAGGGGAAACACACCATAAATCATTACATCTTGGAGACAGGAGCAGATGGAGGTTGTGGGGGAGGGGAAGAAGCCAGGTTATGTTTGGCAAAGCCGAGAGCGCAGTCTGGTAAGGAAAATGTTTCTGTGTTTAAGCTTCGAGGAATGTTAAATGCCGGGGAGTTGATATTAAAAGAAACACAAACCTTCCTGCTGCCAGCTGACCTGGGCCTGTGAGCGGCCAGTTCAGAGCCAGTGTCCTCTGGAGGGCTTTGAAGTCACCCAGCCCTCGGACCCCTGAGGCCCAGCCCTTGGTTTTCAGCCACGGAGCGGTCTTGCCCGCCTTCTTCCTATGGATGGGGTGCGGAGAGGGGGTGGTCTGTCCCCACCAGGGGTGCGCCGTGCGTGTGAAGTGCACTCGCCCTTCTAAGGATGCCCGGGCTGGGTTGGAGAGGCTACACTGAGCCATTTTCACGTGGCCAGGCCCCACGGAGCCATGGAATGGTCTTGCTCCCACCTCCCTTTCCCGCTGGTGTCCAAGGAAGGGAGTTGGCACCGGCCTCTGGCACTTGGTTCCATGCCCCTTCAGCAGGCGCCGAGGATGTTAGTGCCATCCTAGTGAGGTGGCCTCACAGTAGGGGCCGAGGCCTTGGGGCCATTCAGGTGGCCTGAAGGAAGGGCCGGGGGAGGAGGCCCGCCCCTGTGGCCCCCACTTCTTCCTAAGGCCCTCCTCGCTCAGCCCATCTAGGGAACAGCCGGAGACCCCAGGCATTTCCTCCCAAGTGAGCCTCCCTCTCTGGTTGGCGCTGGGGGCAGGGACCCCAGAGGGGCAGGCTGGGGGCGAGGAAGGGGCGGCCTGTAGTGAAGGACAAACGGCAGCGCTAACCACCAGCGTGTGTGTCCAGCACTTGCACACTCGGAGGCTTGTTCCCAAGTGTTTTCATGTGGTCCTTGCAACAGCTCTTCCAGGAAAAGGACAGTCGCATCCGCCCCATTTACAGAGAAGGACAGTGCGGCCCTGGCGTCTCCACTGGCAGGAAAGGCCCCGCTCTCTACGCTGTCTCCCTGTGGGCCAGGCCTTCGTCAGGGAGTCCCCCAGCCTGGGTGAAGGGCACTGCGTGGCTTGTGGCCTGGGGAAGGAGCCGGGCTGACCTCCCCTCCCCACATCCCGCTCTGTGGCCTCTGTGTGTGCCCGGTCACTCAGTCATGTCCGACTCTGTGCGGCCCACTCTGGCCTGTAGCCCTCCCGGCTCCTCTGTCCATGGGATTCTCCAGGCAGGAATACTGGAGTGGGTGGCCATTTCCTTCTCCAGTGGGTCATCCCGACCCAAGGATCGAGCTCATATCTCTGTGTCTCCTGCATTGGCAAGCAGGTTCTTTACCACTGCGCCACCTGGGAAGCCCGCTCCGTGGCACACGGTGGACAAAGGGCTTCCTTTGTCTGGAGTCCTCTTACCTCCCGGCAAGGGACATTTATTGCTGCCTGGTGTACCTGGAAGGAAGCAGAATGAGTATTCATGGAAAAGAGCAGGGGAGGGGGACTTCCTCTGCTTCTGCTGCGTGCCTGGTACTGACTGGCTGCTCTGAGGTGTGGGGGCCCAGCCTCAAGGAATCTACTGCTAGATTGGAAAGACAAGCGTATCACTATACGCCACACTGCTCGACTACAAAGCAAGACGCCAGTGACGATAATGGGGAGGGTGATGACGATGATGGAGGGGCTTGGGAATAAGAGCCCTCCCATCAGAGAGCTTTCTCTGACCCCCACACTGGGCTAATACAGCGGTTACGCCAGGGGACCTTCATAGTCTCCGACGGGGTAGGAAAGTGATCACAGTTTAATTTTCTTGGTTTTCCTTCTTGGCTGCACCAGGTCTTTGCGGCAGTCTCCCGGCTTGTCTGGTAGCAGCCTGTGGGATCTAAGTTCCCCGACCAGGGGTTGAACCTGTGTCCCTGGCGTCGGGAGCTCCGAGTCTTATCCACTGGACCACCAGGGAAGTCCCCTTCACAATTTTAAAGTTGAGAAAGCTGAGGCACAAAAGGGTTAAGGAACCTGCCAAAGGCCAGGCAGCTAAATAGGAGAGTCGGAACTCTCCAGGGCCCCTGCCTGGCCCTCCCCAGGGATCTCCATTCCCCCACTGTTCCCTGCATAATAAGACACAAACTTATGCCCCAAGAATTCAAACGAGGAGTGATCCTGGTAGGCAGGAGTTAGGGAGGCTTCCAGGAGGAGGTGGAGTGAGAGAGGTTTGAAAGCTGGGTTTTTTTAATTCCCAAAGCTGTGTTTATATTAAAAGGAAAATTGCCATAATAATAATGAGGCTTGAAACACAATCACAAACCGTCCTGACTCCCACTCCTCTGAACCAGCCATTTTATTTTGTGCCTTCTCCCTTCCTTGGGATATAGATTTTTATGCGGTTTTAATGATAAGTGCATATTTTGTCTTTTTTTTTTTTTTTTATTTTCATGTAACGTTATCATAAACCTCCTTTTTTCTGGGGCTGAAGGTAGTCTTTATAATTGCCTTGTTTTGGGGTTACATTGTCAAAAGTACTTTATAAAAAATCATTTTACATAATGGCCACCCCATTAATTTTCTTTTTGAAGCTCTGTTATTCTAGCAAGGTGGGCAGGCTCTGGATCAGCATAAAGGAGTGGAGATTCCGGGGGAAGGGCCCACGTGGCCCAAAGCAGGGAGGCAGGAATGCACAGGGAGTGTCCCAGGAAATTAAGGAGCCCGCCTGCCCTGCGCTGAAGTTATGGTAAGCAGTGCCAGTAAGAGGGCAGTTGAAGGAATGAATAAAGGAGGAGGGATTCATAGCGTTTATGTCAGCAGGAATCCTGGAGGGTGTTTTATCCATTCTGATTTGCAGGGAGCAGGAAGCTGAGACCCGAGAGGGTGAGTGACATAGCTGCAGGCACACAGCTCGGTGGTGGTTGTGCAGGGGCCCCAGGTTTGGGATCCTGGTCCCAGTTCGGTCTTGCTTGGTCGGCTGCTGGACAAATGAGGGAAATGAAAACGCTCCTGGATGGGGCAGCGGCAGACTGGGATGTCAGCCCGTGACCCTCAGGGGTCTGCCCTTTGTCGCTGTAACTTTGGTAGAAGATCTCCCCCCGCCCCGCGCCCCCCGNCGTTACTCTGAGTCCTTGGCACCTTCTCCCAGGCATCCTTCAGGGCACACCTGCCATAGTTGCACCCTGTCCCCAAAGTGTCTGGTCTTGACTAGGATGGGGGGCAGCTGTGAGAAAACCTTGCCTGCAGGGGCAGTCAGAGCTTTCATCCCAGCCAGATGTGTATAAGAGACAGGCGCCCCCCCCTCCCCCCGCCTGGAGCGTCTCTGAGCGCCCCCTTCCTTCCTCCTTGCTGCCCCACCCCTACCCAGCCCAGGAACCCCTCAACCAGGAGGCCCCCCTTCCTCCGCCTTGGCTCTCCGGCCCCAGGAGACTCCTGCATGTTTATCCCCGTCTATTTCCAGCCCTGCCGCTCCGGGCTCCAGATGTGCTGTCTCAACTGGGACCTGCTCGCTGGCCTGTGAGCTTATTCCCAGGATCCAGCCCTTGTTGACCGGCCGGGCCAGAGGGGAGAGTTCTCCCAAAGGATCTCACAGCTCAGTTCCTGCCACTGACTTCAGACCGGAGAGGGGTCCGAGACTGAGGAGCCCCTTCACGCTCTGCTCCCCCATTCCCGGTTCAGCCAGAAGCCTGGGGATGGACCCCCAACATTCAGTTCTACTCTCCCTGGTGGGAGGCAGCTACACTCCTGTGAGCCGGCTGGGGGCCGCCCTCCCCAGACACAGGAGAACTCAAGATCCCAGGGTGAGCCAGGGGCAGGGCTCCAGGCCCAGAAGGAAGCCCCAGCTGTGCTGATGCCTGGAGGGATAACTCCCCGCCTCCCCTCCACTGCCCCCCACTCCCCCAGCCCTGATTGCAACATTCAGGCCTGCTGAGAGCCTCCGCCCTCTCCTCTTCCTCCCATCTGGAGCTTGAAGCCTGTGTCTGAAGCGGGAAAGGAGAGTAATTTCTTTGACATTCTTGACCTGGCTACTTGGAAGCCTGTGAGGGGTTAGAGTTATTAGAAGTGACACTCAGGGTGGAGGTCATGAAGGCCAGTCCCCTGCCTTCAGAACTAAGAGTATTCTCAGAGCCCAGATTGGCTCATCTGACAATATCTAGACCCACTTACTTTTTGGTTCAACAGTGATAAAATATATATGTATACTGTGAAATTTTCCATTTTAATAATTTTTAGGTGTACACTTGAAAGATGTTAAGTCCATTCACATTGTTGCGTAGCCGTCATCTCCATCTGTTTCTAGAACTTGTTCATCTTCCCAAACGGAGGCTCCATACCCATTACACAGAAGCTTTCCATTCCTCCTCCCTAGCCCCTGGCAACCAGCGTTCTGTCTTCTCTGAATTTGACTATTCCAGGTATCTCATGTAAATGGAATCCTGCAACGCTTATCCTTGTGTGACTGGCTTACTTCATACAGCCCAGTGTCTTTAAGTTTGGTCTACATAGTTTGATAGAACAGACTTTCCTTCCTTTTTAAGGCTGAACAACGCTGTGTGTGTAAACTGGATTTTGCTTATCCGTTCATCCATCGATGGACGTTTGGGCTGTTTCCACCTTAGACTTTACTTTTAAAAAAAAATTAATTTGGCTGCATCGGTCTTAGTGTGTAAGGTCTTCACTGCGTTATGTGGGATCTTTCGTTGCAAACTCTCAGGCTCCATAGTTAAGGCACAAGCCTCGTGGTATGTAGGATCTTAGTTCCCCAACCAGGGATCAAACCTGCGTCCCCTGCATTGCAGAGCAGATTCTTAACCACTGGACCACGAGGGAAGTCCCCGACTCCCTTACATTTAAGTAAGGAAAGAGCATAGTTTCTGAGGATGGAGTTTCTCCACTCCTTCTCTCCAGGCCCAGGGTCACCATGTCCCTCCTCCACCCATAGTTGCTCATCTCTCCCCGGATATAATAGGAGAGCAGGCCTCCACACCCCCAGGACACAACTGGTCACCATTAGCTTCATTTTTTAAAAAAAAAGCATCATTTTTTAAGTTGAAGTATAGTTGATTTACAATGTTGTGTTAATTTCTGCTGTGTAGCATAGTTCCATGATGGTTTATCAAAGGATATTGAACATAGTTCTCTGTGCTATACAGTAGGACCTTCTTATTTATCCATTCTATATATAAAAGCTTATATTGCTCACCATTAGCCTCTTCTAGTTAAAAGAGCTGCCCCACCGCTTTCTCGCCCCCTGTCCCACCCCCACCCTGGCTAGGCCGTCTCCTCCGGTCTCCTTTCCTTACCTGGCCGCCCTCCCTTTGGTCAGTGGTTTAGAAAGATTGAGTGTGGAGTGTGGTTTACCCTGACAGTGTAGGAAGAACCCTGGACTGAGAGTCGGAAAAAGCATCCAGGTCCCTTGACCTCTGGGGGCCGCAGTTTCTTCATCTGTTAAATGGGGACAATTACCCCCATGCTGCCTCTATCAGAGGCTTGACATGAGGCTCAAAGGATGGAATGTCCTTGAAAGAGCTGGTCAGTGCACGTCCACGCTTTCGCTAGTTTATCCCTGCGTTTCTGCTTGTTGAGCTCCCTCTAAGTGTCAGGCACTGTGCAATGGATGCAAAGAATGAACCGGACCTCCCCACGTAGTGAAGAGAGTAGAAGAGAACTGGGATCATTCAGTCAGTGCTGAAGGGGCTTTGAGGCCAGATGGATCTGGGCTTCAGTTTCGCTTTCTCTGTTCATTAGTTGGGAGAACAGATTACTTGACCTCGTTGAGTCTCAGGTTCCTCACCTATAAAATGGGCTGTCAAGAGAACTGAATGGGAAAGTGCGTGAGGCCCTTTGCAAGGCCTGGCACAGAGTCTGTCTAGTGACGTCAGCCTTTTGCCTGAGCCAAGCAGGACCAGGTCCACGTCCTCCACCTTCCTGTGGGGATTCTGCATGTAGCTTGTCAAAGCATTCTTGCCTCCAAAGGTGTCATTTGTGAGTGGCCCCTGCGTTTGGGCCTTAGGCTGGCTGAGGCCACGTCTGTTTTCTTAGGCTGGTGGATCCAGACGGGCTTTGATGAACCAACCTCCGAGGGGGCAGGGGGTCAAGGTGGGGGTCCTCACTGCCTGACAGCCTGAAGTTTCCCTCCTGTGCCCCCACCCCAGGCTAATTAGTTCCAGGCTTGTCCCCTTGGAGCCATGCTCACCTTGGCTTGGTGTGGTCAGGCCCAGAGCGAATGATGAGCTGGGAATAAGGGGTCATTGTTGGAGGGAGCTGCGTCTGGTTTCAATTGCTCTGCAGGGCATGTGCGAGTTGGGAGTGAGCATGGGCCAGGAGCCTGCTGGGGTGGCAGTCCAGGGCTGCTCCAGCCTGGTTCCCTCCCTCGGGTCCCCCAGGGGTCTGTTGTCCCCAGTTGACTCTGCCCAGGGGTCTAGGGTGCCAGCTCTGTTGCCTGGGGAGCTGGGCTCTGGAGTGCTTGCTGGGTTCACCTGGAGCCCCTTCTGCTCTGGTTCCTCAGAGCTGGTACCACAAGATGCCTGGGTCCCTCCCTGGGTGGAATGACTAGAGGGGCGTTACTCTGAGTCCTTG
The DNA here is from genome assembly GCA_006410675.1 of Oreotragus oreotragus. Lineage (NCBI taxonomy): Eukaryota > Metazoa > Chordata > Mammalia > Artiodactyla > Bovidae > Oreotragus > Oreotragus oreotragus. Next base: position 67,765 of record SJYX01020469.1, read on the forward strand.
GCACCTTCTCCCAGGCATCCTTCAGAGAACACCTGCCATAGTTGCACCCTGTCCCCAAAGTGTCTGGTCTTGACTAGGATGGGGGGCAGCTGTGAGAAAACCTTGCCTGCAGGGGCAGTCAGAGCTTTCATCCCTACCCCGAATGCCCAGCCTGGCACCTCGCAGCCCTAGGCAACTCCCTGTCCTGGGACACCACAGTGGTCGTGCCGGGTGTGGCTTTCCAGGCTCTCCACTGAAAGATGGACCTCTCCCTGCCCCGAGAGTGGGCTGGGTGTGCGAGTCCTGGGAACCCTCTGCATCTAGAGTCCGTGTCTTAGATCCCCGCTGCCAGCTGCTCTCAGCAGGTCCCTGGGGGGCCCCTCCCTTGGCTGCCATCATCACTCTGTGCCAGACCGGAGGCACCAGGATTGTTCCTCTCCCTGCTTCCAACACCCTCCCCTTCTCCTCCTAGGGCCCAGGTGATTAGAGCTGTTTCAGATCCATTCTCTGTTCAGTGCCTCACCTGCCATCTTCACAGCAGGTCTGGATGGCTTGGTTGTACTTGGAGCGGGCAGTGGGGTGGGGGAGAGCCAGGGCCAGGATCCCATGAGAGGGCCCATCCTGCTCTCCACAGGCCTCCCCAAACTTGCAGACCACCTCTCTTCCGGCCCCTGCTCAGCCACCTTCATCTCCCGGGTGTTCCTGATCTGGGGAGCCTGGGCTCTGCTAAGTGGGTTCTGGAGACAGGAAGCATTGGGCAGGAAGCAGATGGAGGCTCGAGTCTCCTCTCTCCCTCCTGCCCCGCATGGGAATGCCCCCTTGGCAGGTGTATGTGGTGCCCACTCCCCCACCCACCTGGCAGGGGTGAGAGGCAGCAGAGAAACTGATCCAGAGAGGACTTGGGAACTGATTCTGGCAGGCCCTGAAACAAACAATCCCGCCTCTTAACAAACCAAGGGAAAGTGTTGTCCCCTAGACTCAGAGGTGAAAGACTCAGAGTTTATCCCCCTCCACCACCTAATAGCAAAGTGACCTCTCCGCGGGCTTCCTCTTGGACCCGTGTGAGGCCTAGGTGAGTCCTTGTTTTAGGCACAGCGCCTGGCTTACTGCATGCTCCCAGTAACCGCTGACCTCCCTGCAGGCGGAAGCTGTGACTCCATCCTCCTAGGATGGTCCCGCTTTTGAGTTGATTCAAAACCTTTGAGAAAAGGGTTTAGTGGGGGAATTGCCAAGGACTCCCCAAGTGAGGGCTGAGGCTGGACACGAATGCAGGTCGGAGGCACCGTAGTGGCCTCTGCAGTCCTCCCTCACTGCAGGTGCTGCAGAGCCCCCCTCCACCCCTCGCTCAGCCCAGCCTGGCCGTGGCAGGGGCCGTGTGGGCAATGGTAGCTCTCTGTGAGGGTCTGACCCCCAGGCACAGCCCATTCCTTGTGGGCTGACACACGGGAAGCTGGGCATAGCCTCTCACACCCTTGGAGGCAAGAGCTGAGCTGCGCTGGCTTCTGGGCGGAGGTGACCCAGAAAACACCAGCTAGACTGACTCCGTGAGATAAGTGTTAACCCTATTGTAAGGCCCAGAGCTTTCTCAAAGCAGAGAGAAAAGTAGAGCTGAGACACGAGTTTCAGATCCAGCACTCTGACCCAGAAGTTTCCTTAAAAAGCCCCTAATCTCCCGGCCTCCAGATCTACCCACCCTGGAGGGGAGCGAGGGGCAGTGGCCGTGATGGAGAGATAGCAGTTCTCATAGGAACGGTCCATCCGCTTAAAGAAGGACCAGAGGCTTCAGGGTCTGCAGGCTTGGGGGCTACTGGGGTGACCTGAAGTGCCCCCAAGGCAGGGAGTGGCGCTCAAAGGCGGTGGGAGAGGCAAGTCCTGTCTTCCCGATTCAGCCAGGGGCTCCCTGCTTCTGCCCTTAATTGATGGGGGCAGGGAGACTGGCATAAGATTTCGTTGGGAAAGAAAGCAGGGTGTGTCCTCTGCTTTAAAAAAAAATTTCATCAGTGACCACTTGTCCAGTCCGGGGTCCTGTTTGACAGGTGTGAAAACTATGTCCAGAGAGAGGGAGTGGCCGCCGCAGTGACCGGAGCATTCACTCCCTGGCTCCCTGGCTCCTCGGACTGTCTTCTGCTTGTTTGGAGCTCAGTGTTGGGTGGGGAAAAAAGAGTTGCTTCATATTAGGGAAAGAGAAAAAAGCATGGAGGCTCAGGGGCCCTGAGCTCCTTTCAAACGCTCCTGCCTGAGGCTGTTATGTTTTCAGTCTACGGCCTGGGAGGCCCCATGGAGTGCTCTGCCCACCCGCTGCGTGTGGGAGCCCCCCTGGTCAGGCACTTCCTTCCTGGGAGCAGGAGCAGGCAGGTGGCCAAGGGGGTCCGGGTGTCGGTCTGGCCGTGAGTTACATCATGACTTGTGCTGTAAGGAATGGATCGGATGTGTGGTGGGCGTGCTCTGCCCACTCTGTCCTGGGTGGGTTTTGTTTGAGGTAAGCAGGATGTTCCCAAAGGCTCAAGTGGATTTTCCATCCTTTTCCGTGACCAAATGTGCCGTGAGAATCACTCGGGGTTGCCAGGGACGCGCCAACAGGACAGTCTGGCAGTGGACAAGCTCTGTGGCTCTCTCATCCTCTCCTGGAGCCCCCAGAAATCCCAGAGACACACCAGCCTGGGGTGGCTGGGCAGAGCGCATGGGGGGCTGTGCGTGATTTGCACTGGCTTGTGACTCAGCTGGGCCTTGGGAGACAGGAAGTACACACCTCGGAGCAATTGCCTTCGAATCCTGGTGGCCCCCTGTCCCAACACCTTACACCTCGGGTTGGAAGCTGCTCCCCACCCCCGCCCTGGGTGGCCATCTAAAGCCACCAGTAGTAGCCAGTTACCTACAGTCGAGGCACCAGAGCTCAGCCACCTGCAACGCCGTGCACGCTGTTAGCAGGCAGGACTCGGGCCCGGAAGTCCTGGCCTGGATGCCTGGGAGAGTCCTCAGTTGCTGACACTTATCTCCTCGGAGGGCAGGTCAGTGGTGGGGCAGCCAGGCCTTGGTTTGGAGTGTCACAGCTCCAAGTGAGCTGCGTCCTGGGTCCTCCCCACCTGGCAGGTGGTGGGTGTCTGTTCAGTGATGAGTGACTGGGTAAATGAGTGAAAATGTCACTTCTAGGCTCAGCTCTGCCACTGGCTACTTGGAGACTTTGAGCAAAGTGTTCCCATCTCCAGTCCTAACGCAGGCCTGGAACATAGCAGATGCTCGGAAAGGATGGAGAAACGTAAACGCGTCTCACTTTCTCCTCTGGTGATCTCTGCCCTTCCGGTCCACAGTCTGGGTCAGGATGGGTACAGAACAGGGTGAGAACACTCATGAGGAATGCAGGGACCCCCGAGCTATTCATCTCAAGGGGACTCTCTGCCTCCCTTTCTCCTAGTTCTCCTGTGGTGTGCCGCCCCCCCTGCCAACTCACGCCCTCTGCATGGGCTCCTGGGTGCTGCGTGCCCTGCTGGTTCCCTCTCTGGCTGGACTTCCCTCCCTGTCCTCAACCTCAGCGCCAGCCCGGCTCCTCTCAGGCTCCAGCGCCAGCACTTGGCCTCTCCAGGTGGCCCCTGGGGGCTCTCCTCTACCCCCACTTCCAGGCTGTCCACGCTGGGGTGCCCATGGACTTGGTCTAGCTGGCCGCTCAGGAACCCCCTTTCCTGCCCTCGAGTCGTTCGGCTGGAGGACAGGGACTGGGAACCAGGGTTCCAGCCTGCCCTGAGGGGAAGATGAAAGCCGTTCCAGTGGGGAAAAGGAGGTCACTCAAGAAAAGCCGCAGCAGCCGCAAGGTTCTGAGAAAGAACCTTCCTCTTCGTGTTCGCAGGCTGGAGGACGTGCCTGGAGCCGTCCCCGCCCCTCGCTATCGCCAAGGCAGCCTGGTGGCAGTCCCTGCCCCGCCTGCCCACACAGCTCAGCTGCTGCTCTTCCCCGGTGACCTTTTTTTCTTCAGCGGTGCCGCCGCTGATCACTTCAGCCCGATTTTCGCCTCCGTCACTGCTGTGCTGGGTGGCTGGTCCCAGCCACCCCAGGTGTCTCCCCTCCCTCGGGGTAACCCGGGTCCTTCCCGCACCTCCCTGGGGACGGCCCCTCTCATTCCTCCGGCGGAGAGCCTGGGGAGGGGGGTGAGGAAGGATGGGACGGTCTACTAGGAATGTTTTTAATTCCAAAGGCAGCGACATCTGTTCGTGTGGGCCTTCCCACCCAGGCTCTGTTTATCCAGACAGGGGGCCCTTGCTCATCTTCAGAGGCCGGTTCTGCCAGGTGTGGCGGGATGGACAGAGGGGGAGGGGGTGCCGTCACTTCCTGGGTGGCCGGGACACCCTGAGCCCAGCCCACCCAGTGAAGCTGAGGAAGGGTCTGTGGTGCGCTGGAGGGACCAGAACTCAGACGACTGCTTTTGAGGAACTTCTCAGGAACATTTGTCTTGCACAGCCCCCCACCCCCCACCCCAAAGCCTGCTCCTGAACCACTGCTTCCAGGAACGAGTGAGTCAAGCTTGGGGAAGAGAAGGCAAATCTGTGCTGTCCCTGGAGGAGAACCCCCAGCCCACGGGGAGGAAGGAAAGATGAGCATCTCAAGGGAAGAGCCTCCCAACAGCTACCCATCTGCTAAGGCGCTTATGTCACCATGGAGACCAGTTGGCCATCTTTCATCCAATCAGAGCTCGCCTTACCCAGACAAGTGTTGAGCCTGGAGTTCCTAAGACAGACAAGTATAAGGCTTTGGGGACAGGATCTGCACCGTCCCCCTTCTCCCACACACCTGCTGGGGGATGCGCCTTGCACAGCATCCCCCTAGCTGCACCCTGTGGCATGTGACCCAGATAGAGGGCAGAGAACCTTAGAAAGCCAGCGAGGGGCCAGTTCTGAAGTTAACAGCTGGCAGTGCCCAGCACGGACCACGTGTCTGCAGCAGGTGAGTGTGGTCAGCAATTATAATGGCACCTTACCAGCCAGTTACACAACCAGCTGAGGGGGGCAGAGCAAAGCCGGGGAGGGTGACCTTTTTTTTTTCTTCTGGCCCAGGCCAACCCCTCCTCCTCCAGAAAGCCTTCCCTGATGCCCTCTGGCTAGAATTTCTCTCTCCTTTCTCTCAACTTCCATGGCACTTGATCTGTCCTTTCCTTGTGGCCCAAGACGGGGTTTTTGAGGGCAGAAAGACAGTGCTTTGTCCATCTGGGTATGACACGTGGTAGTTGTACAGCTGATCAATGCTAAATGTATGAATGCCTCTCTGTCTCCCATTGGAGGTGTTTAAGCCTTCATCGCCTCCCCTCTCTTGGGCTGTCAGCTTTATCAAGCACAGGCTTTTTTTTTTTGTCTGTGCTGGGTCTGTGTTGCTGCACTTGGGCTTTCTCTAGTCGTGGCGATCGGGAGCGACTCTTTGCTGCAGTGGTCAGGCTTCTCAAGAGATGGATCATCTTGTTGTAGAGCATGGGAGGCACTCGGGCTTCAGTAGTTGCAGCACACCGGGGCTCTGCTGCTCTGCAGCGTGTGGGATCTTCCCGGACTAGGGATCGAACCCAAGTATCCTGCATCGCCAGGGAAGTCCCAGGCACAGGCTTTTGGTTCGTCTTTGTGATTTCGAGAGTCAGGCACATAGCCAGGCTCTAAGTCAGTGCCTCTTGAATGAAATGACTGGGGTGGATAGGTGAAGACCCCAGAAATGAGTGAAGCCTTGGAGGAGGTGGGTTTTGTGCAGCTGGTGGGGGAGGAGGGGAAGCTGCTGGCCCCTCATGGGCCTAGAGGAAGACTCTCTTCCGAGGTAGCACCCGGGTTCCCTGGGGGAGCAAGTCAAGAGTAGGTCACGCCCCAGGGAACATGGGCACATCCTTGCCTCAGTGGGCCTCTTCCCCTCCCCCTCAGGGGTTGCTGGGAAAACTGTGGCCCCACTGAGCTGCACCAGCTTGAGCAGCTTGGGCTCAAGTAGGGGAAGAGGGTCTGTGCAGCCTTGGCAGCTAAGCCTTGTCTGTGCTGTGCAGAAGAGGGTGTGAATAGTGGAGCCCTGGTGGCTGACCCAGCCACCCTGCAGGGACGGCCAGAGCCCAGCAGAGTCCCAGGACCCTGCCTCCACCGCCAGGGCACACGGCAGTGCAGGGCCAGCCCCCCAGCACACTGGATCATCATCCCGATGGCGAGGGCCTAGCCAGACCTCTTTCCTGGCCCAGCCTGGTCTGGGAAAGTGCTTAGCTTCTCTGTACCCTTAGTTTCCTCAAATGGACAATGAGGGTGCCAGGACATACTTTCTAAGGTCAGGGGAGCTGTGAAGGGTTAGCATGTGAAGAACACATGGAGGGTTAGCGAGGTACCTGTTGCCTAGTAAACTCGGTGAGGGTCACTTTGTCATGACTAGGTCTTGGTTACCTCTGCGATGAAGCCCCCTGCTTTTTCCAAAAGCACCACGGGCTCCAGTGTTAACCCAAAGACCTGCGTGCTGGTTGAGATTCAGTGGGTGTATTCTAGATGCCAAGCGGCTAATACTGGGCCCCCGCCTACCTGCCCTGGGGGCCTAACCCAGCTCTTTCCTCCCCCTCCCCCAGCTATTTCCCCCCACCCTCCGAATCCAGAGAACCAGCCACCCTTCAGTGGTGGTGAGCCCCAGGGTCTTTGGAGGAGACCTGTCACTTACCAGCTGAGTTTCCATGACCTCAAGCAAGAATTTCACCTCGCTGAGCCCCAGTCCTCACAACTCTACACGGCAACACCAACGTCACAAAAGTCATGAGGCTTCCACCTAAGCGGATATTTGAACGCCCTTTGCGCGGGACTTGGCTTATGGTTGGCACTGCTGGTTTCCTTCCTCTGCCGAGTCAAGCTCTGGAAGGTGTGACGTCCCAGTGCCTCTGGGTTGTTTGGACCCTAATCATCTTGGGTTCAGGCCTTTTGCTAAATGAACACTGATCAATTTGAGGGTGGAGGAGAGCAAGTTCTTCCTTTGCTGTCCCAAGGCACCCGGCACACAGTGGCTCACTGCCCCTTTGTCAGTGGACTTTCTCCACCCCTGGCAGCACAGCCCGTTTTGTGGCTTTTANAAGGGTTAGCATGTGAAGAACACATGGAGGGTTAGCGAGGTACCTGTTGCCTAGTAAACTCGGTGAGGGTCACTTTGTCATGACTAGGTCTTGGTTACCTCTGCGATGAAGCCCCCTGCTTTTTCCAAAAGCACCACGGGCTCCAGTGTTAACCCAAAGACCTGCGTGCTGGTTGAGATTCAGTGGGTGTATTCTAGATGCCAAGCGGCTAATAGTGGGCCCCCGCCTACCTGCCCTGGGGGCCTAACCCAGCTCTTTCCTCCCCCTCCCCCAGCTATTTCCCCCCACCCTCCGAATCCAGAGAACCAGCCACCCTTCAGTGGTGGTGAGCCCCAGGGTCTTTGGAGGAGACCTGTCACTTACCAGCTGAGTTTCCATGACCTCAAGCAAGAATTTCACCTCGCTGAGCCCCAGTCCTCACAACTCTACACGGCAACACCAACGTCACAAAAGTCATGAGGCTTCCACCTAAGCGGATATTTGAACGCCCTTTGCGCGGGACTTGGCTTATGGTTGGCACTGCTGGTTTCCTTCCTCTGCCGAGTCAAGCTCTGGAAGGTGTGACGTCCCAGTGCCTCTGGGTTGTTTGGACCCTAATCATCTTGGGTTCAGGCCTTTTGCTAAATGAACACTGATCAATTTGAGGGTGGAGGAGAGCAAGTTCTTCCTTTGCTGTCCCAAGGCACCCGGCACACAGTGGCTCACTGCCCCTTTGTCAGTGGACTTTCTCCACCCCTGGCAGCACAGCCCGTTTTGTGGCTTTTATGGTGAAGGGCACCGGCCATGGTTAAAAACCACCGTGAAAGAAGCACCTCTTGCTGGACATCCGTGACCAGTGCCATCCTTGGGTTTTTTCGCTCAGGTCGCCAGAGAAGACTTGTAGTAGCCAGTTCCTTCGGGGCTGCGAATGCCCAAGAAGCTGCCCAGCTAGGGGGTCTTCATTATTCTTTACACAGGAGGAGGTTTATGAGTGCCAGTCCATGCGGGTCTGGCCCCATCCCTGAGTTGGCATCGCTGGAGGCGTCTGGGGCCAGAGTTGGGGGAAGGAAAGCAGAGCTCCAGGGCAGTCCCAGTTCTTTGCTCCGGGACAAGGGCAGCTGTTGATGGCTCCTGGCGCTGCAGACCCCCTCTAGCTTCCCCTAGCCTCCTCCTCAAACAACTCAGCCCCAGGGAGCCGCCGTCTGGTGGGGAAGGGGTTAACCCGGGCTCCAGAGGAGACGGGACTGGCTGCTTTCGCTGCTTGTCAAACTTTATTTAGTAGGGGCTGAAGGGAGGGCCTCGGGGTGGGTGAGGAGGAGGCCCGGCCTGCCAAGAGTTAAAAGCGGGAGGTTGGGTGTTTTGGAGGGGGCAGCCTCCCGCGCCTCCTTTGAGTCACTTCCTCCGGTGGGGGCGGTGGGGGCGGGGGCTCCCCGGCGGCCTCGGGCGCTGCCTGCGCGGAGAGCTCGGGCGCTGGCAGCCCGCTTGCCTGGCCGGACGGCAATCCAACCGAGCGTCTGCGGGGAGGGCGGACGCAGCGGAAAGGGGCGCCCCGCACCATGCGCTTCCCTGCCCGGCTCGAGTAACTGCGCCCGCCTGCCCACCTCCAGCGGCTCCGGACCGCCCCCCCCACCCACCCCCCTCGGCCGCCCGCGCTCCAGTCCCTGGAGCGGAGCTGGCCCCGCAGGCAGGCTGGGTCGCCCGTCGGGCCAGCTCTGCCGCCGCCGCCGCCGCCACCGGCATGACCGACGTCCTGCCCCAGCCCGACTGCAGCCTGAAGGCGGTGTGCGAGCCCCTGGAGCGCTGCTGCCTGGATCCGCTGGAGGAGCCGGGAAGCAAGCGGCCCCCCAACACCGGCGCGCGGCTCTGGGGCCGTGTGCGCAGCAAGCTCCTCCGCCAAAAGGTGCTCGAGGGGGCCGGAGCGGGTGGACAGAGAGGGACTGAGGTCGGTGGGGGTGCTGGGCCCCTGGACATCCCCTTTTGGGAGCTCATTGCGCCTCCTGCCTGCCCGTGGGGTCCCAGGACAGAGAGAGGCTGGGGTGAGCTGTGGGTTGGCTCTAAGTGGCCTCAATATGAGTAATGCCGTTGCTACCCCCACCCCTACATTCTCTGCATCTATCCCTGTCTTAGGAAAAGGGGGGTGCCTGTCTGCTGTGGGAGAGGACTGCCTGGCTCCTTTCTGAGTCTCTGTGGGCTCAGAAATACGAACTGACAGAGGCGAGGGGCCCCTGAGTCTCAGTTTCCCATACTGCGCCCAGCCCAGACCCAATCCCCTGTGTCCAGAACGTGGTTGGCCACACCTTTGCTGCGAGGCAACCTCAGAAACGCTTCAGTGCCACCGGCCAGTGTGAGGTTTCTTTGTGTGAGGTTGTGGGGAGGTCATGGTGCTGCTGGGTCTGGGGGCTCTAGGCTGCCTCTTCAGGGACCACCCAGAGGCCTGCTGGCCCAGTGCCAG
>SJYX01020469.1:80158-153346 GCA_006410675.1 Oreotragus oreotragus
GGGAAAAGGCTAGCAGGTAGAGGGCAGTTTGTCAACCCAGAAACTCCAGACTTTAGGTTCTTCCCTTGTGCATTAGTGAATAACAAAACGAAAAAGTCACTTGAGGAATACTTCAGCCAGCTTTGCCTCTTTTGGTATCTGATAGCTCCATGGGCAAAGGGTGGCAGGCCAGCCAAACTGGGCTGCCAAGCTGATGGGCGTCCGCGCAACTGCAGGGTGGCTGTGGCTCTGAGATGCTCCGTGGGGCGGATGACTCAGTCCCCTAGCCCCTGCTGTGTGACAAAATATGTCAGTATCACGGACACAAGGGTCTGTACCGTGGGTGACAGGGGCATCCATTCACCCTGCTGTGCCTGGGGCTGGTAGATGAGCAGGCAGGCTTGTGGAACCAGACCTGCTGCCCACCTCTTTTCTTTTCCCAGCTGCATTAACCTATTTTTTTTTTTCAGTGCAGTAGGCTTACTGCCAGATGAGGGGGCTGGACTCAGACAGCAGCTTAGGTGGATGGGGGAAGGGAGCCAGGGTACTGCCCAGCCTGGCAGGAGGGGGTCTCCTCATTAACTCCTCATCCAGCTTTTTGCCACAAGGATGTGATACTGTGGATGCCAGAGACACCTGTGGCCCTCTTGCTGCCTCTTAACTAAAAGATTCAGGAAGGCTGGAGGGGGGTGCAAGTGACTCATCTGGGGCTGAAGAATCTGTTTGAATGGAAAAAGCCCAGGGTTATCAGCCTGTAGAGCCTCTGGCCCCAGGAGTCTGCAGTTGCTGGAAGAGGGGAGGCAGGGGCCGCCGTCGGATTCGCCTCTGGGTCCTGGGTGGGGGCTGTGGCTGGGGCTGTGCTTGTCCCGGGGGGAGTCCTGGGGCTGAAGCCTACGCTAGCCTCTCACTTGGCAGTCTGCTTGTGCAAGCGCTTAGCAGAGGAGACACGTGGCATTTGAGTTTGTGGGTTCTGCCAGTGCTCTCTGCGTTTAACTTCACATTTCTACTTGCCTTTTCCTTTTTTTTTCCCCCCTTGGCTTTAAGTCACGCTCAGGGAGACCAGGCTCAGTGCCTGATCTTCCTCCCATTCTGCTTCTTTCTAGATCCTTAGATTGCACTTTGGAGGGAAAAGGGCTGAAAGAGGAATCCCATCCTGTCCCCCAAAGTGTCCACAAGTTTTAATGGAGTCACTTGTGGGAGCCAGAGAGGCTAGTAGAGCCCCACGGAGGCAGTGGCCAGGCAAGAACTTTTTGTCTCAGGAGTTGGAGGGGTGTGGGTGGGCAAGAATCTGCACCCCTTCTGTCGCCCTACAGCCCAAGTGAAGACATCTTGACCCACACCAGGCCAGATACTGGGGGAGGTGGAGGTTTAGGCTGAACTAGGAGGGTCCAGGGGAGTGGGGGAGAACTGAGGATGGTTCCTGATGATCCTGCCTCTGCTTCAGGGGTCTGGGAATTGCCCAATCCAAAGAGCTTCTCTCAGGAAGGCAGAGGCCAGCAAGGTGAACTGAGATGTTTCCTGCTGAGCTTCAGGATAGGGCCACCTGCTCTAAGATGGGGTTTGCTCCCCTCTATTNTGGTTCCTGATGATCCTGCCTCTGCTTCAGGGGTCTGGGAATTGCCCAATCCAAAGAGCTTCTCTCAGGAAGGCAGAGGCCAGCAAGGTGAACTGAGATGTTTCCTGCTGAGCTTCAGGATAGGGCCACCTGCTCTAAGATGGGGTTTGCTCCCCTCTATTGCTCAGGAGGGTCAGAGGTGCTACCCAAGAAAGGATAGGGGGTGGGGTTTGGCCCGCTCATCTGGGGAACCTTAGGATACAAGAAAGTCCCTTTCTTCATCATCTTGAATGCCTCCACCGGTCAGCTCCTGGCACCTCCCAGAGTCTGTCGTTTAACCTGACAGTTTCCTTACAGGTAGCATCAGGTATGCAAGCCACATGCATGTCCCCAAGGCTCAGTCTGCCATTTACTGGCTGTTCCAGGCATGGAGAGCACAAGGGTTTTGGGGTAGAGAGATGTCTCAGGCTCATTTACTCTTACTCCATCATCATTTCCTTCAGCGTCTGGCTGTGGGCATCAAAAAAGATCCTAAAACCTTAGGCAACAAGCTCTCTCTCCTGCCCCAGCTGCCCACCTCCTGTCCCCTTCCCCATCCGGCACCCACCCCACACACCTTATCCACACACCTTATCTGCTGGATGGAAGGTACCTGCATCCTGTCTTCACCATTCACACGCCCATTCACACCCCTGTAGTCATCCCTCAGCTGCAGGAAAGGGGCAGTAGAACTTCTGTCAAGGGCTGGAGACCCCCTGAGGGCAGCCCATTTCCTCCATGTCTGGGCCTCTGTGTGGGCCCAGGATGGTGTCCACCCTGTCTGGTTTGGGGGCTTGAAAGGCAGAGTCGCAAGATCTTCCTGTGCTCCCGCAGCCATTATATTAACACGTATTCCCCAGAGGGAGAGGACCTTACTCCTGGGGCTTCACAGGTGGTCTCCGGATGGGCCTCTGTGTGGGCCCAGGATGGTGTCCACCCTGGCTGGTTTGGGGGCTTGAAAGGCAGAGTCGCAAGATCTTCCTGTGCTCCTGCAGCCATTATATTAACACGTATTCCCCAGAGGGAGAGGACCTTACTCCTGGGGCTTCACAGGTGGTCTCCGGACCCTCGCTGCTCCCACTTCTCCCCTAAGCTGGCTCCCGAGAGTCCTGTTTGATTCCACAGAGTAGGGGTCCTCCACTCTGAGAATCTGATGACTAGGCCCAAAGCCAGACATATGCACAAACTCTGTGCTGTTTCAGGCTTCCCTGGTGGCTCAGATGGTGAAGAATCTGCCTGCAATGCAGGAGACCTGGGTTTGATCCCTGGGTCNATTCCACAGAGTAGGGGTCCTCCACTCTGAGAATCTGATGACTAGGCCCAAAGCCAGACATATGCACAAACACTGTGCTGTTTCAGGCTTCCCTGGTGGCTCAGATGGTGAAGAATCTGCCTGCAATGCAGGAGACCTGGGTTTGATCCCTGGGTCCGGAAGAACCCCCCGGAGAAGGAAATGGCAGCCCACTCCAGTATGCTTGCTTGGAGAATCCCATGGACAGAGGAGTCTGGTGGGCTACAGTCCAGGGGGTCACACAGAGTTGGACGCGACTGAGCGACTCCCACTATCGTGTGCTGTTTCTGAGAAGGTCACAGATCCCGGAGTAGGACCCCCTGCTCTTAGTGCACTTGGCAAGCTGCGGTCTCTTGGCTCCTGGGGAGGTTAGGAGGGGCGCCAGCCCTCTCCAGCATCTCTACAGTCCTCAGGTGGCTTGGCCAGGCAGCCATGCCGGGCTTGGTGACCCTGGCTTTTGGATGGCCTCAGCCCAGCGGGAGCTGAGCCTGCCAGTGCTGCCCAAGCCCTGTGGTGCAGAACTGTCCAGAGGTTGTGAAGCCCCAGGAGAGCAGATATTTTGGGAAGAGCCCAGAAACTTCTGCAGGTGCCCATTTGGGGGAGTTGCCAGGTGCGGGTCAGGGCACACAAGTCCTCTGCTGATTGGCCTTGCCATCTGCCCAGATGATCGGGAACTAATCAGCAGGTGCTGTTTGAGCTTCCTTTTCTCTATCAAATCGCACTGGGAGTTGTGTTCTGATGTCTTCCTAGCACCCAAAGGAAGACACATCCCCATATCTGGAACCCACCCGCCCCAATCCCCAGGAGAAAGCCAAGTCAGGTCTGGATCCTAGTGAGCCTTAGACTAAGGCCCCGTTGTCCCTGCCCAGGTGGGCGTAGAGAGGTGGGAAGCGACCGTGCAGTGCTAGGGGAGCTCTGCTGCAGAGAGGCCGGGAGGGCCCCATAGTCCCTCAGCGCTCAGTTGTGTCCGGCTCTTTGCGACCCCATGGACTGTAGCCTGCCAGGCTCCTCTGTCCCTGGGATTTTCCAGGCGAGAGCGCTGGAGTGAGTTGCCGTTGCCTTCTCCGGGGAGCCCCACAGTTGTTTCCCTGATTCTGCTTTGGCTAAGAGGGCGTGGAACTCATGCCTGAGCCAGAAGCTGGAACCCCTTCTCTCCTGGACGGTGACCAGAGCCAGGGTCCCACAGCAGCTACAGCTCCTCTTCCCCTTGAATGCCTGAGTGTCCCCTCTGTGCTCTGGCCCCCTCCTTGGAGCACCCCCACCTCCAACCAGGAGGCCAGAGAAGGAAAGGCATCGGGCTGCTAGGAGTCACGAAGCCTTGTTTTTCTAAACCTGAGTCTACTGTCTTGACTTGCTGTGTGACCTTGAGCAAATCTCTTCACCTCTCTGGTTCTCTGGCCTCGGTATAATGAAGGATCTGAACAGGATGATCTCCTAGATCCAGTTCATATGATGATTTTGGCCACATCTCAAGATTCCTATGCCTAAGCCTTAAACTCTCAGCATGCTGAGAAAGTCTCGGTGGAAGAGATCGCAGGGCTACCCCTGGGCCACGGCCAGCCATTCACTGACCACAGGAGGAGAGAGGTGAGCAGGAGTGTGGGGCTTCTCAACCCCTGTCCTGAAGGAGCCCTGGCTGAAGGACTTTGCTTTCTCCAGCCTATACACCTCGATTCGTTCATTTGGCCTTGGAATATTGATGGGGCACCCTCACGTGCTGGGCACTGCAGAGGCCGCCCAGGGCAGAGAGGCCTTGCTCTCAGGAACTTTCTGTCCATAGCATTAGTCAGGCAATAGATGAGATCATTTCATGCTGCACAAGTACTGTGAGGAAGGTAAAATTGGGTAACAGATCAGAGAACAAAGCAGAGGGGAGAGGCCTCCCTTGAAAAAATTTTGAACTAAGACTTAAATGACACAGATTCTTGAAAGATCTGGGAAGGGCGCTTTCCAGGCAGAGGTGAAAACCCTGAACCGGGGCAACCATGGTGTGTTCGGAGGCAGAGAGAGGCTGCATGGAGCATAGGAAATGATCTTGGACAGAGTGGGCAGCAGCCTTGGAAGAGTTGGGCTTTTAATCTAAGTGCAGCAGGAAGCCGCCAGGGAGGTTAAGCCCAATTTTAGTGATGCGGACACGTTTTGAGCATGTACTGAGTTCCAGACATCATTCTTATCTTTCGATGTGACTTGGGTGATAATTCCCAAGATGCTGGTAGGCTTAGAGAGGGACATGATGAGGTCCCATGAGTGGCTTAGTGCAGGAAGTGCTTTCGCCTCTCATGCCCTTATGCAAGCCAGGGCTCACTTGTTTTCGACTGTTTCTTCATTGTCCTGGTGGTCGGTCACAGAGCCCCGTCGGGATCAAGGCTTCGTGACCTGGGTGGGGAGGTTGTGGAGGTGTGGAGCCCCACCTCGCAAGCTGAGCCTAGAAATGGGCCTGCAAGTGGGGAGGACCTGGGGAGAATCCACCCAGAGGCCCCTCAGAGAGGGCACAGGCCAGGGGATTGCTGTGCCTCGTTCCCACCAGCAGGCTCTGTGCCCAGACAGTGTTCCTGGCGGGGCAGGGAGGGTGAGTCAGTTGCAGAGGAGGACTTTTCATAATTCTTACCAAACTGCTCCAAGTCCAGAGGGAGGCCCCTGAGCCCACAGCAGTCCCAGAAGCCCTTGGCCTCTCTGTGGCCGCAGCGTGACACTCCCCGGATGTACCTCGGGGAGGCTCTCACTTGGGACTCTGACCTCTAAAGTGGCCCCGTTGGGGACAGAGCTGCTGGGGGCTGCCTCTGTGTTGCCTTAGCCCTGTGTGTGCATGCTCAGTTGCTTCAGTCATGTCCTTACTCTTGTGACCCCCTGGGCTGTAGCCCCCCAGGCTCCTCTGTCCACGGGATTCTCCAGGCAAGAACACTGGAGTAGGTTGCTATGCTCTCCTCCAGAGGATCTTCCCAGCCCAGGGATGGAACTCTTATCTCTTGTGTTTCCTGCATTGGCAGGCGGGTTCTTGACCACTAGTGCCACCTGGGAAGCCCTGATTTAGCCCTGACCAGTTCCTTTTCCTAAGAGTGACCCAGCTGATGTCCCTGAGCCGGGGGGCGGGCAGCTACCTGGCTGTGATTGTGGGCCTGATTCTGGGGTGAAGTCTGCAGGCAGAGTGGGCAGTGGTGGGCGGGCATGGAGCTCTGAGGAGGCCAGGGCCCCAGGGCTCGGGGAGAGATGCGCCCACTCCAAGTTTCGGCCTGAGGGCTCAATGGCAGCGCAGGGCAGGCTGAGCCCTGGAACGTGGGTCACCGAGGGTGCTACAGAGCTAACCTGGCTTCAATAAAAGCCCCATTCAGAGCTGCTGACCCTTTCATATGTGGGCCTCTGGGAACTTCAAAGTTCTGGGGGGATGGGAGGCAAGCAGAGGCCAAGTGGCCTCAAGCCGGTGCCACAAGCCATCGTGTAGTTCACCCTGCAGGTCGGAGGGGAGGGGGGACAGAGCTTGCTTGGCCTTATGGTGGGGGGCCCAGCCTCTGGGAAAACAGGGTGAGTTTACTGAGCTTGACCCTGGTCTCCCCCTAACATAGCAGGGTGCAGGCCCAACGCCCCCCTCCTGCTCCGCCCTGCCTCTCTGCAAGTGTCTCTCGGACGGCCACGTTGACAGAAGCCTCCAGTGCCCTCCTGGGCGGTGAGGGGGTGGGGAGGCAGGCTCTTGGCAGCACCGTTGTCCGCCCGTTGCCAGCCCATGGCGCTCACGCCTGTGGTTTGCCCCAATGACAGGCTGGCTTCAGTGTCCCAGGGGGACCAGCCCAGAGCATGTGGATGCACTTGGGGGAGGGCAGCGGAAGGCCAGCCAGGACCGCCACCGTGGCCACTGACCCGGTAGCCCCGGGAAACGTATGCCCATCGGACAACACACCTGGCTCAGGGCCTGGTCTTCACAACCCGGCGCTCAGCCTCCATTCCCCAAAACAGCCACACACCTCTGCCTTCTGTGTTTTAAGCCATTTATTCATTTTGACTGCACTGGGTTTTCGTTGCTGCGTGTGGGCCTTCTTGGTGTGGAGAGCGGGGGCTTCTGTGTATCGCGGTGCATCAGCGTCTCGCACTGGCTTCTCTCGCCGTGGAGCACGGCGCTAGGTGTGCAGGCTCGGTAGTTGTGGCACGTGGCCTTCTTGTCCCATGGCATATGTGGAATCTTCCCAGACCAGGGATCGAACCCATGCCCGTGCATTGGCAGGCGAATTCTTAACCCCTAGACTGCCAGGGAAAGTCCCACCTCTGCTTTCTGTTCAGTGTCCCGTTCATGAGGGGGACAGCTTCGGCTGTGCTGGGTCACTGCACTTAATTTTCAGTAGCCCTAAAAACAACTCTGGGCTTCGAGTGAAGTCCATGCCACCACCCAGGACAGGGCAGAGCAGTGTGCTCAGTGAAAGAAAAGGTGGGAGAGGGCCCAGGGAGGCAGGCTCCTCAGGACCTGTGGGGCTTGTGCTGGGGAGATGACAGTGATACGCTGAGGAGAGGGGCTCAGCGCCCAGGGGCTGTGGGGAGGGAGGTAGGGGCCCCTGTCACCTGCAAGCCCCCCACGTAAGCTGCCAAAGTAACCACCACTGCTCTGCGCCCCCCTCTGCTGGGATTGCAGCTGCCAGTTCTGACGGCTCACCGCCGCCCCCTTGCCCCCTCCTCGTGGATTAAAGGCGCCCACGTGAGGCCTGGGATGGGAGCGGGGGAAGGGGTGGCAGCAGAAATCACCAGGAGAGGGTTGAGCGAGCTGCGTGGTGGAGGGAGTGTGGGATGGTGGGGGGACAGTGCCCACTGTCAGAAAAACTCTGACTCGAGGGAGCAGGAAGGGGGCCCCCAAATTTGCCAATGCCTCCCAGGCACTGGGAGATAGTCGTGAACAGCCCTCGAGCCAGAGAGAGGGAGGGCTTTGGGGGTCTCCTGTCCCAGGCTGGGGAGAAACGGGCTTAGACCTCTCACAGGGGACCCCTGAGGGCGTTTCTGAAATGAAGGTGGCACCCACCTCTCGGGGGAGGTTTGGGTGCCCACAGGGTGTCCTCCTCTGAGCCCCCTGCCAGTCTGGGGAGCCCATTTCCTGTCCTGAACGTGAGGCTGCTGAGGCTAAGAGAGGGGAAGGCGGCCTCCCAGCCACCTGCCAGTTTTCTGGGAGACTCTGCGGACGCCTTGCCTGGGATGTGGCCTTCCCTTGGGGGATGGTGGTTCTTCTGGGGACATCAGTCCCAGAGGGCAGCAGGTTCTCCTTGGGAGAGGTCTGAACATGCAGCCAAGACCTCACCAGGTCTAAAGGCAAAGGCAGAAAGGACTCAGTTGAGCCGCTCCCAGAGGCTGTGTTCGGCCACTCACTGGTAACGTGCTCAAGGATGTTCTAGGACTTGCTTCTGTCTCCTGCCTGTGCTCCCTGGGGGTGGGCCCGTGGCATTTTTGTGACCTGTGTGGTGAAGGAGGCACTCTTCGATGGGGGATCTCCCCACCTGTCTCACTCCCACAGGTGATCTAGTGTCCCCCGGTACCTGGTCCCCAGGTGAGGGGACGGCACCTATGTACTGGGACTGGATAGTGAGCCATCAGACGTTCTTATCCACTGACATCCAGGAGGCTGGCTCCTCCGCCTCCAGCACTAATCTAATCAGGAAATAGCAAAGTCCACTTTTCCCAGGGGTTATAAATAACCACAGCAGTTCAGACAGCATCATTTTTCTGGAAAATGTGCCATGTCCGTCTCTACTCTGCACCCTCCCTTCTCTGTATTTAAATGACATCCTGAAATAGACTTGATTTCTGGAGTTGTGCTGGCCTTCCAGGAGACAGGGCTGCGTTGTTGGGGCGCTGAGGGGCTGGGTCAGTCTCCCCAACGCGGGTGCCAGGGCTGCACCTGCAGAGGGAAGTCAGGAATAGGGTGGTAATGGGACTCACGGTAAAGCGTGACGGTACCACCTTACCCAGCAACAGCAAACGGTCCAGGGGACGGGGTGGTAGTGTGGCAGGGAGGCAGAGGGGAGTGAACATTCCTGAGGCCTGGAGTTAATCTGGGAAGGCTCTCTGGAAGAAACAGGGCTGGAACTGAGCCTTCGCATCAGGCTTGCGAAGGTCCTGTCTCAGATGCTTCCAGGAACACATGGGGTTGCTACTTGGCATTTGGAACAGAAGCGAGGGGGAGGGAAGAAATGAAAGAACCGTACTGGAGACAACCTGCCAGCCCCCAGGTCAGCCTGTGGAGCCAGACGGTGGAGGCCTCATGTCTCCCTTCCAGTTAAACGCTGATCACAGCAGCTGCCAGAGGCAAGGGCGCCAGGCTGGGTGCTGTACATGAGATCTTGCAGATCAGGCCACGCCGAGTCAGGGAGACTTGAATTTGCACCGCAGCTCTCACTTCCTAAACATGTGGCGGTGGGTAAACTCCTCATTCTTTTTAAGCCTCAGTGTTCTCATCTGTAGAATGGAAACAGCTAGGAGGACTTACACCTCATGGACCATGTTATGATGATTGATTGAGATGCTGTAGGTAAGAGGGTTGTCCTGGAGCCAGACTTACAGGAAATGCTTACAACATGTCCGGTCAGTGTTCCTGTTTTCCATAGCAACACTGAGGCAGGTGTGGACCGCCCCACCCCACCCCCCCCGCGTGGGGAAACTGAGGCTCCAGGAGGTTAAGTGACCTGCCCAGATACACACCGCTGAGTAGAAGAGTGGACATTTGGACCCAGATCAGTCTGATTCTCAGGCCTTGCACTTTCCCCACCTGGGCTGTGTCAACATGCCACTTCAGGAACAACCCAGGGGGAGCTAGGGCAGGGGAGGGGCCCTAGGGGCCAGGACCATGGAATTGACCTGAGGTTTACACTGATGCCCAGAGAGACCAACATGAGAAGGGGGTGGTCGTTCCAGAGTGTGTGTCCCAAGGGCAGCAGCCACCTCCGCCGGCAGAGGGCAATGGAGATCTCTCTGCTCCAGGTGGCCACTGCTGGAGGTCAGGGCTGGGGACGCCCTGAGGCTCTGTGTCCGAGACCTGGCATTCTGGAGGCGATAAAGAAGCTGTTGGGGCAGCCTGTGCCACAGGCCTTGGGACATAAAGGTTAGGGGAGGCAGGTTCCAGGGGCCTTCCGGAATAGAGGGCTGGGGCAGCGGCCAGCCGGCGAGCCCGCACGCTTCCTTTGCACGTTTGAGATGCATGGTCCTCTCCACCTGGCTCTCCCGCTGTCCCTGTTCTCCATTTCCTTCCTTCTCCAGGCAGGGGACTGCCAGCCGGAGGCAGGGCCTGGGCTCAGATGCAGGCCCCCAGACCCCATTGCAGGCTTAGCTGCCCCCGTCCCCAGCAGGTATGTGGTGACAGAAGATGGGGAGAAGACTTACCAGTACCTCAAGCTTTTAGAAGCCCCAGGGCCCAGGCCACGCTGGGCGGACCAAGACTGTAGTGAGGGGCCTGTTAGAGCAGAAGTATTCAGACTACACTATACAGGCCCTGGGGATGGGAGTCGTCCAGGGGTACGAGGGCAGGAGCATTCTAAGAGAATCAGCTTGCAGATCCTCAGCTCCCATAAGTGCTGCTGCCCCAAAAGTGACTCGCCAGCAAATGGCCTTACCCCACCCCTTGCTCTGCAGAGGAGCCCGAGGCCCCCTAGAGACCCCTGCCCAGGGCTCCCAGGGCTCCTCAAAATGTTGATGTGGGAGTTGAGAAAATAAAAGACTCAAAAGGCTGGGTTTCTGATCCTTTCACAAATCACGTGGTTTCCAGTTTTTTTGTTTCCACAAAAGTGGCAGAATTGTCAGCTGAGAGAACATTTAAAATAAATATTGATAATATGCAATTTAAAGCAAACACCGAGGAAAGAGGTTAAAGAAATGTAGACATTGCTATAATAAAACTATTTTCAAAAACGAAAGGAAAAAAAGGACTTCCCTTGTGGTCCAGGAATTAAGACTGTGCTTCCACTGCAGGAGGTGTGGGTTCAGTCCCTGAACCAGGAACTAGGACCCTGCATGCTGTACAATGCTGCCAAAAAAAACCCAAAAAACTTATTTTGAGCCCCATCTGTTTTATGTGAGCAGATGTTTCATCTTTTACATCTTTAAAAACCAAACCAAAAAAATAAAAGTATTGAACTGAAACCCCATTTCACCCTAGCAAAAAATAATATTCATGTATCTACATGAACTAAAACAGAAAAAGCACTCTACCCAATCTCATTAAGAGATGTAGTTCCACCAAAATGGTACTTTGCTGCTGAATGTCTATTAAAATTTTTAATATGTTGGTTAAGTTTTTTATTACATACTGCTAATCATTAGTGAATCCAGAATATGTTTTGAACATTTGGAGTCTTGTGGTCTCAGGAAATTTTTCTATTTACACAGATGTTTTCGTTGAAGCAAAATATAATAGGGTAAAGAATAAAAGACTTAAAAAAAAAAACAAACGAGGACATAATTCTTTGGGTGAAATAGACTAGAAACACAAAATCAAGGAGAAAAAGGAATGGTACAGGTTTCTACAAGGGAAAGAAGAACTTGTTTATGTGTTTTTTAAATGGATGATGGTGGGTATCAAATCACTCTGGAATTTGGATTCCACTGAATACATTTAAGGGAATGATGTAACAGTTTTGTTTCAAGATGTAAATATTTACATTATTCTGGAAATTATGTTCTTTGCAGCTATTTAAACTTGATTTGGAAATATTCAGACGTTGACTTAAAAAGGTGCCAGGGTGTACATTGTTTTTCCAAGTCACGTTATGGATGCACAAGGGAAAACAGTTCGAAGGCCCCTGAACCAGAGGAACGAGCCCTGTTTAGTCACCTGTGAGGGATACCTCTGGGCCTCCCCTGCCATCTCCACCTCCCTGGGGCTCCTGCCCAGTGTGGGGCCCCCTCTACAGCCTGTTTGCTTCCTGGGAGACTAGCCACTTACCTGTTATCTCAATAAGTCTTCACAAAAATGCAGCAAGGCAGGGTCTTTACTGGCAATGAACAGACCAAACAAATGAGGTTTAGCAAGGTAGAAACTTCCTAAGGTCATCCGGCCAGAAGTGGCTGAGCTGGGATTCAGACCCAGGGCTCTTCTTTACTTCTGCATGGCACGGCCTCCTGTTTGCCACCTCCAGGTACATGGGCTGTGCCCACAGTGTACCTGACTCCAATTCCGGCAGTTGAGCAAGTTGCTGATAGACTGTGAGCCTTGGTTTGTGCATCTGTGAAATGGGGTGATCGTACACCTCTCAGAGGGCAGGTCAGGAGTGGATGAGAAGGGATGGACGAATGCGTCTAAGAGCGCACCCCGCCTCCCTCCCAGAGTAGGGGAATCCTTCACTAACCAGGGCAGGAAGGCCCTGGAGCCCCTGAAGGACTGATGTGATGAGCATCAGCCCGAAGTTCCATCTTCCTGAACTTCTAGCCAGCGTCTGAGCCTGCGCGGCAGGGGGGCGGGGCTGTCACCTCTCTCGCTCACCTTCTCTTTCTTTCTCTGCAGCTGGATCCACAAACTGTAGAAGCCAAGAACTGGCACACCGATGTGATTGAGATGAATGGGGTGAGCTGGGAGAGGCCGGCCGTGTCTGCACAGTGGGTGGGCAGCCGGGCCCCCCCAGCCTACCCACCCCCTGCTCCCTTCACCCAGCCACCCCCCTCTGGCTGCACCCTTCCCAGTCCCACCCTGTGAGTGTTTCAGGGAGCCCCCAGGTGCAGTCCTTGGGGCCCGTGTGTGTGGGGGGCCACTCCTTGGGCACTCATGCCCTGGGGGGTTGTGCCTGCCTTGCCCCCAATCAGATCAAAGTGGAATTCTCCATGAAATTCACCAGCCGAGACATGAGCCTGAAGAGGACCCCCTCCAAAAAGCAGAGCGGTGTCTTCGGTGTGAAGATCAGCGTGGTGACCAAGTAGGTGCTGCATCTGGGCTCCCTGCCAGCCTCCCCCCGCCCTCCAGGGCCCCCACCCATGTCCGGCACCCCAGCAGCCACCCTCCAGTTCAGTAGTCACAACAGCCACTTGGATGGGCAAAAGTGGCCGGGAGAGGTGTGTTCCCTGCCTCACTCAATGCTTTAGAAATAGATGAGCCAGCACTTAAAAACACTGGGAGATTGCACGTGAAAATCCCAGATCCTCAGCATCCTGTAATGGGAGATGTGACAGCTGTACATCTATGTCTTGGTGTGGCAGCGGCCGGCTGGAATCCAGAAGTGGCTGCCCCCCAGGAGAAGGCATCCTTCAGCCCCCTCCTCTCCCCTTGTCTCCAGGGTCTGGCCCACCCTGCTCTGTAGGTGACCCACTGGGTCCCCCATAGCATTTAAATGTGAGCCCTCTGTTCTGAGGAAAGCTCTTACTTAAGGCTTTGATCTCCTAAAACTTCCCGCCTTTGTCCCCTGCTATCCCTCAGCACCCAAGCCTGGGGCGGGCTGTGGCGGCTGGTAGCATGGCCTCTTTCTCAGCCCTTTCCTTGTCCCCCATCTCCTGATCCCAGAGGCCAAAACGCTCCAAGGCCACAGTTTGCAGAGAGGGAGGGGCTACATGTAGGGATCACTGGGGATCCCCTTGCCCCTCCCTCCCCTCACATCCCCTACCCCAACCCCAGGCGGGAGCGCTCCAAGGTGCCCTACATCGTGCGGCAGTGTGTGGAGGAGGTGGAGAAGCGGGGCATCGAAGAGGTTGGCATCTACCGGATATCAGGGGTGGCCACAGACATCCAGGCGCTAAAGGCCGTCTTCGATGCCAGTGAGTCTGGGAGGCCCAGCCGGGCAGCTGTGGGGAGGGGGCGCTCCGGCAGGCTCCTAGGGCTGGTGGGAGAGTGTAACGGAAGCAGGAGGCTTCTCCATGGAAAGACCCTGACCAGCCGATCGATGGCAGAGGAGCCTTGGACTGTGCGCTCCGGCCTGGCACGGCATGGGGTGGACCGTTGCCAAGTCCTTGTGACGTGGGCCTGCCCTGCATTTTCTCATGTGATCCGTTGCCCTCCAGTCTTGCCTCCGTTGCTACAGATAAGGAAGCAGAGCCTCAGAAAGGCCAAGTACCTTGCCCAGGATTACTCAGTTCATAAGCTTTGAGCCTGATTTAAACTCGGATCTCGCTGACTCCAGAGTCTGTGTTCCTGGCTTTGTTGCTGGCCTCCCGGGCTGCAGGGAAACTAAACAGCTTTGAGCCGGGCCGGCTGGCTCTGGCACCCCCACCTTCTCCAGTTCCCCAGTGCCCTTTGGGAGGGGCACTGCTGCCTTTCACTTTGACTGAGCCCCTCTGTGGGAGGGTCTGACCTTTCTGGTTCTCTTGCCATTCAGGCTACAGCAACAGCCTTGCTAGCAGTCAGGACCCCTGAACTGGCTGGGCAGTGCTGATCCTATGGAAGCTGAGAGGGGGCCTGGTGGGTGTCCCCAGGCAACTGCCAAGCAGATGTGTTCAGGGAACCTGGGGGTGGGGAGGGAGCTGGGCACAGGCTGGCACATGGCTCCTCTATGCCACCTGGAAGCCAAGGCTTTGTCAGAACATGATTTTAGGTATAAAAATGCGCAGTGCCTTCCAGAGAGGGGCCAGCGGTGGGGAGACTGCAGCTGAAAGGGGGGCATGTGACATGTGGTGTGAACGTGGCTCCAGGACTCTGGATGATGAACTGTGCTCTCCCCCACGGAGCTGAGTCACAGACCACCTGTGGGCACTACCTATGTCCCGCCTTTGCTGGGGAGACCCGACCAGAGATAATGGGCTGGGGGCGCATGCCCTGAGCAGGCTGTCTCAGGGGTGGATGGAGGAACGGACTGGGGCTCCCTGCCCCGCTGAGGGCTGCATGGGGGTGGGAGGGAGCTCAGCCAGCACAGCCCCTGCCCTCCGCCCCCCACCCCCACAGATAACAAGGACATCCTGCTGATGCTGAGCGACATGGACATCAACGCCATTGCCGGCACCCTCAAGCTCTACTTCCGGGAGCTGCCCGAGCCCCTCCTCACAGACCGACTGTATCCCGCCTTCATGGAGGGCATCGGTGAGCAGCGGCGGGGGTCTGAGGGCTGGGCTGAGCCAGGCCTCCCTGACCAGCAGAGAGAATGTGCTATCTGTGCCTACCTGCCCACCCCCGACCCGGCGTGCCCATCTACTCTGTGCCTTGGGCCCACATGGCCTGCTGGTGCTCCAGAGGCTGGGCCCACTCTCCCCCGCCCGTCTCTCTTGTCCCTTGGGGCTGCCCTCTGTACTTCCTCCTTGGACACTGGCCTCCTTGTTTAGAAACCCCAGGACCATGCAAATCTGCCCCGAGGGTATGGGGTCCAGGACCAAGGAGAAGCGAGCCTGGAGTGCGCTTGACACGGCTGGTACCGAGCCTTCCAGAAGGAGCATGCTCTCTTCTCTGACTGATGCCCAGGGTTGGGAGGAAGCCGAGGGCCCCGCCTGCCAGGACTGCGGCTTCCCCCCAACCTGGGCCAGATCCAGGCCTGGGCGCATCCCTCCTGCCTCGCCTTCTCCTGGGCCAGTCAGTGGAATGAGGAGCCTGCAGAAGGCAGGCCGCTGCCAGGCTCTGGCATCAGAAGTGCTTAAAAAAGAGAACATTTAGGGAGTTAATTCCCTGGTGGTCCAGTGGTTAGGGCTCCATGCCCCTCGCTGTCCAGGGCCTGGTTTCCATCCCTGGTTGGAGAACCAAGATCCTGCAAGCCGAGTGGCACAGCTGAAAGAAAAGAACATTCAGGCCAGTGGCATCCTTGTATCCTTACAGACCAGGGATGGAGTGGCTCCAGTCCCAAAGGCCTACACCCTGCAGGGAAGAAGGGTGTCTGCTCCCCACCTGCCCGCCTCTTGGCTGGGTTCCAGGTCGTGAATGGGGCCTCCTGCAGAAACCTGTTGATGGCCCACCCTTGGGAAAATAGCAGCCCCATCCCTGCTGGATCTGCCCCCTTGACCCCTTGCAGCCCAGGCTTTCCCCCCAGGCTCCCGCAGCCTCCTGACCCCAAGGTGCTGGCCAAGGCCTCCCCGCCCGGAGCCCAGCCCCACCCTAGCCCCTCATGTCCCTGCAGCCCTGTCAGACCCTGCTGCCAAGGAGAACTGCATGATGCATCTGCTCCGCTCCCTGCCCGACCCCAACCTCATCACCTTCCTCTTCCTGCTGGAACACTTGAAAAGGTAACAGGCAGGGGCCCTGCCCAGTCCGCCGGGGGGCGGGGTGGGGGGAGCGGGCTCCAGCTGGGCAGGACACATGCCCTGGAAAACCACATCCTGGGCGCCTCCTCGTGGGTGCTGGTCTCTGCTGGGCCACCGCAGCCAGGTGAGAGTTTGCCCTTCAGATTCTTGGCATTCAGATTCTTCTGTTTGGAGAAATATTTGGATCCCAGGGGCCACCTCAAATATTGGCCATAGAACACTTGGAGAGGCAGGGCTAGAGCCGAGGACTGTAGGTGGAGTTTCCAGTCAGTGGGCACTCAGTCCACTTAGCAGTTTTTAAACGGAGTAGGAGGGACAGCCCCAGGGCGCACTGCAAACGGCAAGCATGCATATGGTTCTGTTCAGTTACTCGTGTTGCATGTGCTGGATGATCGTGTACCCACACCTCATCAAAGAAGGTAGGGAATCTGAGTCCCCAGAGCTACTCCAAGTAGCTCTGCCCTTGGAGTCCACATCTCCCAGATCCTAAACCGTGGTCCATCCCACCTTCTGCTCTGCCCCTTCCATAGTCCGGTCAAACCAAGAGCTGCTAAAGTTGACACCTCCACCTAAGTTAGAAATGGAAGCTAGCCCTGACTGTGACCTCGTCACTCACCTTGGAGCCCAGGACTGGTCCCAGGTGTGAGTGGGGAGATGTTCCCACGTGTCCCTTAAATCTACTTGCCATCCAGGACCAGGGCCCCCCCCCAGTGAGGGGCTCTGAGCCCTCAGGCCCCCAGTGGCGGCTCGGCCAGGCCAGGCCAGGCTCTGGAGGGCCAGCGGAGACCTGGGAATGCCTGGGCTGCTGTCTTGTTTTTCCCATTATGAGACATTTTCCCTCTGGTTTGGCTGGGACCAAGGTCCCAACCAATCCCCAAATAGTTTGGCAAGTGGGGAGGACACACAGAGGAGTGGGGAGGAAAATTCATTAGGTTTTCCACCCTGGGAACCGGGCACAGTCTGTTCCCACATCTGGGTGCCTGGCGTGTGTGTGTGTGTGTGTGTGTGTGTGTGTGTGTGTGTGGTGAGGGGCAGGGCCAGCTGCACAGCTGCCTCCTGGCATGGCACTGTTTGCTTGTTTCCAAGGCGCTCAGCAGGCGCATCCACGGCTCCTGCCTGGAGGGTGGGGTGACGCTGCAGTGGGAGTTGGGGTTAGAGGCGCTGCTTGGGGCAGCTGGGTCTCAGCCCCAAAACATTGCCTGGGACCAGGGCGAGGCGCAGGGTCTCTCTGATGTGTTGGGTGGTACCGAGCCTGCTGGACACCAGCCCCAGATGGCAGCCCCTGCTGTTACTCAGGGGAAATAAGCTACAGAGCATCTGGCTGATCATGCAAGAGAAGCAGAGGAAGATCCAGGAGGAGGCAGCTCCGGGATCCCAAGGGGCAGACCCTTCTGGAAAAGCTTGGGAGGACAGCCCCTGGGCTCCATCTGTGACGAGGGATGTTCCTGCCACAGCACAGCAGGCAGAGCTTCTGGCCTTTGGCCCCCGCCCGCTGGGACTTGTCCTCCGGGCCCCTCTCCACGGCTGGGCTGATCATGGACAGCGCACAGGGTGGGGAAGAGCATGGGCCCAGGAAGCAGACCTCCTGGGCTCAGATCCCTGCTCTGCCACCTGCTGGGTCACCTTGGGCAGGCCATTTGACCTCTCTGTACTCTGGTTTCTTCATCTCTACGGGGGGATGAAACTGTTACCTACCCAAAGGCTTGCTTGTGATGAACATGAGTTATTACAGGGAAAGTTCTTGGACCTGTAATAGTCTCTCTGAGGCAAGGGAGAGTTGGAGTGGGTCCTTCTGGCTCTTGCAGTTTACCATCAGTTCAGGGGGTGGCCCAGGAGCTGGGAATCTGTCAGTGGAATGTACTGGAACATAGCTGGGAACTTGGGCCCTTGGCTGAGCCCCCTCCTCATGGAGCGGTCTCCACCCTCAGGAGAGGGCGGGCTAGTGACCCCCTTGGGGAATCCTCCCAGGAGCGGTATTAGCCAAAGGTCGAGCTCCACGTGGCGGCCAGACGTGACTTCTGTTTCTGCCCCTCCCGTCCCTTTCAGGGTTGCTGAGAAGGAGCCTGTCAACAAAATGTCCCTTCACAACCTGGCTACCGTGTTTGGCCCCACGTTACTGAGACCCTCGGAAGTGGAGAGCAAAGCACACCTCACGTCGGCCGCCGACATCTGGTCTCACGATGTCATGGCGCAGGTACCTCCACGCTGCCCAGGCCTGCAGCAGGTGCAGGGCTCAAACGAGCCCCCCTGAGGGGTGGACTCCTACCCGCCTCCCATCCTGAGCAGTGGGGCTAGCGGGTCTGTAGGATGCCACCAAGGAGTCAGGGTGGCATCTGCCTGGCATCATGCCATCTCTGGACGGTCCTGCTAAAAAGTAGGCGTCTGGACCAAGGGACCAGAGCATGGCTGTCCCAGATACTGGTTGCAGTCCTGGGAGCTGCCTGAGCCTCGGGAAGCAAACCCGGGGGTGGCGGGACAATCTGGGGCTTTGCCCTCATGTGTGGAAGTTGGGGTGGGGAGCCCGGTGAGACCCGGGGCAGGGTCTGGTCTGGAACAGGACTGAGGTCGGAGACGTGGCCCCAGGCACCCTGCCCTCTGCCCTGCAGCACCCCCTACGGCCGCAAACGGGCAGCCACACCTGGGCTTCCAGGGAAGGGGAAGTGGCTGGAGCCAGCCAGAGGGGAAGCGGGGAGCCACAGGAGCCCAGCGGGTCGGAGGAGGCCTGCGGGGTGAGGACCCCAGCCTCAGTCTCCCGTCTCCCCACAGGTCCAGGTCCTCCTCTACTACCTGCAGCACCCTCCCATCTCCTTCGCAGAACTGAAGCGGAACACACTGTACTTCTCCACCGACGTGTAGCCCGAGGTGGGAGCTGCTGTTGGGGGGCGGCCCTGAGTCAGCCTCTCCAGCCAGGGACCCAGCCCAGACTTGAAGGACTGCAATAGAGAACTCCCAAACCCAGCGCTCTGCACTCCAAGGGACACAGATTTCCAAGAACTGGAAGACATGTATCTTTTGTGCCACCTTATACAAAGCCAGCTGCCCCGCCCTGGCCCGCCACGCACCCCGGCTCTGCCCTCCGTTCCTCTAGTCGTGTCTAATGCTCCGTGCTGTTCGGGAATTGTTTCACGTCTATTTGTCATGCAGAAAAGGTAGTGGCCAACCCGGCGTGGGCACACAGGCAGCCTGCTTTGTTCTTTCATTTCCTCCAACACTTTCTTTCCTCCTGAGTCCGGTCCAAGGGCTTTTATTTTGCGCTCTGTAACTGCTGCCAGCTTTGCCTCTCTTGGCCCTGCTCCCAGATCGCAGTCTCCTGGCGGCCTCCCCTCGGTCTTCCTCCGCCCCGTCCTCCCTGCCCGCCCCCCCACCACCCCAAGCCTGCCTGCATGCATTTTCAGCTTTGGGTTTTGATCCATCACCTCGAAAGTTCGGAGGCGGCTCTGGGCAGCAGTGGCGGGGGGTGGCCGGTCCGATGCTGCCGCCCCCCACCCTCTCCTTGTCCCCCCACCTGTGGAGATACTCCTGTCCGCCTTGCTGCGTGTGCAAATGTTGGACAAGGAGACCGACTCGCACTGATCCTCGGCTCAGCACAGGCTGGAGAGCGGATTGCTGGGATTTTTTCCACCTGAGAACCTCTGTTCTGTCTCCAGTCCCCATGAGGCACCTTTGCCTGTTTCTTCTCCTGCTTTTCAGTTTCTTTTCTCCTGCTGTTCTATTTTGAGTGTAGAGACTCACCAGAGACCTGCTGTCAAGGCAGCCAGAGGGTCAGGAGAGAATCGGGGGAGGTGGGAGAGTCAGGTTGCCAAGGAGACAGAGCAAGTGGGCTGTTGAGAGGAGTGCCAGGGAGCGCTGGGCATCCTGGGCTGGGAGCAAGGAGTTGTGGTGGCTTTTCTGGTGGAGCCAGGCTTCTGGGAAGGCAACCACGAGGGCTGAAGCAGGCGTCTCGAAACAGACAGGCTCCGTCCAAGAGAGCTAGCCCTTCCTGGGGCCTCCCGTACCTCGTGGTACCTTTGCCTTAGACATCACACTTTCTCCACAGCCAAGCACTGCCATGGGGCAGCCCCCACGGCCACGTGCACCCCAGGGCCTGGGAAAGTCAGACGCGGTCCAGCAGTAGCCAGCCGTCATGGTGCTGCCTCCTGCCCCTGGCTTCTGAACGCAGCCTTGTGGGGGAACTCGGGGTTGTGCCAGGTACCTGCCTCTATCGGGACTGGGTTTTGCTGGGGATCCTGGTGGTGGATGCTCGACTCATCCGCAGGGTCCGATCCCCATGTTGGGGGCCACTGCTCAGTACTGGAAAGGAGTGAGAAGTGCCCCCAACATGCAGTTTCTTCTCTCCTGAGCAGCGCTGCCGGCCTCCAGCAGTTCACCAGGACAGACGCTCCTGGTGGGCTGGAGCTACAGAACACGGCTCCCTGGCTCTCCTGTGGCAGAGACTAGATTCCAAGCCTCGGGTTGGAGAGACGAGCTCCCCATAGCTTGAGCTCAGGGTGGTTTTAAAGAAGGGTTTGGGGCCCTGAAGCCTTAACACTGGTTTAGTGAGAGGAAGGGCCCTTCTTGTCTCGTTTACACCTGTGGCCCCTGTGTGGGCAGAATGGTACACATTCTGTGCACACTGGAGGATAGATGCCCAAGAGGAGAGAGGTACTGACGCCCTGGCTGCCTGCTAAGAAGCTGAGCGAGGAGCCCCACTCCCTAAGACAAGGGGCTTGGGCCACAGGTGGAGAAAGAATGCTGCAGTCTGAACATCCCCCGTGTCTGACCATCCCTGGAGCCTGCTCAGCACTTGGGAGCTGGCAGGTGGCCTGGAAGGTTTTTGCTTCCACGGCCACTAACTGGAATGAATTGGAGCCCCACCTAGAGCTATTTACAGCCCCTAACGGGCACCTCCCACCTTCCCCAAACCAGGGACGTGTGCCTCGGCATCAGGTAGCTACTGCAGCCCCCAACCTCTTGGGTGATGAGAACAAGAGGAAGGCTGGAAGGGCTGAGAAATGGAAAAGGCTCAGCATATTTATCAACTCGACCCTCAGAACTGGGAAGGGGTGGGTACCAGACCTGGACTAAGCTGCGCTGAGGGAACAGCCCGTGGGTTCTCCTCAGCAACAGGGACTGTACAGAACCCCAGCCACTGTGCCCAGCAGGGCAGGCTGTGCCAACAGGAGCCCACAGATAGGGTACAGGAGTCCACATGCCTGTCCTTGCTGGTGATGGCTGCGGGCTGCCGGTGTTGTGCTGTTACAGGTATGATGGGACCCTTCATTAATATCTGACTTTCATAAGTTGGTAAGGATATATTTTTCTTTGGTCTATGTTCTGTTTCAACTTATGTAGATTATTATAAATTGATGTAAGCCACGTGAGAGGAAAATGTTAATAAAAAAAAAAAACCTGCAAAGCCCCAACATTTGCAAACAACTCAGCCCTGTGGTGTGGACGTTTGTGCTCCCAGGAGTCCAGGGAAGACCACCAATCTAAATATTTAACTCTTCCAGCTGCATCCAGATGTGCGTTTCCAAGAATCTCCTTACTAGTGAACTCCCCCTGGTGCGTCCCTTCGGCCTATGGGGACCATGGCAGTTTTGGAGATGAGCCCATGCCCTCCCCTTACTCTTTCACAAATGCCCACAGCTGTCACCAGCCAGTTCTTTTCATGAAATACAAGTGCCCCACCAGAGACCTGGCCATCAGTATGCCTCAGAGATGGCAGGAAGTTGTCTATTCAGGTGCAGGTTTATTTTATGCCAACATCTCTACAATTTCCTTGGAAGTTGCAGGTCTTTGGGGCGGCCTGCTGGCCTAATCTCTGTAGGGGAGGCTGGATCCCCTGGAGGGCCCAGCTTCCCTCAGGAGAGCTAGCGGGGTTAATGTCGGCTCCCACCAGCCTCGGCCGTAGGACACTGTGTTTATTCTGGAGATCGGGAACAGATGTCTCTGAAAATTGGTGTTTGGTTTATGAGCTCATACTGCCTCCTTAGCCATCTAAAACAGGAAACTGTTCATCTCCTCTCCTGACTGAACAGTCAGTGTGGACAACGCTTGGCTTACTGAGCTGATGGCTACTGATGCCCAGGACTCATCACTGCCCAGGCAGTCGCGAGGGCAGCAGCGCTTGTTCTTGGTGTTTGACCCCAGGCGCTGGACTGGATGGTAGACGCCAGGCTTCTGGCACTGTTGACAGGTGGCAGCTAAGAGCGTCTGCACTTGCTCTGACTGCTTACAGGTGACTTGTTCAGGGACAGTGGAGGACCCACTCCAACATCTGTTCTCAGACCTGTGAGGATTGTCCAGGCAGCCTAGCAGCAGTGAAGCCTCTTGACCGAGACTGGGACAGGCATTCTATAGAACGCCCCCCAAGAAGGGCATGAGCCTTGTGCGCTAGCTCATGCTCGTTCCAAAGGCAACAGCAGACAAGGCCAGAGGAAGGTGTTAGCAGCTGGGCTTGACATCATCACTCTTGTACACATACACACACACACTCGGGACGTCTGGATGGTTCAGCTGAGTCTGAATTCTGGTTAAGGGTGGGCAAGCTTTAGAAGACAGCCCACAGTGGGGGAGACAGCCAAAAAAGGCAAAGGAATGACTCCCTAGTGGAATAAAGGAGAAACTACCACTGGCTGAAGGTGGCTAGAATTACAGGCCCCCACCATGCTACCTGCTTGTCCTAAGTTCATCTTCATCCCACCATCAAGGCACCAGAGTAACACAGCATCTGCAGCAGATCCCGATTGTAAAAGGGTGTTTTTTTTGTGTATAGCACACAATTAGGCTGAGCTGCTACTGTCAGAGAAAGGCTACCAGGTCAAGTCAGAAACTCTAAGTAAGTAAGGAACCCGACATCAGAGGAACAGGGTGGTGGAGAGCAGCTCCTGAACATGGTCTGGTTGTAACCAGCGCCTGCTGGGACTGGGTCATCAGGATGACCACAGCAACACCCTCGCACTCTGTCCTTGAGGGCCCATCGTCACGGCAGAACACACACGTGTGGCTCAGACCACAGGCATTCTCACCAGCCAGCCCGAGGGTTTCGCAGAAGAGGCCAGCAGGGTTATGCCTGGAATGTCACTGTGTCCTAGGACACGCTTAGGCCAGGCTTTTTCAGGGCAAGGCTGGCCCACTGCAGCAATCTCAGTGAGGATAACGCTGCTCTGCAGACCCTGGGAGTCGAGCGTTCCCAGACTTCTCAGGAGCTGGCTCATGCTTTCTCTTTGGAGTTCAATCTTTGGGCCACCTGGTACTATTTTGGGGAGTTGTGGAATTTGAAAATAAAAATAAGCCAAACTTTTGAACTGTAATATAAATACATACACACACATATATCTATATAACAAGGATAGCAGAACACTGAACAAAATGACACGACCGGCCGGACGGCATGGCTCTGCTCGGCCCCGCCCTGAGGTCTGAGATGGATGCCTGCAGGTGTGAGTCAAGTCCCTTCCATCCCCACAGCACCACAGGCTGTGGGCTGCCCCTTTGTGGGACTCAGTTCCTACAGATCAGCACACTGACTCCTTGACTGCCCAAAAGAGAGAGTCTGGCATGGCATCTACCCCGTACAGCCTGACTCGAGTCCAGGTGCAGAGAGTGTGGCTGCTCAGAGGTAGCCGATTGCAGCCAGGCAGCTCCCTCACGACACCAACTATGCGAGAGAAAACAAATGTCTTCAGTCTCTGAAGCAAGTACCCTGGAGTGGTACAGAAACTGCCCTCCACAGAGCAGCCTTGATCCTGGGCTGCCATCGTCCTTGCCGGATACCAGTGTTCTCACCGCAGGTAATAGTCAATTGCAGCGGAGAAGGCAGCAAAACCTCCACAGCCGATGACCCCAGCCTTCAAGCCAGCTGTAAAGCAAACACAAATGACATTACCTGTGGTGACAGACGCTGGGTCAAGCTGCACTGGAAGACGTCAATAAGGCTCTGCACACGAGCTGATCCAGTGTGCTTTTATCTAACTGTATGTTCGTTTAACTTTTCTCACTCCAAAGAACTGCTACTTCCAGTCTCGTGAAAATAGCTCCTCACAGGCAGGAAACTGGTTAACAGAACCAGCCCTTGGAATCAAGTGAAAGCATATGGCCTGTTACTCTGATTTGTTTATGGAATAAATTCCTGGGAAGGTGATCAAAGCAATCCCAGAGGGAGCTGAGCCTCTCAAAGGCCCTGACAAAGCTGAGAGATGGTAAGACCAAAGGAGAAGTTACTCCATAAATCACAAATGGCTGTGTGAGCAGGAGAATCAGGTTTTTAATGACAGAAAATCATCCTGCCTCTCAGAAAATGAGAAAACAGCCTTTTGTGCTTTGGGTAAGTCTGGGCACAGCAGATGGAGAGTGGCCCAGTGATAGACACTGTTAGGGAAGTTAAGTCACTGACGCCCTGCTCTGTACTCTTGATAAATCCGCCAACAGGGAGAAGTGGCAAGGAACCAGTTTCTTGGTTGCTTACAGTAGATAATCCAACATTTCTAGGATACCTATGTTTGGCTTTCAAAGGGTGGATTTCTAAGAACCCTAAACTGCAAAAACATTACTGTGAGAACTGATAAACAGAATTAAAATGACGACTGCACAGTATGAAGAAAGGTGTCTGTTTGAAATGCATGGAGCTGAAAGTTAAGCAGAGCTTGCTCTTTGGACAAATGGGCTTCCCAGGGCTGAACGGGGTCCAGCTATGCTTCTGTACTATCCTGCATAGCAACACATTCCAGAGATGACTTATTATGAAGTTCTTCCCATATGTTCAATACGGGGACAGTTCTTGATTGTAAGATAGATATAGTTCTCCATGGGTTTCACCTGGGGCTATTTGTCCCTTAGCGTTTCTCCTGATGTACTCTGCATAAGTTAAATAAGCAGGGTGACAATATACAGCCTTGACATACTCCTTTTCCTATTTGGAATCAGTCTGTTGTTCCATGTCCAGTTCTAACTGTTGCTTCCTGACCTGCATATAGATTTCTCAAGAGACAGGTCAGATGGTCTGGTATTCCCATCTCTTGAAGAATTTTCCAGTTTCTTGTGATCCACACAGTCAAAGGCTTTGGCATAGTCAATAAAGCAGAAATAGATGTTTTTCTGGAACTCTGTTGCTTTTTCAATGATCCAGCGGATATTGGCTGTTCCTCTGCCTTTTCTAAGGAAGATCCAACCAGTCCATCATAAAGGAGATCAGTCCTGGGTGTTCATCGGAAGGACTGATGTTGAAGCTGAAACTCCAATACTTTGGCCACCTCATGTGAAGAGTTGACTCATTGGAGAAGACCCTGATGCTGGGAGGGACTGGGGGCGGGAAGAGGAAGGGACAACAGAGGATGAGATGGCTGGGTGGCATCACCGACTCGATGGACATGGGTTTGGGTGAACTCCGGGAGTTGGTGATGGACAGAGGGTACTGGCGTGCTGCGATTCATGGGGTTGCAAAGAGTCGGACACAACTGAGCGACTGAACTCACTGATTTGTCCAAGGTACGCTGGAAACATTTCTACTTGTCACCATTAGGGGGTGCTACTGGCACCTAGTGGGGAGAGGCCAGGAACAGCACTCCCCTCCGCCCAGCAAACACTCCTCTGGTCCAAAATGTCAACAATGCCAAGGATCAGAAACCCTGATCTAGATACTAGAAGTTTCCAAAATTGAGTTAACACAGAAAATGTGATTTACTTGTCAGGAGAGGAGAATATCAAGTTCCACATATGCCTTGAACTGTCCTTGGAACACTCATGTGTTTGGAAATCTCAACTTCAGCATGTTGTCCAAGGCCACAAAGAAAAGCATGTGAGAACTGTTTACTAACCTCTGAAACCAATGGCTCCTCCAGTGATGCAGCCACTAATGACACTGTTCTTCCAATCTGATTTTCCCCGGTACTGTGGGTGGAGAAGAGCAGTTCAGAGCCAAAGAAACAGGCCGGACAAGAAAACGAAGGAAAAAAAGACAGGGTTTCTAGCTGGCTAATTTAGTCCCTTCCCAAAGAAAACCCATCTTTTTTTGTCTTTCAAAAGTATAATTCCTAAAATTTGAACGTGTTCACAAATGCTTCCTGCACATGGTACCAAAGCGCTGAGCCAAGTGTCACATTTGAGAAGTAATCAGAATCTCTTCTCAGTTTCCCCAATAAGTCTCTTGTTTACAATTATTAACCAGGAATTCTCTGGTGATCCAATCATTAGGACTCCATGCTTGCTTCCACTGCAAGGGGCCCAGGTTCCACCCCTGACTAGGGAACTAAGATACTACAAGCTGCAAAGTGCAGCCAAAAACAATAATAAAAGAATTAATTAACCAACTTCTGGCCTATAAAAAATAAAAATAAAAAGTTAGGCAAGCCCAAATCATAAATTCACAAGAAGTTTACATTGCTGCTGCTAAGTCCCTTCAGTCGTGTCCGACTCTGTGCCACCCCATAGATGGCAGCCCACCAGGCTCCTCTGTCCCTGGGATTCTCCAGGCAAGAACACTGGAGTGGGTTGCCATGTCCTTCTCCGATAAGGGACTATTTAATGGAAACTGAATCTAGCAAGTACTGGACACTTGTGACCTGCTTTGTAGTAGCATTGGGTATTTCTTTTGAGAACTCACAGGATGGAAACAGGCAAGGCTTTCTCAGAAGGCAGGGACACTTACAGATTCTACTAAACATTCAGTGCAAGAAAACATGGCTCCCACAATGGCGAAATTTTTGGCATAGGACATTCCTCTCTGGCCCATGTCTTTAAGGACTTCTCTGGCCGTCGGCGTGCGGTAAGGATCCTTGGGGTCAAAGCCCACGTTGGTATCAATGCCAGCAGTGAACACCCCAAATGCACCTCCCAAGACAAATCCTAAAAATGAACAGAGATGAAGAATTCCTTGGCACGTTTTTCAGATTACTGTAATAGGATCATACTCAAATTGCACCTTTTGGATGGCCACCAGTGAAGAGGATGCCCCGTCCCCTTCCTGCCTCAGAAACTCTCCACTGGCCTGGTTTCCACATTACAAAATGCAAGATCGATCTAGTTGGCAGTTTCTTTGACTCTTTTTCTGTTTCTTCCTCCTTTCATTTTCTAACATTCTTCAAGATTCCGTCTTTAACCCTCTTTCTCTCTCTACACTCTCACACATAAACTCTCAAGTTCAGGTATCAACTTTGCAAATCACTCCCTTGACAATGGTGACATTCATAAAAGTCATATGGTAAGTGCCATATACCAATTACTGACACTTTATTGTCCCAGCCTTACTTATTCCTTGCAGTAATCCTGTGAGGTAGACACTATTTTCCATTCCTTTCTGTAGTCGAAGAAACTGAAGCTCAGAGAGGTAAACTAACTTCCCTAGGGTCACAAAGTTCCCAAATGGCAAATGTCACGCTGTGGTCCACAGCTGACCTTCCTGAGCCTGCTGGACATTTCCACATGGATGTCCTCTTGCCACCTCAAGGTGGTCAGTATGTGTTCAAAGAAATCATGGGCACCTCCCCTCAAGACCTTCCTCCTTATGGCTCCTGTTTTCCAGTCATTCCCAAGCCAAACTTCAGGCACACTTAAGGCTGTTTCTCTGCTTCCTCCTGTGACACTAGGTCCACAATTATCCTGGCCTAGGGCCTTCATCACTTCCACCCTGGAATACTACAAAGACTCACTCATTATTTCAACAGATATGTAAGAGATCTAGGGTCAGACACAATGATGAACAAAGACCCAGTCCATGTCTCCCTGAGCTTCAGTCCAGCAAATTCCCTATATGGTCTCCCTGCCTACTGACTTTCCTTCCCTTTGCACACTCCACCATGAGTCATCAAGCTCTTGGTAACTCTAAAAACCCATCAATGACTGTCCTAATGCCTACAGGCAAAAAGCTCAACCTGCACCACTCCACCCCAACTTGAAAAGCCATTTCTCTTTGTCTACCCTCATTCTCTTAATCCTTCAAGACACAGACTCCAGTCTCACCTCTTGTGGCCTTCTCCCAACCAAAAAGATCTTTCTTCTTTCTGCTCGTTTCTTAATTTCCTTTCATTCTCAATGAGACTTCAACTCACCTTCAAATGTAGTCAGCCTCTTAGCACACAGGAGCGACACCTACATTCTCAAATCCTCAAAGGATTAAAAAACAAAACCAAACCATGCCAAGTCCAGACTTCTTTCCCCTCCTTCCAGCTGTCCAGTCACATTGGGCTCACTGGCCTTTCTGTTTTTTCTAGCCTGAAGTTACTTCCGGTCAGACCTTTGCAAGTGCTGCGACCCAGGTCTGCGGCACTGTCCTCCTTCTCAACACTTTCCTTTCTGTGTATATTAAAATATTAGCTTCATGAGAACAAAGCTCTCGTCTCTCATTCTGTCTTTCCACAGCCTGGCACGTGATAACTGCTCAATAATAATTTGCTGAAAAGTAATTATTTTGAAGCGAACGAACGAATGAATGAATGAAGTCAACCATTTTATAATCCCCAGGTCTCGACCCAGGACCGATTCCCTGATCGAATTTCCAGAGGCGAAAGCCAACCTCGGGGTCTAGGGAGGAGCTGCTCAAGTTCATTGACAGGTGGGGGGGGGNAATGTACTTTGCCAACAAAGGTCCGTCTAATCAAGGCTATGGTTTTTCCAGTGGTCATGTATGGATGTGAGAGTTGGACTGTGAAGAAAGCTGAGTGCCGAAGAAGTGATGCTTTTGAACTGTGGTGTTGGAGAAGACTCTTGAGAGTCCCTTGGACTGCAAGGAGATCCAACCAGTCCATCTTAAAGGAGATCAATCCTGGGTGTTCTTTGGAAGGACTGATGCTAAAGCTGAAACTCCAATACTTTGGCCACCTCGTGCGAAGAGTTGACTCACTGGAAAAGACCCTGATGCTGGGAAAGATTGAAGGCAGGGGGAGAAGGGGATGACAGAAGATGAGACGGCTGGATAGCATCACTGACTCGATGGGCATGAGCTTGAGTGAACTCCGGGAGTTGGTGATGGACAGGGAGGCCTAGTGTGCTGCAATTCATGGGGTCGCAAAGAGTCAGACACTACTGAGCGACTGAACTGAACTGAACTGAGGCTTGTGATACTTAATTTTATGTGTCAAATTGACTGGGGTATGGATATTTGGTTAAACACTATTGTAGGTATGTCTGTGGGGGTGTTTCTGGATGAGATTAGCACATGAATAGTAGACTGAGTAAAGCAGATTGCCCTCTCCAATGTGGGTGGGCTTCATCCAATCAGTTGATGGCCTAGATAGAACAAAATGTAAGGGAGAATTCACTTTCTCTACCTACCTTCGAACTGGGACATAGGTCTCCTGCTGCCTTTGGACTCAATAGGGACTAGAACTTATACCATCAGCTCTTCTGATTCTCTGGCCTTTTTGGACTCAGACTAGAATTAACTATACCATCAGTTTTCCTGGGCCTCTGGAGGGCTGACTGCTGATTTTGGGACTTCTCAGCCTCCATGATCATGTGAACCAATTTCTTGTAGCAAATCTCTGTGTTGGTTCTCTTTCTTTGGTGAACACAAACTGATACAGTGTATACAGAAATCTTCTTAATTCTTTTCAGTGACTAGATTGTATTCCAAATGATGAATGTGCCATCTTTTATTCCTCCTCATTGATACATAATTAGGCTCTTTCTAGTTTTCCAGTCTTTTTCTAAGTTCACCAATGTATCAGTAACTATCTGTACATATACATCTTTTTTTTTTTTCTTTTCTTTTTTTTTTGACCTGATACATGTGGCAATGAGATCTTAATTCTCTAACCAGGGATCGAACCTGTGTCCCTGCAGTGGAGGCACAGTGTCTTAACCACTGGACTGCCAGAGATGTCCAAACACAATTATATTTTTGTGCACATATGCTTATAGTCCTGAAGACCAAGGAATGGGATTCATGAATCTTACAGATTACAAATATGTATTTTTCCAGTGCATGTTTTGTCTGATATCACATGCCTTAGAATGCAATTTCTCAAAAGGAAAACTCTGTAATGTGTATGTGCTATAAATGTCAGGCATGTTGTGGTTCCTTAACACATATTTTAAAACAATAATAGTTTGCAGAATAGCCAGTAAATTCATATGACATAATTAGCTAAATACCAGTAGGGGTATTTTCTTTAAGTGGGCCTCTTGAACCACAGATTCAGAGAGCGTGCTTTCCATAAGTTGAAGGATGTTGGCTGTTCTTTACAGGAAGCCCAGAGAGTCCTTCAGGCTTCTTCTTATAACAAACACCCACTTGAACTATGATTTTGGAATCATTTCCATTGCAAATCCCCTCTTTCCACACCCCTTTAAAAGGCAGCTGCAATATTTGGCATGTAACCAGGGCCTGCTGCACCAACAATTCTCTAAATTTTATTTATATTTCATGCACAGTATGTTCAAACTCTCACTTTCCCAGGTGTCAGATGCTGGTTTGGACACAATCCAGTGGAAAGTGCTTTCCTGTAAAATAATAAAAGGAAAATGCTGAACAAACCACCTCTTTATACAAACTTGCACCTAGTATACCAGAGTTAAGTACTGTAATAATGACTTCACTATTTCCCCCAATTTGCAATCCCCCAAATTCCCTCCTCGTCTCCCTCCACAACAAATACTTTGTCTCTAGGCATCAATAAGATGCTTATGGTCCTCTTACATCTCTTCAGCATTCACTTGAAACCATCAGGGTATGGGAGTCTGTCTTACGTGCTTTGGAACGCACCTGATGCAACCCACCCACGGGCATTTCAACTATACAATTTGGATGAGAAAAGAAAACATTTTAACCCACTTCCAGAATTTTAAAAAGATATCGAACAAATTAATGTCTGTTATGTTAATGGATTTTATATGTTTCCACTAAAAAGTGATGCTTTCCATGTGTTGGTAATAATACTGTCTCTGCAGTCACACGGAATTTTGCCAGGACACTCAGAATGAACTTGGAATTCGCCTTTGTCATAAGGTTCTTGCCTGCCTAAAGGCAATCCTCAATTCAAAGAGCCTACTTATGAAATGAGCAGCAATGTTAGGTGGATACTGAGAAAGTGGCTATCATTCAAGAGATTGCCAGTCCATCCGTGGTATCCACCTCCACCTCTTTCACCAGTTTCTGTAGTAACATTTCACTGAGCTGAGAACCAGTAGAATTCCTTGTTCTATTCCAGAAAAACTGGGAAACTTAGGCATGAAAATTTATGTTTGTGCCAAAAAGCTTGTGGTTATATTATGAGGTTTAAATGAACTCTTGTAAAGCGGGTTATGTGGGCGTGGCTCCCCTCCCGCCTGTGCCCGCCGACGCCGCCGCAGCTGCCGCCTCCGCCCGCCGCGCGGACCGAGGGAGCGGTGTCGCCGCCGCCTGCCCGCCCGGGTGCCCGCGAGCCCGGGCTGCGGTGGGCCAGGATGTCGGGCTTCCTGGAGGAGCTGCTGGGCGAGAAGCTAGTGACTGGCGGCGGCGAGGAGGTGGACGTGCACTCGCTGGCCGCCCGCGGCATCTCGCTGCTCGGGCTCTACTTCGGCTGCAGCCTGAGCGCCCCCTGCGCGCAGCTCAGCGCCAGCCTGGCCGCCTTCTACGGCCGCCTGCGAGGGGACGCGGCGGCGGGGCCGGGGCCGGGGCCGGGGGCCGGGGCGTCGGCGGAGCCCGAGCCGCGGCGCCGCCTGGAGATCGTCTTCGTGTCCTCGGATCAGGACCAGCGGCAGTGGCAGGACTTCGTGCGGGACATGCCGTGGCTGGCGCTACCCTACAAGGAGAAGCACAGGAAGGTGAGCGGCGCCGGCCTCGTCGCGCGTTCCCGGGAGCTGGTCCTCGCGGCCCCCGGCGCCCCCGCTACCCCCTCCTGTAGTACACGCGCTTCCCCTTCTGCTCCTCAGCGTCCCCTGCCTCTGCCCGCCCTCCGTCCCGGGACCCTGCCGGCTCGGGGTTTCCGTGGCGGCAACTCGGTGTCGATGCCAGGCCGCGCCCGCTGGGAAAGTTTGAAACCCCTCGGCCCCCGGGACCCTGACTCACGTCCTGGGGAGTCGAGGGCCGGGTCCCCACATGTTGGGAGCCTCCCGTAGTGGGTGGCTGCGGTCGGGGGATCCCGGCTCGGTAACCCCCAGCCCCGGGCAGAGGCGCGGGGAGGGGGCCCCTTCCTTCCTTCAGCCCTTGACTCCCCGCGGCTACCTGTGGTGGGGGGGAGGGCGCTGGCCCCCTACCCATAATGCCCGAACCAGGAAGTTTCCTCTCTCTCCGAGAGAAATCTGCTTTTCTGAGGCTACCTCCTGCTGTGGCCGAGGGCGGGTCCCCCGGCGCCCTGGGGTGGGGGTGTCGGCCGCTGACCGTGGCTTTGGGAGAGAAGGGAACTTGGTCGTCTCCCCTTGCCCTCCCTCCGCTCCCCCTTTTCCCTCCCTCGGACTGAACTAGAGGCCACCAGGGAGCCTTTCATTGTCTGGCTGTCCAGCCAGCCATCCCCCCTGATACCTCCCGGGCACTGGACCAGACCCGTCCATGTGGCTGTTAGTGGCTTGCTTGGTGGGCCACTGGTGTCTTGGCATCGAGTTAAACGCTGAACCGATTCCTTAAGTGCAGACTGACCAGAAGAATGAGGATGGGGGAAATTTACACTCCTCTGTCAACTTCTCAACCCCTCCTCTCCCCCGGGTTTGCTGCTGAAATTAGCTTGGATTTTTGAGTGTGTCTGTTGGATGAAGATGTCTGTTTTAATAAAACGAATTCAGGAAATTTTGCCATGAATCGAAACAGAAAAAGTTTTGGAGCGCTCTTGCTTAATTAGTATGCCTGCTGCAACGTGTGAATCCAGCGGGGTTCTTTCCTGAGGAGAATCTCTGTTTATGGAGTGGACAGAAGGGCTCTGCTGGGAGCGTTTAGATTCCACTCCGGAGGATGGTAAGGGCATGCCATGTGGTTCTTTAATGCCTATAGAATCTTGTTGAGAAGCATGATATAGATTTAGTGAGAGTAAAAGGCTTATACTGTGTGGCCCCATACGTCTCAAGTAAATCATCCACAGAAGCAATGTAAGGTACAGACTTGGTATTCAAAGTATGAAACACAGTTTAACAAATAGAGTTTGTAAATTTAGCATTGGAAAAACATGGTCTCACAAATCACACAGAGGCAACACTGCGTTTTACCCACTTTTTAATGATCTTGCCCATATTTGACTTATCTGCTTGGCACAGTGCAGGAATATGAATAGTCAGTCCTTTTTTGATTTAAAATGTGGGAATCCTTTGTTTTCCTCAGTGGTAGTTTTTATGATCCTTTTGGGGAGGAGTAATGTCCAGAAAGTGATTTATCAAGAAATGTTTTCATTATTATGGCCTAGATCTATTGTAGACCAAAGTCTGTGTAAAGTACTGTCCTTATTGGGCATTACAAATGATTTCTAGCTTTTGCAAATACATAATGATGGTAAAATGTTACAGACTTAAGGCCTATTGTTATGTTTTCCCCCATAAGTGATGGAAATAAATTTTCTGGATAGTAAAATAAGGAGCAAATTGAGATGTTTCGCAAATGCCTAAACCTTTTTTTTTCTTTCCAAAAAAAAAATCTAATGTGACAAAAGACCCTGATGCTGGGAGAGATTGAAGGTGGGAGGAGAAGGGGACAACAGAGGATGACAGGAAGCTTGGCATGCTGCAGTCCCAGGGGTCGCAAAGAGTTGGACACGACTGGACGATTGAAGAACAGCAACAGCGACAACAAGCCATGCCTGCTTCACTATGTCTGACCAAGTCCTTTTGCGCACACACACAAAAAGTGGTTTGTGACCCCCGCCTGGACCTGTTCATTCCACCAAGATGAGGGTCTAGATGATACAG
Organism: Oreotragus oreotragus; assembly: GCA_006410675.1. Classification (NCBI taxonomy): domain Eukaryota; kingdom Metazoa; phylum Chordata; class Mammalia; order Artiodactyla; family Bovidae; genus Oreotragus; species Oreotragus oreotragus. The sequence goes on from SJYX01020469.1 coordinate 113,905, forward strand.
GGCAGACCCTGATTTGAAAATGCACTTCAGTTTGCTGGCACATGCCCTCGCCATGGTGTATTAGCATCTTACCAATTTATTTTTTGCTCGGAATTTTTCTGACCCACATTCTGTAGTTTACTTTATTCTCTAAAACCAGTCCCGTTTTTTGAGAAGGTAGTTTCTGCCCCTGGATATTCGTGAATAGGCAACTTAAGATTTGATCCTAGAAACATTCTTTCTCATGGTGACATACCAGGTAAAAAGGCTCTATCCAGCTGGGTTACTTATGGAAAACATACTCTTGGAAATTATAACAGCTGTGTACTTACTTTGGAAGAAATTATTCTCTCCCTTGAAACCAAAGAGATGTAAAAACATTCCTTTTCTGTAACTTTGAGTTTTTGTCTCTCTTGTTTGAAATCGGGGTGCTGAGAAATCTGTGTGCTTGTGATGCCAATTCTGTGATAGTAGTGAAAAACCCAGGGCACCCCCAGCTCAGGGTACTGACTCAGTGGACACTTACCTTCTTGTTGATGGACCCTGTCCCTGTTGTTTCACCCAGCGATAAAAATAGCATTAAAGGAAAGGATTTTGTTTTTACGTTGAAGGGAAACCAAAGTTCCAGATTACTAATTTTTTTCAAGTTCTCATTAACATTTATTCTTAAAACCATTCTTATACTTCCCATTGGGATAACAAAGGATATGGTTCTAATTAGTTATTGGCTGGCATTTCTCTAAAGAAAATTGAAAAATTATGGTGGGGAAAGAAAATGCCGTGTGGTATTTTTTTCTTCTTTTATTAATTTCTCTCTTATTTAGTAAGAAAGTCCAGGGATAATCATATATGTTAAAACTGCATTTTGCCTGGCTTCTCTCACCTTGATTGAAACTGTGAGAGAACACCAGCTAATAGGATTCCCACATCTTTGAAAAAAAAAAAAAAATTCTTTATGGAACATTGTTCTGTTTCTGCTTGCTTTCGTGGTCGGTGCAAAGGTAATTGAAGCTTCATTTTTTGGCTTCCAAGCACACATATAAATAGCTGTGTAGAAATTATTAGATGATAATAGAACTTTGAGTGCTTTCATAAGAGCTGTGTTATCAAGAAACATATAATCCTAAAGTTAAGGCGGTTAGATTTAATAAGTAGGTTTGTTTTTTGTTTTGTTAATAGACATTTTTCGGATTTCTGAAGAGAAAATGTGATCAATAGTTGGAAAATGGTGAAGATTTGGACTTTGGGGATTTGATCTACTCTTTTGCATGTGTGCTAAGTCGTGTCTGGCTCTTTGTCACCCCATGGACTGTAACCCGCCAGGCTCCTCTGTCCATGGGATTTCCCAGGCAAGAATATTGGAGTGCCATTTCCTTCTCCAGGGGATCATCCCAACCCTCCTGACCCAGGGTTGGAACCCAAGTCTCAGGGATGAAACCTGAGTCTCCTACATTGGCAGGTGGATTCTTTACCACTGAGCCACCAGAGAAGCCCATTTATGCCTGGGCTGAATGCCTGATGGAAAACATTTGATTGGGGTGTGCGCCCTGACATGAAAAGATGCAGTACCACTGGTCTTGCTCTGGACAGGTTTGATGGGTCCTGGCTTGGTCCTATACCCCATGGACTGTAACCCGCCAGGCTCCTCTGTCCATGGGATTTCCCAGGCAAGAATATTGGAGTGCCATTTCCTTCTCCAGGGGATCATCCCAACCCTCCTGACCCAGGGTTGGAACCCAAGTCTCAGGGATGAAACCTGAGTCTCCTACATTGGCAGGTGGATTCTTTACCACTGAGCCACCAGAGAAGCCCATTTATGCCTGGGCTGAATGCCTGATGGAAAACATTTGATTGGGGTGTGCGCCCTGACATGAAAAGATGCAGTACCACTGGTCTTGCTCTGGACAGGTTTGATGGGTCCTGGCTTGGTCCTAGAACGTCCTGCCCCGCAGAGAGGGGACAAGAAAGTTGGAGCAGGGGAGTGTCAGAGTCGGGGGTTCTGGTCTAGCATCTCTGGTCCACCCTCTTCAGCCAGGGCAAGTGGTATCTTCCGGTACCCTGTGTCGGTTGTTTGCTCTGGGTGATTGCGGTTCAGACTGAGTCAGAAACTTGGCTTAGAATTCACCTCAATCCCTTGGCTCTTAGGATGGGCCAAGATTTGGTACCATTCCTGACTGTCTTACAGCTCCATCTCTCCGAACTCTTCCTCCCTCTAATCAAATACCCTAAGCCACCAAGAGAATGATTTCTGCAACACTGACACACCACTCTGCAGGTGATAAAAGATGGTAAAAAGGCACGGCTGTGAACACTGGACTTTTCTGCCTTCTTCATAAGGAGCCTGGACCAGCCAGGACAGCTCCCTCTGTTGACTGTGTTTCCAGGATCCATCTCATAAAAGACAACAGTCTGATTAAAGTAATAGGAGCACTTTTCCTTGAGAGGCTTTTTCCTCATTCCATTATCTGTAAATAATTTTTTAATCTTGTTTTTCTACTCTGCATAACGAAGCTATCTAGTGTAGTGGCTGAAAATACAGACTCTTGTCCATCTGCCTGAGTTTAGATCCTTCCTCTGCCATTCATTAGCTATGTGATCTTGTGCAAGTTACCCTACCTCTCTGTGCTTCAAGTTCCTTACCTGTAAAATGAAGATGACAACAGGACCCTCCTTACAGGATTATTGTAAAGATTATACAAGATAATATACACGTGCCTGGTGTATTGTGCATGCTCAGTAAGTGCTAGCAATTATTATTTGTTAATAAATGGCCGTGAACTTTTTAGTCACTCATTTTATATGTGAGCCTTCGGTATATATCACATTATATCCTCACAAAACTGTGATGAGGTGTGTTTCTAACTTTTCAAATAAATGACTTTTATAAGCATACAAAGATCCGATCAAGAATCATTCTCAAAGAGATTACAATCGAGGAGAAAGATATAGAAAAATGAAAAAAAAGCAAACAAATGTTAGAAACAACGTCCCTGAAAGTACTGATTGTGCTGATATTTACTGAGCTTCGTACTTGTATTTGCCAGTGAAACTTGAGACAGCCAGGCAGGGAAGCCAGGCATGATAAAGGATAAGAGCTTTCAGATGATGGGGCACCCTTCTTGAGAGAGATTAATTACACACTTGGATGGTCGTTTTTGTGGTTTGCCAAAGCCATTAGGCGTGTCTTCTGCGGATCCTGGCTGCTCAAATCTGGGCGGCATGGGGGTGGCAGGATTACTGCTCTTTCACGTGGGAAATGGATGGTGCCCAGTCCCGGAGCTGTAGAACCCTCACTCCCTAACTCGGAGCCGCCTCCCTTCCCAGCTCTGGAATGTTGTAGGATAGGTTTGTTCAGACCTGTCGCCATTTGGGGTTTAGTACTCATCTTTTAGTTAGTGGCTCAGGCCTGACCCACTGGCTGTCCACAGCTCTTGCTGATCGATTCCTCTTCTGATACAAGTTGGGAGTGAACCAGAGCACAGAGGAAAGCCGTGGGTTTTGAGGTTAGAGTCATTGATTTCATTTACTCATTTCTTCCCCCTCATCCCACCCCCTTTTTATCACTGTGCCTTGTGGTTTGAGGCCTTGTTTTAATATCTGAGCAAATTGGAGAAAGAAGGCTTTGTATTGTATACAGCTGGGGTGGGGGGTGAGCAAGTCCCTCAGTCTAGGGGGGGCAGGCAGGGAGGGCCGTGGAAGGGGCGGTTCTTCTTTAATTCCTATGAGGACCTGGGGCTCCAGGGCTGGCCCCATTCTGAACTAGTCTGGGCTCCTTACTGTTGATCTTGTTTCGGGGGGAAACGGAGAGGAGGCTTGGCATAGGATGTGTTCTTTCTTCATGTTCTGAATTCCCAACGGTGCTCAGTGTTAACCACCAGGGTGCTTAGGTTTCTGTATTTCATTAACTTACCATTATGCTTATTCAAAGGCACTCAGAGAAAATGGTTTTGAGTTTAGAATCTTTCTGCTGATCCTGACTTTGACAGAGCTCTTGCATACTGTTCCTTTACATCTTGCCATTATTTAAAAAGTGACTAAGAGTTTTTGAGTCTCAGGAGTCATCCTTGATTCTCCTGCACCGCTCCCATCGAAAAAGGCTCGGAGCCTTGTTGATTAGGTCTGCTTAACAGCTCTCAGATGCATTGGAGAAGGAAATGGCAACCCACTCCAGTATTCTTGCCTGGAGAATCCCAGGGATGGGGGAGCCTGGTGGGCTGCCGTCTATGGGGTCACACAGAGTTGGGCACTACTGAAGTGACTTAGCAGCAGCAGCAACAGCTCTCAGCTCTGACCCCTTCTTTCCTTCCCTTGCTTGAGTTCACTTTTCACCTGGTCCACACCAGCCTCCTCCATGGGCTCTTTGCTTCCAGCGCTGACCGCTGATTCTCAAGACTGCTACTGCTGCTGCTAAGTCACTTCAGTCGTGTCCGACTCTGTGTGACCCCATAGACGGCAGCCCAGCAGGCTCCCCCATCCCTGGGATTCTCCAGGCAAGAATACTGGAGTGGGTTGCCATTTCCTTCTCCAATGCATCTGAGAGCTGTTAAGCAGACCTAATCAACAAGGCTCCGAGCCTTTTTCGATGGGAGCGGTGCAGGAGANTGTCCGACTCTGTGTGACCCCATAGACGGCAGCCCAGCAGGCTCCCCCATCCCTGGGATTCTCCAGGCAAGAATACTGGAGTGGGTTGCCATTTCCTTCTCCAATGGATGAAAGAGAAAAGTGAAAGTGAAGTCGCTCAGTCTGTCCGACTGTTAGCGACCCCATGGACTGCAGCCCACCAGGCTCCTCCATCCATGGGATTTTCCAGGCAAGAGTACTGGGGTGGGGTGCCATTGCCTTCCCCGATTCTCAAGACTAGAACTTCTCAAACTGTCTGTAGTCAAGGATTAGCTTCCTTCTGTTAATTTCCAATCAGTTCACACACACACACAAACGTGACCCTATTATACATAACTCCTCTATAGCTTGAACCACATACAGCTCCCCACTGAGATGACAGCTTATAGATTGGTCTCTGTCCTATTTAACAAGATGAGACTATTGATCACAGGCTTATATGTTGCTGGAATGTCGAGCTGCTATAAACTATTCTAGGTACACTCCACTGCTGTACCTGCCCTGTCATGAACCAGTCACAAGGAACTGATGGATAAGCACTGGGCTACAGACCGTTCTTGAGCCCAGTGCTACTCTTGATTGTTTCCAGAATGGAAAGACAAGTTCAAAAACACAACTCTGATTTTGTCATTCTGCTGAAGAATTCTTCAGTAGTTCTTCATAGCCTCTGGGGTCAAGTCCAGACTCTGGAGCATGGTCCCCAACTCTTCTCCTGCCTCATCTCCCACCTGGCTGAGTTTGGATCTCTCTAAAATCAGCCCTGGTTTCCTTGCTCTGATAAACTTTCCTGTGTCTTTCATCTCTAGGTGGGATGCTTTTGTGAACATCATGGATGGAGTACATGGCTAACAACTATCCTTGTGTGTGTGTGTTTTTTTTTTTTTTTTGACTCTAAAGCTTCTTCCTTTTAAAAATGTATCTATCTATTTATGGCTGCGCGGGCTGCACATAGGCTTTCTCTGGTTGGGGCAAGCAGGGCCTCCCGCTCTGTTGAGGTGTGTGGGCTTCTCATCACGGTGGCTTCCCTTGTGCCGGAGCGCAGGCTCTCCGTGCATGGTTTCAGTCGTTGCAGCGCGTGGGCTCCAGAGCGTGGGCTCAGTAGTCACGGCCCACAGGCTCAGTTGCCCCATCGCATGTGGCATCTTCTCGGACTAGGGATCAAGCCCATGTCCGCTGCACTGGCCACTGAACCCCCAAGGAAGTCCAACTGTAAGCTTCTTGAGGACAGAAACCAATCAAAGGAAGGGGAAGATGATCAGTGTTTTGGTTCTGAGGACTGAATAATATGGTCACAGAAAGTAATAATATGGTCACATGCAACTTTGAGATTGGTAACTTGAAAACAGTATTTTCCACATTATGTGAGTTGAATGTGCACTTTCATGAGTACTTAGCTTGATTTTAACATTTAATATTAGAGTTAGGCCCTAACTGAATTGTCTAATTGTATATACCCATAGTATGTGGGTGTTTTTGTTTTTGTTTCTTAATGAATGCTTTCAAGAGCACTTCCACAAGCAAGTAGATGTGTAACTCCATTGCCCTATAATTCTGTGCTCAAAAATAGAAAAAGACTCGCCTCTCCTTTTTTGAGATGTCTTCCCAGGTGGCACAGTGGCAAAGAATCTGCCTGCCAAAGCAGGAGAAGCAGGTTCAATCCCTGGGTTGGAAAGATCCCCTGGAGTAGGAAATGGCAACTTATTCCAGTATTCTTGACTGAAAAATGCCATGGACAGAGGAGCCTAGTGGGCTACAGTTCATGGAGTCCCAAAGAGTTGGACACAACTGAGCATGCATGCATGCACAAAAATCTTAGTCTGTTAAAACAGTCTCCTGTCGGCAGGCCTATCCTTCCATGTTTTTATATTTCCTAAATAATTTGTGTTTCAGTAGCATCTTTCTTCCAAGGAACTTAAACAATATGCGTATTACTTTTGCAGCAACTAGTCATCAGTAGGTATTAAGCATTAGTTTTTCAAAGTATATTTGAGTTGGAGAATTGATGCAAAGAGAACCGATTATTATTAATAGATCAGGGTCACAGTGTTGAGAATGAAAGTGCACAACTGAACTCTCTTAAATTCAACTCGGTCCTTTCTCGGATCTTAAAAAGTACGTACATCAAACATTCTCCAGGGAAGAGGAGGGAGCCTAAACTGCTCTTTCAACACATCACTTTCCCAGCGGATTCACTCTAGATATGCATGATAGACTCTGAAATAAGATAGAGGTGGTTTAACCGCTTAAAACGTTTGCTATTGTCAGGAAGACAGGAGAGTTAGAACTCTTTTTCTGTTGCTGCCTTTCCATGGTGGTGGTTTCTAAGGGCCTTTTAATGATCTGGCTTTTTTTAGATCAGCCAGTGAAGTGCCCCCAACTCCCCTTCATCCTATGCAAAGCCTTGGGGCTGCTTTTGTGCTTTTGTTCAGAGACAAAATTGAACTTCAGGTATCCTGCAGAGATCCTAGGACTAAATCAGTCCTCCCTTTTATGAGGTTTTTCAGAAACTGTGGTTCTAACTTCCAGTGAAATCTCAAACATGTGCTTTATGCTTTATGACAAGTAAGAAGTATAGTAATTGAAAGTTGCTTGAGTGCTGTTACTCTGGAGTGAAAGCCTGTAATGGAAACTTTTGTTCTGTGGCATCTGTGATTAAATGCAAGCATAAATTTTGTGCTGCTTGCTGGTCATATAACTCTTGGACCAGATACACAATGGATTTTTGTATGAGCTACACCTCAGAAAAACCCTTTTTTAAAAGTTTAAGCTTATAAAGTTCAGCATTCCTTTCTAGTACATCTGTTACTCACTCCCCATTAGATTATTTTGAGACATCAGTTAACAGGTAAATTCAAGTAATATTTCCATAGTTAATAATGCTTTTATCTTGGAGCATTGTTGAGTAGTCATAAAATAGGGTGTGGTCAGTTCTGCTGTTCTAGGGATAGAGTTTCCCACTTTGTTTTCCTAGGAGAATTTTATCCAGCTGAATCGGTTTTTTTTTTTTTTTTTGGTGGGGGGCCCCTTTTTGGTCAATATCCCTGGGATAAAAATCTGAATGGATTGAGTGTGTTTAAAATCAGAAGACGCTGCCTTCCCGCCCCCCTCCCGCAACCCCCCATGCATGATCAGGTCAAGACAGTTTTCTTTTGATCGTGGTGGCTTACAGCACAGCTGCCTCATCTGTTACTCATTTTTTGGGGGGGGTTGACGTGAATTATAAAGATTGGGCAGAACAACATGCACTAAGCAAAAATTACAGTGTAGACTTCTGAGCTCTGAATGGCAGAGTCTGAGGGCAGTGTTTGTTGACCTTTGGGCATGAGTTTGACTGCAACTTAAAAAAGTGTTTAAACTCACAGACCTTCAAAACTACCCCCATTATAAGTGGATATTTAAAATCTGTTGCACAGTGAATAAAAGAATGGACTCTGGATGGAGTTTCTTAAATTTGAATCTCATCTCTATCACCCTCTAGCAGTGTGGCTTTGGTGCAAATTACCTAACTCTGTGTCTCTAAGTTCTTGATCAGTAAAACGGAGATGATCATATTTACTTTATAGGGTTGTGTTGTTAAGGATTAAATGAGTTAATACTTGAAAATTGTTTTGAACAGTACCTGGTACATCGTCAGAGTCCCTGAAATGTGTACCCCAGGTGTTCGGTTATGCCATTCCATTTTTTTCTTACAAATAGCTATTCAGATTATAGGAGAGAAGTATCCTCAGCCTTTTTTGTTTCTTTGTATTTCTTTACTTTCAACACCTGGCTCTTTGCTTCTAATAACCTATCATGTAATCTGGTTTCTCTTCAGTTTCTAACTAGGACTATAATCATTCTTTGTCAGTTGTTGACGTGATGACATATCCTTGTCTTTGAATGTGGGTATGATTCTAGAGTATCTCTTTGACTAATTGCATGCTCAGTTTTACTGAGTGGATTCTATTTTCACTTTTGAGCTGGAAGAGGAGAGGGGAGAAATCCTGGTCTCTGCCTATTCCACCTGCCATTTATTTATTCGTTAAGTTTTTACTATGGAAAACTTCTAACATCAGACAGGTGGGGAAGATAGTACAGGGACCACCACTCCCCGGCTTGCACACCCCGCACCCACATACAATAATCAACTCACAGACACCGGCTCCCCTCACCCCAACTGGATTATTTTGAAGCCACTCCCAGACAGCCTATCATTCCCTTCTTAAACATTTCACCAAGTAACTCTTAAAAAAAAAACCACAATATCATATCATATCTTAAAAATCTAGTAATTCCTTCATATCAGCATACATCCAGCCAGCAATTCAATTTCTCATGAGGTTTCTGTTTTTTTTTTTTTAAACAGTTGGTTTGAGTCCAAATAAGGTCTACACATTGCCCATCTGCCTATGTTCCAAATATTTTTTCCCCTTTCCCTGACCATTTTTCAATTGTTCCCTTTCATTTAAACTTGCTCTGACTCCGGGTCTATGCACTTGCCACATCCCTTACCTTTTCTTAGCTGTATTTCCCTCTTTGTTTTGGTCTGTGGAGTGTTAACTCCTGGGTTGAAAGGGTCCTAGCCGCCTGTATCTGAGAGGCCCAGGCGTAGGTCAGCTTGTAGACATAGGTGGCTCCAAGGCTGTCCTCAGGACCACTTGCTGGCGGTTTACTCGCTAAGTCATGTCCGACTCTTGGAATCATGGACTGTAGCCTGCCAGGCTGCTCTGTCCATGGGATTTCCCAGGCAGGGATACTGGAGTGGTTTGCCTTGCCCTTCTCCATCTCTGTGTAGGCCCTGACCTCCTCCAGGGTGTTCCTCACAGTGATGTGAGGGCCCCCGGCAGCTCTGGGCTTTCTTCCTAGCCTCTCAGAACTCTTGCAGGTGGAGGCCAGCTTGGTCCTCTCAGGACCAGTCACCATGGCCAGGGTGTGTAATACTCTGGCCAAACCTAAGTCACAGCTGCACCTGTGTAGTAAGAGCATGGGGCTTAAGAACTAGGAGACTGAGCATCGGGAAATGGGGGACTCATGCAGGAGAATTGAGGGTGTGTAACTAGAGGGAGAGGCCAAGTATGCTGGGCCAACAGCGTCATGGATGCCCAGTAGAGTCAGTACACCAACCCCATGAGACGGTGCCCAGCATGTGGTCATCTAGCCTCTGCTAGAGCCTGTCCAGTGACTGCAACGTGCCCCCTTCTGAGAAGCCCTGAGATGTCAGAAAGGATTCTGACATCCGCCATCATCTCCCTGGGGACTTTAAAGAACTGCAAACAACTCCTCTTTCTTTCACAGGAAAGATCCCCTTGGTCCTTTGACCATTTCTCAGATAATGAGTATTCCAGTTTCTGCACCATCCTGGTCTTTCATATCCCAGCTCTCTCCAAGTTTGTCTAGGACCTCACTTAAAGAGTACCCACACCATGAGCACAGACTCCGGTTCGGTCTCCCCAAGCACAAGGGTAAGCTTAGCACCTCCTTTGTTCTAGATCTTATCTAGTCTTATCATAGTCTGAGATTGCATTCTCTGTTCTGATAATCACATCACACAGTATTGATTCACAGACCTCCAAAGTCCTTTTAACAAAACTCGAAAAGTCCTTTGCACCAATCTTAATATCTGAACAGAAAAGAACAGAGTCCCAAGTATTGTGTCTGTCACCTTAAAAAGTCAGTTTATTTATGTTTGATGAGTTTTTGCAGGCTGTTGGGATCTTTCTTATGTCCTTGCGATTATTCACAGTGATCATTGCTCTTTCTGGCCTTTGAACTACGGGATCCCTTTCTGGACCTTATCTATGTCTGGTGATGGAGTCCCAGAGCACAGGGACCCCCTCCAGCCTGCTGGCAGTGGTTCGACCCACTTCAAATCCAGCCAGTTCTAAATCAGCCTAATTGTATCTCTATTCAGACCACATTTCTCCATCTGGTTAACATGTTTATCCTAGGAGACCTTAACAAACAGCTTGCTATCACTTAGGTATTTTTGTTTCCCTTCCAAGGAAAGACAGTCTGAAATGCCTTGTGTTCTGTAAGCCCATGCTTACTTCTAAATCGATCACTTCTTTTCCTAAGTGTTTAGTAACTGTGATAACCTGTACGGTTTTATTTAAGGGTCACTGTCAACTTCGCCAACCTGTAGGTTGCATAATCTCCCCCTTTCTGCCCTTTTGAAAATTGATCGTCCTTCCATCTGTTGATTGCAGTTAGCTGATACACTGGCCACATTTTTCCCCCCTTTGATGTAATCCATACCTTATAGGAGGACTTGCAAGATCAGCTAGGCAAGTCATGGAGTGATGGAACATTTCTTTCCTGTGGAGGACCCTGTAGGAATAGCTGTGGCCAGACATTCCCAACAGTCAGTATATAGTTACTGCTGCTAAGTCGCTTCAGTCGTGTCGGACTCTGTGCGACCCCATAGACGGCAGCCCACCAGGCTCCGCTGTCCCTTGGAGTCTCCAGGGAAGAACACTGGAGTGGGTTAGTATATCGTTGGGAGCACTCAGTTTATCCAGAAGGCCCAAGTCCTGTGCTTTCTGAAGGTAGTGTTTCAGTACTGATTGCTTTGTCCCGATCCCAACACCCTCCCCCCAACCCCCACCCCTCACCATCTGATTAGGGCACTAATAGAGCCTGAGGGAGTCTTTTCATAAAGCCACTTCTCCTCTTCAGGCGCAGGCCGGATGAGAATCTGCTGGCTAATTAATTAAGTGTGGCATTTTGTTTCAAAATGAGCAAAAGGCAATACCTAGTGACAAAGCAACCCAGCATCCTTGTGTTGAAAGATTTTTTTTTCTTAATATTTGACTTTTTAGGATGAATTATCCCACTTAATTTGAACAGTTTACCTTGCTTTAAAATGGATTTGCTTTCTTGCCCAAGTATATTCGCACACTTACAATTACACATGAGTCTGTAACATGTTTTGCAAGCTTGGCAGCTAAGAATTCTGACATTTCACGTGTTAGGCACAAAGATGAATTGGAATTAAACGCCTAAGACACTTTCCTGGTGGAAGTGACTTGCCTAAATTTGTAGAAGGTCGCTGGCTTCAGCCCTTGGCTGTATTGTTTTAAGCTTTTACAAATGTTCTTAAGAGTAAAATACTACTTAATACCACTTGAACATCTTCTCTTTCATTTGGATTTGTGGGAAGTATTAATTGGCAGGGGCTGTGGTGTAGAACACGCTAATTTTGAAGCACTTTTTGAAGCACTGCTTTCCTGTGAAGGCTCAATTAATGACTTTTTTCCCTGAGATCTGAGTCTGTTCTTCAGTTGATACAGCCACAGAGGCAGTAGTTACCAGGTGAATCCCAATCCCTGGACCAGGACACGGTGTTCTTTCATGTTTGGGAGTGTGCTATACACGCAGCACAGATCATGGCTTCACTGCTGCTTGCAATAAAAAGCCATTTATATTCCTTCATTCAGTATATACTTAAACACTGTTTTTCCGCTTATTAACTTTTCGTCATTCCCAAGAGAAAGCCAGTGTTTCATTGGTGAGCCGTAAAAATGACTCTTTCCAAAGACAACCACCACTGCTAATAGTATCTTGTATATCCTGCCAAAAAAAGAGTAGGTATAGACTGCCTATATAAGTGTAGATGTTTAGATTTTTTTTAATACAGATTTTAGCATTTGAAATGATCAATATTCTGAAAAAGATAGTGCCTTCACATGCTGGAAGAAATTTCAAGAAAAACGAAAGGCATGTGGGGAGAAGGAAGTGTTATGATGGGCTATCATTTGCTTTCCTTGAAGCAGCCACCACTGGCGGTTTCTTGTGTGTCTCTTCAAAGGTATTTTGGGAAAAGGTTGCTCAAGAAACTAAAAATGGAATTACCTTATGACTTGGCAGTCCTACTCCTGGATAGATATCCAAAAAAAAAGCAAGAACATTAATGCAAAAAGACATATGGACCCCAGTGTTCATAGCACCATTATTCACAATAGCCAATATATGGAAGCAGCCTCAGTGTCCATCCACAGATAAATGGATAAAGAAGATGTGATACATATACACAGCAGAATACTACTCAGCCATAAAGAAGAATGGAATTTTGCCATTTGCAGCAGTATGCTGTATGATACCATTTATATGTGGAATCTAAAACAATACAACAAACTAGTAAATATAACAAAAAAAGCAGACTCGGAGAGAACAAACCTGGTTAGCAGAGTGGAAAGGCAGTTTAGGGGTAGAAGATTAAGAGGTAAAAGCTATTAAGTATAAAATAAGCTACGTGGGTGTATTGTACAACATGAAGAATATAGCTAATATTTTATAATAACTATTAATAGGGTGAAAGTTAAAGTTGCTCATCATGTCCGACTCTTTGCAACCCCGTTGACTATAAAGTCCATGGAATTCTCCAGGCCAGAATATTGAAGTGGGTAGCCTTTCCCTTTTCCAGGGTATCTTCCCAACCCAGGGATTGAACCTAGGTCTCCTGCATTGCAGGCGGATTCTTTACCAGCTGAGCCACAAGGGAAGCCCAAGAATACTGGAGAGGGTAGCCTATCCTTCTCCAGTGGAAATTCCCAACCCAGGGATTGAACCAGGGTCTCCTGCATTGCAGGTGGGTTCTTTACTAACTGAGCTATGAAAGAAGCCCATAAATGGAGTTCAGTTCAGTTCAGTTGATCAGTCGTGTCTGACTCTTCGCAACCACACGGACTACAGCACACAAGGCCTCCCTGTCCATCACCAACTCCCGGAGTTTACTCAAACTCATGTCCATTGAGTGGGTGATGCCATCCAACCATCTCATTCTCTGTTGTCCCCTTCTCCTCCTGCCTTCAATCTTTCCCAGCATAAGGGTCTTTTCCAATGAGTCAGTTCTTCGCATCAGGTGGCCAAAGTATTGGAGTTTCAGCTTCATCATTCCTTCCAATGAATATTCAGGACTGATTTCCTTTAGGATGAACTGCTTGGATCTCCTTGCTATACAAGGGACTCTCAAGAGTCTTCTCCAACACCATGGTTCAAAAGCATCAATTCTTCAGCACTCAGCTTTCTTTATAGTCCAACTCTCACATCCATACATGACTACTGGAAAAACCATAGTTTTGACTAGACGGACCTTTGTTGGCAAAGTAATGTCTATGCTTTTTAATATGCTGTCTAGGTTGGTCATAACTTTTCTTCCAAGGAGAAAGCATCTTTTAATTTCATGGCTGCAATCACCATCTGCAGTGATTTTGGAGCGCCCCAAAATAAAGTTTGTCACTGTTTCCCCATCTATTTGCCATGAAATGATGGGACCAGATACCATGATCTTAGTTTTCTGAATGTTGCGTTTTAAGTCAACTTTTTCACCCTCCTCTTTCACTTTCATCAGGAGGTTCTTTAGTTCTTTGCTTTCTGCCATAAGGGTGGTATCATCTGCATATCTGAGGTGATTGATATTTCTCCCAGCAATCTTGATTCCAGCTTGCGCTTCATCAAGGCCAGCGTTTCTCATAATGTACTCTGCATTTAAGTTAAATAAGCAGAGTGACAATATACAGCCTTGACATATTTCTTTCCCAATTTGGAACCAGTCTGTTGTTCCATGTCCAGTTCTAACTGTTGCTTCCTAACCTGCATATAGATTTCTCAAGAGGCAGGTTAGGTGGTCTGGTATGCCTATCTCTTGAAGAATTTTCCAGTTTGTTGTGATGCACACAGTCAAAGGCTTTGGTGTAGACAATAAAGCAGAAGTAAATGTTTTTCTGGAACTCTCTTGCTTTTTCAATGATCCAGCAGGTGTTGGCAATTTGATCTCTGTTCCTTTGCCTTTTCTAAATCCAACGTGAACATCTGGAAGTTCACGGTTCACATACTGTTGAAGCCTGGCTTGGAGAATTTTGAGCATTACTTTACTAGTGTGTGAGATGAGTGCAATTGTGCAGTAGTTTGAGCATTCTTTGGCATTGCCTTTCTTTGGGATTGGAATGAAAACTGACCTTTTCCAGTCCTGTGGCCACTGCTGAGTTTTCCAAATGTGCTGGCATATTGAGTGCAGCACTTTCACAGCATCATCTTTCAGGATTTGAAATAGCTCAACTGGAATTCCATCACCTCCACTAGCTTTGTTCATAGTGATGCTTTCTAAGGCCCACTTGACCTCACATTCCAGGATGTCTGGCTCTAGATGAGTGATCACACCATCATGATTATCTCGGTCATGAAGATCTTTTTTGTATAGTTCTTCTGTGTATTCTTGCCACCTTTTCTTAATATATTCTGTTTCTGTTAAGGCCATACCATTTCTGTCCTTTATTGTTCCCTTGGTATCTCTAATTTTCTTGAAGAGATCTCTAGTCTTTCCCATCCTATTGTTTTCCTCTATTTCTTTGCATTGATCACTGAGGAAGGCTTTCTTAACTCTCCTTGCTCTTCTTTGGAACTCTGCATTCAGATGCTTATATCTTTCCTTTTCTCCTTTGCCTTTCACATCTCTTCTTTTCTCAGCTATTTGTAAGGCCTCCACGACAACCATTTTGCCTTTTTGCGTTCTTTTGGATTGTCTTGATTCCTGCCTCCTGTCCAATGTCACGATCCTCCATCCATAGTGCTTTAGGCACTCTATCAGATCTAATCCCTTGAATCAACTTCTCACTTCCACTGTAAAATTATAAGGGATTTGGTTTAGGTCATACCTCAATGGTCTAGTAGTTTTCCCTACTTTTTTCAATTTAAGTCTAAATTTGACAATAAGGAGTTCATGATCTGAGGCACAGTAAGCGCCCTGTCTTGTTTTTGCTGACTGTATACAGCTTCTTCATCTTTGGTTGCAAATAATAATAATCAATCTGATTTTGGTATTGACCATCTGGTGATGTCCATGTGTAGGGTCTTCTTTTGTGTTGTTGAAAGAGGGTGTTTGCTGTGACCAATGTGTTTTCTTGGCAAAACTCTGTTAGTCTTTGACTTGTTTCGTTTTGTACTCTAAGGGCAAATTTGCGTGTTACTCCAGGTATCTCTTGATTTCCTACTTTTGCATTCTAGTCCCCTATAGTGAAAAGGACGTCTTTTTTAGGTGTTAGTTCTAAAAGGTCTTGTAGGTCTTCATGGAACCGTTCAGCTTCTTCAACGTTACTGGTCGGGGCATAGACTTGGATTACTGTGATATTGATTGGTTCGCCTTGGAAATGAACAGAGATCATTCTGTCATTTAAAAAAAAATTACTTTATTTTAATTGGAGGCTAATTACTTTACAATATTGTAGGGTTTTTGCCATACACTGACATGAATCAGCCATGAGTGTACATATTTTCCCCATCCTGAACCCTCCTCCCTATTCTGTCATTTTTGAGACTGCATCCAAGTACTGCATTTTGGACTCTTTTGTTGACTATGATGGCTACTCCATTTCTTCTAAGGGATTCTTGCCCACGTAGTAGATATAATGGTCATCTGAGTTAAATTCACCCATTCCAGTCCATTTTCATTCTGATTCCTAAAATGTTGATGTTCACTCTTACCATCTCCTGTTTGACCACTTCCATTTTGCCTTGATTCATGGACCTAACATTCCAGGTTCCTGTGCAATATTGCTCTTTACAGCATCAGACTTTACTTCCATCACCCGTCACATCCACAACTGGGCGTTGTTTTTGCTTTGGCTCCGTCATTTATTCTTTCTGGAGTTATTTCTCCACTTTTCTCCAATAGCATATTGCGCACCTACCAACCTGGGGAGTTAATTTTTCAGTGTCCTATCTTTTTGCCTTTTCATACTGTTCATATTGAGCTTAAGGAAGCCCATAAATGGGGTAAAGCCTTTTTAAAATTATTAATCACTATATTGCATACTTGTAACTTATGTAATATGGCACAGCAACTATACTTCAGTAAAAGGAAAAAAGATATTTCATATATACATAAGTAAGTACAAAATGACCCTGACACACACACAAGCTTTTAAACCAAGCTTTTTCGAGACCTCCTTGGCAGTCCAGTGGTTAAGACTCTGTTCCCAAAGCAGGGAGCATAGGTTCAATCCCTGCTTGGAGAACTATGATCTTGCATGCTGCACACTGTGGCCAAAACATTTTTAAAAATAAAACCAAACCTTTTATGTAGATCTTTCTCATATTCTTGGCTGCCTTGACAGGTGCTAGTTTTTTTGTCTCAGGTGTACAAAGACTAGAAATGTCATTTCATAGCCCTATAATACCTTGGTATCTTGTCTGCCTTGATATTGAACCCAACAAAAATGGAGACAAGGAACAGACCACCCTTTCCACAGGAGGAAGATGACTTAGCCTGACATGCTTATTGGGTACGTTGGGCTAAGGAGAACTTAAACGCGTCTTCTCTGCCTGAGAGTGGCCCCCCTTGAGGACTAACATAAAACAATGAGAAGACAGTGTCTGAGATTCCCACTGCTGTGCCGAAGGTTTGGATAAATTCAGAGTTTTGCTCTCTCTCTCTCCTTCCAGTAGTATTCAGCTTTGTACAGGGACAAAGGGCTTCCCCAGACCAGTCAATTGTATTATGCTATGCCTTTTGTGGGCACTGGTGTTAGGCGGCTTATATTCAGTATAACTTTTTATTAAAATATGCTGTACTTTTAGAAAGTCTATCACCTCCATAATTCAAAGTTATGGAATAAAGGAGCATGACTACTATTGTCATTATAGAAGGATCTCCATTTTATTAGGCCAAATTGTTTTAGATTGTGCACTCCTAAGAGGTGTTCGAAGTGTGATTTCTGCTGCTTAGCAAACTCCCCTACAGCATCGTAGGACTGCATCTGTTGCTTTGAGAAAAAAACACAAATATTACACCTAAAGTCTTCTTTCGCAGATCACACACACACATTCCGTTTCCCCTGAATATTCCTTATTCTCTTCTGTAGGAGGCAGCTCAGAATACTTATTACTCATTTGGTAGTAGATTCATGTAGGCAAGTGGCTTATGAAAAAATCGAAGGGTTGCTATGGGAATGAAATAGGTTTATTAAATAGATAGATAATAGAAATTGTGGAAAACAAACCTCACAAAGATCTGGTGAACCTTTAGGGGGACCTTGACTTAAGAATGGAAAGGAAATTAGTGTCTGTTTAGAGTATTTTCTCAATCATTAGTCATAAATGCAGACTAAATGTGTCAGAACAAAACTAACGGTCATGCCTATCTTACTTACCTTCTTGAAGGTCTTTAAAGCTGTATATAATAGTCAGTCGGAAATGTCCTCAGTGTTCATCTCCGGGTGGTTGAGTAAATTACAGTGCTCAGCCTCATGTTGAACATGATTCAGTGGCCTTTGTGGGAACACAGAGCTATACTTTGTATATTGTATTCAAAAAAGCAAGATCCCAAATTACACAGATACCATGATTGCAACACTGTTTGAACAGTTGTACAAGAAGAATGATTGAAGCAAATACCCCAAATTGCTTAATGTTGTCTTAGGGTGGTGGCACCTATGGTGTTGGGTTACTGATCTTCAGGGATTCTGAATGTAATCATTTTTTTGGTAATGAAAACTTAAGTACTGTGAAGAAAATAACAGGATTTTTGCCTGAAAGAGCGTGTATCCAGTTTTTGAATGCTTTATCTGAGTGCAGGATTTTTCCTCCCAGCCCTGGATCTAGCTAGCAGAGACCTCTTGAGAAGGATGGGTAACTTGCTCATTGTTTCTTATCAAGCCAAGAGACATGTGGGGAGAGAATCAGCTTGCCACCACCTACTTCAAGAAAGCTTTCTGGAAAGAATAAACTCGAAAGTGACCTTTTCAAAAGAGGGGGAGGGTAGTCCAGTGAGTTAAGAAAGAAAGATATTCTGGATATAAATAACCATGTGGGAATGAAGCAGAGGGGAAAGCTGAGAAGGAGAAAGTTCACTTGATCCAGCTTGAAAAGTGAGTACAGAGTGAAGAGAGACGACGCGTGTTGCAAACCTGATGAATGACAGAGGTTTCCCATGCTCGGTGGGGAACATTCTAACCTTTTCTTAGGAAAACAAAAGCCCCTTTGGCAGATGGTCAGGAAAATACACCGTAGGTGATGCTGATTTGGAGGTGCAATTCTGGGGGTGCGATTTTGGAGGTGCGACTCCGGGCAGCCAACAGCAGTGGTCTCTTTGCAAGGTGATGGTGGCCTCTCTCAGGGGGCTTGGGATGAGAAAGAAGGTCTGGATTCCAGACGTGCTGCATAGTAAGAAACAGATGATTTTTGTACAAAGAGGCCAAAGTGGGACTAAGGAACCTCTTCCTGGGCCAGGTTGCAGAAATGTGTTTTGTCTACGCTTCTATAGATCACAAAGAAGAAACTCTGGGTTAAGGGCTTCTGCTTGTTAAATAAAGGGAAGGAAATTCCTCTGGGGATTTTCCACTCCTGGACAGCAATGAGGAGCAGCGGTGAGCGATGACAGGGACTCAGACATTCCCAAACTGGACTTCTTACTTCATGTGTGCTCATATTACAGAAATCAAGTTTGCACTCTTCATTGCTTTGTATTGGCACTGCTCAGCCTTGGTCAGTCACGTGTGTTTTGAGTATCTTGTTTACCTGTGTGGGGAGCAGTGTCAGGATGCTGAGAAGTTAATGACAAAACCCCTGCTCTCAAAGACATTGATAATTTAGCTGGGGAGACATGACATAATATATATGAGATTTACATATGAGTATATAAATGATCTATGTGGTATAAACAGATTCAGAGTCTATAGGATGACGTCTGGTGTGTTCTAATGGGGCTGGGTGCCACCCAGAGCTCTGAGAACTGAATGTCTCATGACCTCATTAGACAATAGCCAGAGAGGCCAACCCCTGTCGTGGATGATCTGGTTCAGATTCATTTCTCCTTATATTCTCCCTTTGAGACCTTGGGCAAATTACTCTTTCTGAGCCTCAGTGTCCCCATCTGCAAAATGGAAATGATAGTAGTACCTACTGGCAGGAGTGCCTTTGAAGTTTGCAGTGGCTCGTAATATGAAAAGCCTCAGCCTAGGACGAGGCACTGGTCATCCTTCAGGAAGGGGTGACTGTTCTCTAATGCCAGACCAGAAGGTTTCTGAGGGACCCTTGTGCTCTTTATCACGGTGTCATTCGTACATAGTACATATGGTAGATCGGATGAATGCATATTTAGCACAAATATTTATTGAAAGAATGAACAGTTGGCAGATAGAAAGTGGAATGAAATTCCAGACATAAAGGTGAGTCTCAAAGTTAAAGGCATCCATTCTTTTGTAAATTTGTGCTGCAATCACAATTAAACAAAAGCTCTTGTTACATCACATTGGCCAGTGTGATCATTGAGGGTTAAACTGGGAAGGATGTTGGGGATTGAGTAGCAGTAGCCCCCTTCTTTTACTGATGAGGAAACTGAGGCCCAGAAAGGAGGCAGCCACATGGCTGACCAGCCTCTGGGCTCCAGCCTCTAGGGTCCTCATTGCTGGGTCATTAGTGTTCCTTGGCATTCTTCCTGGTGGCCCTAAAAAAAATAGACTAACTTGTGCCTGTAAACTGTTGCCAAATTTTGCTCAGAGAACAGAGATAAGCATCCTGAAAAGAGGGAAATGCCACAGTCCTAGTTTTCCCGAGTAATTTTGTGTATCTTGGCCCCTAGGACATGGGACAATTTTCCGGGTCCCAGGAGCCTGTTCCCTGAGAGCAGAACCGTTTTCCTGTGGGAGGGCTGGGGTCAGGTACAGGGTGCCGGCCAGACCGCCTCTGTGAAAAGCCGCAAGTGGCTGAAAAAACAAGCATGTTACCCCACTGAACAACAGCTTTTAAGGAGGGGATTACCAGGGCTGAAACGTGAAATGTAAAGAAAGGATTTAAAAAGAGCCAGGTGCTTCAAGTCCTGCCTCTGGGCTGATGAGGCTCCAAAGTGTTAAAGAGAAATTCCATTCGGATGAGTCTGCGGCCACAGTATTTGTTCGTGCTGGGCCAGCAGGGAAGGGAGAGGGGGCAGCTCCCTGGGGCCTGTTCAGGCAGTCAGGGCCCTTCCTGGGTGGAGGGATAGTCCAGGTCTGAACCCTTGGCGCAGGGCCTGGGTCCTGGGTCACGGGAATTCGCCCTGTGCTCCCAGGAGGTCATTCCAACCTGAGCAGGAAGATGGAAGCCACCATGGAGACAGGCACAACTCTGGACACATACTTGGCTTCAGCCTCGAGTACTTGGAAGGGGGGCCTCTGGGCCAGATCAGCTATTTGACTGTTTTCCTAGAGAGAGAATTGAGATGTTCAGAAAATGGTCTCTGAAGTCAGTTCTTATTAATGCATCATCTTGGTGTGCTTTAAAATACTGTCAGAGGGACTTCCCTGGCAGTCCAGTGGTTAAGACTTATAAAAATACTGTCAGAAACCCAGGTCCCTTTGAAACTGTGGTTTGCAGTGTGCTATAAAGTCCCCTGGAGAAGGAAATGGCAATCCACTCCAGCACTCTTGCCTGGAAAATCCCATGAACGGAGGAGCCTNGGACTTCCCTGGCAGTCCAGTGGTTAAGACTTATAAAAATACTGTCAGAAACCCAGGTCCCTTTGAAACTGTGGTTTGCAGTGTGCTATAAAGTCCCCTGGAGAAGGAAATGGCAATCCACTCCAGCACTCTTGCCTGGAAAATCCCATGAACGGAGGAGCCTCATAGGCTACAGTCCATGGGGTCGCAAAGAGTCAGACATGACTGAGCGACTTCACTTCACTTCATGTACCAGGAGGAGATGAGCTATGGAGGCTGTGGCGACTCTGCACACGGTCACGCCCTCCATGGTGACCATATGCAGAGCTGGTTTTAAGTGTGTTTCTGTTTGAAGACACCTTATTCAATACATATTGTTGGCTCAGTAATGCTGAACTTATGACCCAGCTCTATAGCCCTTATCTGAAGGAAGTTTATCTAACACATGTTTTCTTCTTAAGAAACATCATAGCTTTCTTGCATTTGGGAACACTGGACAGCCTTTCAGCACGATACTTGGGGGGCCATTTCAAACAGTGAAATGACCAAAAAAAAAACCAAGCACAAAAATGCAAAAAATGTGGCACCAAACAGACTGCGAAAAGGATGCTTGTTTATAGTAGGAGCAGAGTGAGGCCTTGCTTGACTTCAGCTGGGGACATGTGTGGTGGGTGGGTGACTTGTATTTTTCACCACCCTGTGCTCATCTGAGAATGACCACGGAAGTGTCACCAGACTGATTGGGGGGTTCCAAATACATTTTAGCAAATGGGCAAATTCACAAATGTGGAACTCATGAATCATGAAGATTGAGAGCACCCCTTTCTCCCAAATATTATGCTGAATGTGCACCTATTAGGCTAACCCCCACCTTTTAAATTGTGTTATTTAAAAAATGAGGAGGTACAAATTTGCAAAAGGAAGAATACTAAATTTCACCAACCAGGAGACTTCCCTGGTGGTCCAGTGGTTAAGACTCCATGCTCGCATGCAGGGGACATGGGTTCAATCCCTGGTCGGGGAGCTAGATCCCACATGCTGTGCAGCGGGGCCAAAACATTAAAAATAAATAAATAAATTCCACCAACCAGAGATCACCACTGTTTACATTTTAGTGCCTGTGTCTTTCTGGTGTTTTTTTCTTTGCAACTCTGTACCCATCATCTGTACTCTTATTTTGTATGTGTATATATACATAAATGTGTGTGTTTAAAGCAAAATTAGTATCATACCATGCTTATTTTATAGTTCCTTGTTGTTGGAATCTAAAATTAGAGGCAGGGGAGTGGTGGTCCAGTGGTTAGAACTTGGTGCTTCCAATGCAGGGGTCTTGGGTTCAATCTCCTGCCTGGGAACTAAGATCCCCCAAGCCTCATGGTGCAGCTAAGAAAAAGATAGGGGGGGCAGGGACATCAAGGTGTGGACTGTGTCCTGTTGGGGACCACTGATGGGTTCTAAGCAGTGACAGCCCATAATCAAATTAGATGTGCACCCGTGGTAGTCATGTAGACAATGGACTCGAGGGAAAGAAACCAGAGTCAGCTGTTCAGTATGGTGGCTACTAGTTACATGTGGCTGTGAGCACTCTGAGTGCAGCCGGTGCTTGTTGAGAGGTGCTGAGTTAAATATACACTGGATATAAAAAATGTGATACTAAAAAAATGTAAATTATCTCTTTAATAACTTTTCATACCAATGACATGTTGAAATGATCATCTTTTAGATATATTGGGTTAAGTAAAATATATTATTGAAACTCATTTCACTTTTTAAAAAAATTTGGCCGCACTGGGTCTCATTTACAGCATGCAGGATCTTCCAATCTTCATTGCAGTTTGAGGGGTCTTTAGTTGTGGCATGCACACTCTTGGTTGCAGCATGTCAGATCTAGTTCCCTGCCCAGGGATCGAACCTGAGCCTCCTGCATTGAGAACGAGGAGTTCTAGCCACTGGACCACCATGGAAGTCCCTCACTTTTTTTTTTCTTTTTAACATGGCTACTAAGGTTCTTTCAGAGAAGGCAATGGCACCCCACTCCAGTACTCTTGCCTGGAAAATCCCATGGATGGAGGAGCCTGGTAGGCTGCAGTCCATGGGGTCGCTAGGAGTTGGACAGACTGAGCGACTTCACTTTCACTTTTCACTTTCATGCGTTGGAGAAGGAAACGGCAACCCACTCCAGTATTCTTGCCTGGAGAATCCCAGGGACGGGGGAGCCTGGTGGGCTGCCGTCTGTGGGGTTGCACAGAGTCGGACACGACTGAAGCAACTTAACAGCAGCAGCAAGGTTCTTTAAATGGCGTATATTTGTATATTTCTATTGGACAGCACTAAACCTGAGGGGGAAGGATGATGAGGGCCACCCCCACCCCAGGGTCATGGGGATGGGGATGGGGAGGAGCAGTGGATTTGAGAAACCTTAAGAAATACGGTGGCTCAGACAGTAAAGTGTCTGCCTGCAATGCGGGAGACCCGGGTTCGATTCCTGGACCGGGAAGATCCCCTGGAGAAGGAAATGGCAACCCACTCCAGTATTCTTGCCTGGAGAGTCCCATGGATGGAGGAGCCTGGTAGGCTACAGTCTATGGGGTCGCAAAGAGTCGGACACGACTGAGCGACTTCACTTTCACTTTCACTTAAGAAATACAGTCGACAGCTATGTCTTGGCTTTGGAGGGTGCTACGGAGGAAACGGCAATCCACTCCAGTATTCTTGCCTGGAGAATCCCATGGACAGAGAAGCCTAGTAGGTTACAGTCCACGGGGTCGCAAAGAGTCGGACACGACTGAGCGACTTCACCTCACCTCACGGACTGAACAGTTGTGTCCCTCCCAAACCCATATGTTGATTTTATTTGGAGGTGAGACTTTGGAATGGTAATTAGGTTCAGGTGAGGTCATGAGAGTGGAGCCCCTGTCCTGGAATGCATACCCTGATAAGGGAAAGGGTTCAGAGCTCGCTCCTGAAGCCCCCAGTGTGCGGACACTGCAAGAAAGCCACTGTCTGCAAACCAGAAAGAGAGCCCTCCTCAAATGCTAAATCTGCCAGCCTCTTGAGTTTGGAACTTCCAGCCTCCAAAACTGTGAGAAATAAATGTCTACTATCTAAGCTGTCTGGTCTCTGGCATTTGTTACGGCCAGGGTGAGGCAGGAAGGAGCTAATGTCGCCAGCGGAGGCAGGGAAAGTGGGGGCTGGGAAGTAAAAGCAGTAGAGGAGCTCAGCTGTCCGGCTACTTGATTCCGGCTCTGTGGAGAGGAAGGTCTCTGCCTGGGAAGGATCTTTGAGTCAATCGAAAAGAGAGCCATGAGAGGGACTGAGAGCCCCAGAGAACCCGTGGGGAGAGAAAAATCAGTGACCCGACGGGGAGGTGCGGGGAGGACAGAACCAGAGCAGAGGGCACAGATGGGGGCAGGGTGCTCACAGAGGCCAAGGGAAGGTGCATCAGAGAGAGGGTGAGCGATGCTGAGAACAGAAAAGCCTGAAAAGTACCTCATGGATCTAGCTGTTTAGGAAGTGAAGTGAATGAAGTCGCTCAGTCGTGTCCGACTCTTTGCGACCCCACAGACTGTAGCCTACCAGGCTCCTCCATCCATGGGACTTTCCGGGCAAGAATACTGGAGTGGGTTGCCATTTCCTTCTCCAGGGGATCTTCCCGACCGAGGGATCGAACCCAGGTCTCCCACATTGCAGGCAGACGCTTTAACCTCTGAGCCACCAGGGAACCCTTCTGTTCAGGAGGGATACTATAAATCTTCATTGAGCCATTTCTATGTATGCATGCATGCTCAGTCGCTGAGTTGTGTGTGACTTTCTGCAATCCCATGGACTACAGCCTGCCAGGCTCCTTTGTCGGTGGGGTTTTCCTGGCAAGAATACTGGAGTGGGGTCCCCTGGAATAGGAGCTAAAAGGGATCTTCCTCACCTGGGGATCGAACTCACATCTCCTGCATTGGCAGGCAAAATTCTTAACTGCTGAGCCCTGGGAAAACCCAAGCCATTTCTGTATTTTATTATGATTAATAGTAATACTTCACTTTTGAGAGCATTTACTTTGTGCCAGGCACAGCACACAGCACTGCAGGCTTCGAACAATGAATTCCTAAGTTGTTATCCCCATTGTACAGCTGAGGATACCAGGGCCTGTGGTCAATGGTGCCTGCCAGGCTCCAGCCTTGACCTGTCTGACTGCAGCCCCCACAGTGTCACCTAAACTTTTTTTGCACCTCCCTTGCAACTCACTTGCCCTGGTCAGGAAGTGTCCCTCCTGCCTCAGACATGAGTCTCTTAGGCCACATGGAAACGCTCGCCTCCCTTTAGTTCTGGCCTTGTAGGGGCCGTGACCGTGGCCAGAGAGTGGGGGGATTTCTGCATTCCAGCGTGCTGAGGTCAGCGCACGCATGCAGGCACCCAGTGGTACTGATTTCTAGGGCCGGGGCTTTGCTCTGGAGATGGCCTGGCCCCTTCTGTCTATGCTGTCTGAGTGGATGAGCCTCCACATCCAGGTACTTGTTGTTTTTTGCTTCCCATCATTTCTGCCCTAATGGCTGTTCCACGGAAGAATTCACTAAAGAATCCACAGGATGGACAGGATGCAGGGCAGAGTCCTTCCATCCCTCTGGGCCAGGACTTGCTGCACGATGAGGAATGCCGCCCCCACCCCCAGCCCTGCCCAGGCTCATGCCTGAGGTTTTACTGCTTTCGTTCACTTCCATACATGGAAGCAGGGTTGCCAGCCTCTGCCGGGAGCATGCCCGAAGCAGGAGGTTTACCTCCCCACAGCTGACAGACAGCCCCCTGGCTCACATGTAAAAAATGTATTTATTGAAAAAGACCCTGGATTTAACCATACGTGTCTGCCAAAAGAGAGCTTGGGCATCTCTACAGAGAATAATTGTAAAAATTGCAGTCTGGTTCCTGAGTGCTGGGGTTACAACAATTAACCCCAATTCTGTGATGGTTAGAACGCTCTGCTGATGGGAATGATAAGCTTTTAAATCTTCAAATAAATAAAGAAACTTTTGGAAGAGAGGCAGAGATCCATTTTATAAATATAGATATGCAGGTCTTTGTTAACATATATGAGCATACATACACTTTTCTCACTGATTGGAGGAAAAGGAAAGAAAATCTTGGACCAAACCAAGAGGGAGTAGTGCTCAAAAACAACCCAAACCCGGGCTGTCCATCATGGCCAAGCAGCCAACTGATACATATCAATTTTAAAGAACTTTGATTCTCTTCATTCAGTTCAGTCGCTCAGTTGTGTCTGACTCTGAAACCTCATGGACTGCAGCATGCTAGGCCTCCCTGTCCATCACCGTCTCCCAGAGCTTGCTCAAACTCATGTCCATTGAGTTGGTGATGCCAGCCAACCATCTCACCCTCTGTTGTCCCTGTCTCCTCCTGCCTTCAATCTTTCCCAGCATCAGGGTCTTTTCTAATGAGTTGGCTCTTTGCATCAGATGGCCAAAGTATTAGAGTTTCAGCTTCAACATCAGTCCTTCCAATGAATATTCAGGACTGATTTCTTTTAGAATTGACTAGTTTGATCTCCTTGCCGTCCAAGAAACTCAAAAGTCTTCTCCAACACCACAGTTCAAAAGCATCAATTCTCTGGTGCTCAGCTTTCTTTATGGTCCAGCTCTCACATCCATACATGACTACTAGAAAAAACATGAAAGTGAAAGTTGCTCAGTCGTGTCCGACTCTGCAACCCCATGGACTATAATTCTCCTTCTCCAGGGGATCTTCCTGACCCAGGAATCGAACTGGGGTCTCCGGCATTGCAGGCGGATTCTTTACCAACTGAGCTATCAGGGAAAAACCATAGCTTTGACTAGAGGGACGTTTGTTGACAAAGTAATGTCTCTGCATTTTAATATATTGTCTAGGTTGGCCATAACTTTTCTTCCAAGGAGCAAGGGTCTTTTGCTTTCAGGCTCTCTTGAAGAAATGCTTTTTATATGGTTAGTACTAGGGTCCTGGGTTGTTTGCTTTTGTTGCATGAATGATCAAGGGTCAGCATAAAAGTTAGACTTCTAGAAAGTAACAGTGGATTCTAAAAGTAGTTTGGGGAAATGATGAATGTGCATTTCTTACAGAGCTGTCTCTACTGGTTCTCTTGAGCCAAATTTACCATATCTTAATCTGGTTCTTTGCCCTGCTACCATTCTGGGTACAGTTGTTTGGATATATTTTACTGGATTTTCTTTGTCGTCTGCCTCCCCTCTCTGAGATCTGTTGTAGTGGAATCTGAATTATTTGAAAGCTGTAATTCAAGATTGTAAAATTCTGGAAGCACGGGACAGAGTCTGCTTTTGTTTTGGGGGACTTGATGAAGGGGTGAAAAGAATGCTCCTGGCCTGACGGTTTGCTCACCCCACCCTTCCCCCAAACACTAGATGCTCTTCCGGCCTTAGATAAGATCTTTTTTTTTTTTTTTTTTAAAGCTCCTAGTTCTTTCTTATCGTGATTTATTTTGAGCTTAAAAGAGCAAACCTTAAACTTCTTGATCTCTGTCCTTGCTCCCTTCCCCCACCGGATCCCTTTCTCTAATTGTATGAAAAGATTTTGAAATTCTTCCTTGATTCTTTCCTGCCTCAAGGGGGAAGGGGTGAATCGGCACCAGCTTTACTGCTCCAGTCCGTCTTGTTGATCTGAATTCCTTCTCTTGCTTTTTCATGAGTTGAAAGATTTCCTGCTGTGACTGATGGATGTGCATTCGGAGGGCATTGAATTTGAAAGGTGGATGGGACTGCCTTCTGAGTTAAAGGGCTCCTTTTAAGCAACCTTTTCTCCCCTCTTCTGTTTAAAAAAAAAGTGATTTCTCAAGCATCAGGCTGTCATCAACCCCACTAATTGTTTAGCCTCCAAGCTGGGCCAGTAGTTGGGGTAAATCACTTCTGGCTGTAGAGCTGTTTAGCCCAAGCATTACCCTCCCAGAAGCTGCTCACCAAATGGCTGTTATCACAGGGTGTCGAGCCTGCACACGAGGTGAAGGATGGATAATGTCTGCCTGCACCAGCCCCGGCTGCTGCTCCCAGGCTGGAGCTCAGGCTAAGTCCCAGGCCTCCCCAGGAGGGTGGAGGGTCCTCACTTCGCTGCTCTTTCCAGATTGAGGAAGGGAGGTGCGGTAAAGGAGGCCGATGGAGGGAAGAGGAGGCTCAGTCTCTGCTCTTCCTGTTCTCTTGGGTGATTCCACATTATTGTAGGGAATACAGGTCTCAGCCTCAAAGTGCAGTGGGGAGAGAAGACAGGGAATGGTGTTGGCATCCCAGCTTTGTTAGGTTTCCCTCAAGTGCCTGCTCCAAGTGCAACATCATGGGGTGATTTTCAACCCTGGCTGATAAATCAGAGTCACTGGGGAGCTTTTAAAAATGCAGATTCCCAGGTCTTGTTCCCTGCTCTGTCCCCAGCATAGAGCACATCCCTGGTACATAAAACATGTCCTATGTAAAATAAGTGAAGTTCCTGAGCAACCCATTCTGTCTACCCATCATGTCTAGGAGAGTGAGTAGGTACCAGCTCTCAGCCTGTCATTTATACACACAGAGTCCAGACTAAGCTGGAAGATGTGTCCTTCCTTCCCACATCAAGTCCCCAGCAGTCAGACAGCTCTGTACCATCCCACATAAGATTCTGATGATGATCAGGGCTAACATGCTTTTAGGTTAGTACTACGCTCAGGTATTTAGTGCTTTGTGATCTAGAAAGACACAGAGAGGAAGGATGCTGAGAATAAACAATCATAACAAAATAAAAATTACAGCTTTTATTTACATATTGGGTGTGCCAACTTTGCCAGGCCCTTTCTAAATGCTTTGTATTAAATTCTCACATAGCACACTGAGTGAGGCACCCCTGGACTGCGTCATTTTCCTAGTGGTGGAGCCAGTAACTGAACTCTGCCTCTAGCAACTGCCCTGGAGATGTGCTGAGCTCCCTAATAACAGACCCAGGTTGTCACTTAAGGTGGAGTTTTCCAGTTGCCAAGCACTAAGATGAAAAGGACTTCCCATGTGCTGCCTCATTTAATTTTCACACAAACTCTATGAAGTAGGCATCATTATGCCCATTGTAAAGATGAGGAAACTGAGGCCCAGAGAGATAAGAGATGTTCCCAAAGTGGCAGAATCAGTCAGTTGGCTTTCTTTCTAAAACCTTTTCTTTCTCCCTATGCCCAGTAATGGCTTATGGGGGGGCATGGTTTTGGCACATTTGGGAAGCAAATATGGCCTCTTTGTCAGGAATGTCTTAGCCTAGGTGTTACTGGAGATAAGGCAGGCTAGGGTCTTGAGCACCCCAAACACAGAGAATTGGAAAAGGGAGAGCTCAGAAGAGCAATTGCATGTAGAATCGGTCAACCTCTCGTCTTCTTTTCGTTAACCCAGCTGCCCCAACACACACGCAGACACACACTCTCCCGGCTTCCCCAACACACACACCCAGCTATCCCAACACACACACACACACACACACACACACACACACACACACACTCACACACCCCAGCTATCCAACACACACACACCCAGCTACCTCAGCATACATGTACATACACACACACACCCCCAGCTACCCCAGCACACACATACACCCAGCTACCCCAACATACACATACACACACACACACACCCAGCTACCCCAGCACACACACACACACACCCAGCTACCCCAGCACACACACACCCCCAGCTACCTCAGCACACGCACATACCCAGCTACCCCAATACACACACACACGCAGCTACCTCAGCATACACATACACACACACACACACACACCCAGCTACCCCAACACACACACACACACACACCCAGCTACCCTAGCGCACACACATACACACACACACTCTCCCTACCCCAGTGCACGCACATAGACACACACACTCTCCCAGCTACCCCAGCACACATGCACACACACACTAACATGTGGCTGCCCCAGCACACACACACACACCCACACCCAGCTACCGCAGCACATACACACACACATACACACGAGTCTCTACCCAACAGATGCACACGCACACTCTCTCTCCCCCCTCCCCCCGCAGGGAAGAATGTCTGTAGCACACGCACACACACACTCTCTCTCTCTCCCCTGGCCACCACCCCCCCCAGGGAAGAATCTCTGTAGCAGCAAAGAAAGAGGCCTTTGAGCATCCGACAGGGTGAAAGCAGCCAAGGCCCCAGGACCCCAGGGACATTTCCAGTCTGTGGTTTGCTGACCTAACCCCGAGGACCTCCTGCTTGGCTGGTCATTTCTGAAAGATTAGTATTTCTATGAAAGGGTAGAATTGACAAGATTCTGGAGAAAGAGGGTAAGAAATGAGATAAGCAACTGGTAGCACATAGAAGGCAGCTGCCCCAGACACCCTGAATGAGGAAGGTGCTGTTGGGTCACCTCTGCCCCATGGCCCCTGTGATCTGCTTTTAGGTACTGAATCCCCCTGTTCATTATCTTGGGAGAAACATCCGTACCCTTAGTAACCACTGGCTTTTCAGTGTCTGACTTCTATCTCTGTGATCTTAGTGGCCACTGGCTTTTCAGGGTCCAGCTTCTAACACTGTAATCTGGGGAACACTCATCTATTTCCCAAGGTTCCTTGAAGACCCACTTGGGATTCTAGGTCATGCCATTGGGCAGCAAATTCAGATACCGACTGTCCCCTGATTGCATGAAGCACATGGGGAATTTCCACACAGACGTTCTGTGCTTAAGAAATGTATAGGAATAATTTTCTTTTCTACAAAGAAACATACTTCTTGTCTGTTTTTCTGGAAACATAGCTCCCTTTTAGTGTATCTTCTCTTTTCTAACCTTTGGTAGAGACATAGGAGAGAAGAGTAACTCCCTTTTGTCTCAGCTCCATCCTGTATAAACTGATAAGTGTGAGTCCGGAGGAGACAGGGAGAGTGGCGAGCCTGGGGCAAATGGAAGAGGAGTGGGGAGAGCATTCTCATCTCAGAGCAGCAGGCTTGCTGGAACGCAGACCTGGATGATCAGATCTTGCAAAATGTTTACAAACTGTGGGCTCTTCTGATTTCTAAGTGCTGTGCTGTGCTAAGTCGCTTCAGTCCTGTCTGACTCTGTGTGACTCTATGGACTGTAAGCCCCCCAGGCTCCTCTGTCCTTTGGGATTCTCCAGGCAAGCATACTGGAGTAGGTTGCCGTGCCCTCCTCCAGGGGATCTTCCCAACCCAGGGATTGAACCCACGTCTCTTACGTCTCCTGCATTGGCAGGTGGGTTCTTTAGCACTGGCGCCTCCATTGTTAACTAACTGAAATTTAAAACGTTGTGTGTGTGTCAAACGACACATCTGAAGGCCCGATTTGGCCCTTGGTGGGCTCTTGATGATTTTAGCTTTAGGGGCAACTGCTGGGGTGCAGCTCCCAATGCCGTACTCTGTACCTGGTCTGTACTTGGCAGACTGGGACCGGCAGGGGCAGGGCAGGAGGGATTCACAAGTATGGATGAGTGGTTTCCAGGGAATTTAAAGAGAAAGGAGGAAAGAGAATTTTCTTTTTTAAGGAGAATTTCTCTTTCTCCTTAAAGAGAAGAGACCCTACCTGGGTCAGAGAAGCAATAAAGAACAAGAGAAGATGGCATTCAGTCCTGTGAAAGGAATCAGAAGGCAAGCCCAGGGCCCCTTGCGTTGGTCAGAGAAGCTCCCCCAAGAAGGGCAGGACTCGCCTCGGCCTGGAAGGGCAGGGAAGAAGGAACATTTAGGGAGATGTCCCAACATGGCTCAAAAGTGGTCATAACACTTACCCTCCACATAGCACTGGACTGGTTTCAGAGTACTTTCTTGGACTTCCCTCGTGGTCCAGTGGTAAAGAATCTGATTTGCAATGCAGGGGATGCAGATTCAGTCTCTGGTTGGGGAACTAAGATCCCACGTGCTATGGAACTTTAACTAAGCCCAGGAGCCGCATTGAAAAAGATCCTGCGTGCTGCAACTAAGATCGGATGCACCCAAATTAATTAATAATTAAAAAAAAACCCCAAACTCCAAATGCTTTCCCCAGTATGTATTCCTGACAACAGTGCTGGGGTATGGCAGAACTCACATTTATAGAGACTGAGGAAAAATAGGCCAGAGACCAAGGCCCATGCCCACGCTTTGCCTTCTCTTTTCCACATTATCCACCAAACAATCCTGTGAGGTAGGTGCTATTTTAATCCTCTTTCTCCATGTGAGGAAGTTGAGGCTCAGAGAAGTAAAGTGACTTACTCAAGCCATGCAAGTTAGCAAGTGACAGAGGCGGGCATCAAAGCTCAGACCTGTCCCCTAAACCCAGCCTCTACATTCATATAAGTGTCCTGGACCACACAGCTGTAAAAGTCAGACCGGGGACGCGAACCCAGTTCCTGGAAGGGCCTGGGATGGATATGCGTGCTGGGAATAGAAGTGAAGAAGTCTGCACTGCGGGTAGGGCTGGAGAAGCGGACTAGAAAGTTTACACTGAATAGAATCCCAGGGATGGGGGAGCCTGGTGGGCTGCCATCTATGGGGTCACAGAGAGTCGGACACGACTGAAGTGACTTAGCAGCAGCAGCAGCATAAATGATTAAAGCAGCTCTTAAAGGGTTTTGAGCAGAAGCTTGAGATGATGATTGTGGCGTGTGAGCAAAATTATTACGGTACAGTTTTGTTGGAGGCACTAGAGGGGGAAGACCGGCCTGTGAGGCTAATGAGAAGGCGTGGGTCAGGGTGGTGACAGAGTGCATGGCTTGTTACAGGGACAGGCCGGAAGACTGGAGAAAAGGGCTTTCAGCCTCTTTTGGCAATTCCACAAGTTCTTTAGGGAGAAATCCTCCCTGTTACGAATAGTACGCTGTTGATTATCGAGACCACCATTCAGAGAGCTTTCTGGCGAGCCCGGGGGGTCGGGGGTGTCTGCTTCCATTTCAGAAAAATCCATTTCTTTTTTGTGCCATCTTCTCACTGTGTTTCACAGTTGGTAGGAGGTTTATCATTGTTGGTTTTAAAATTTTCCCCTGTGCGGCCCTCACCTGGAAGAAAACACTGATCCCACTGGCCACAATTTAAAACATTTTGACCTCTGCCCAAGCATTCCTGGATTTTTCTGTGTAGTTTCTGGCAGGGAATCTCAGAACAAAGCCTGATATTTTCGAGGTGGGAATGAGGGAGAGATTTCAACCTTCCCTTCCCACATCTCTCGCCACTTTTACCCCAACAACTGACAAACTCAGTTAATTTGTCAGATAAAAGAAAAAAACTCTGGTCACTTTTAGCTACTTAAACCACATAAACAAATACACAAAGATCCACCAGACTCTTGGCCCTATGCCGTCTGTTTAACTGGAAGAACCCTCCCATGGCTCACAGCATCACCACTGATTGAAGCAGAGAGAACAGGTAAGAGAAAGTGCCTCAACTCACAGGAGCAAAAAGCAAGGCTTTTGCAGCTGATGGGAAAATCACTCCTTTATTTTTTTTTTTAATTTAAATATTTATTCATGATTCGTTTTTATTTATTTCGCTGCTCTGGGTCTTAGTTGTGGCCTGTAGGATCTTTAGTAGTGGCATGTGAACGCTTGGTAGTGGCGTGTGAGATCTGTTTTCCTGGCCAGTGATCTAACCTGGGTCCCCAGCATTGGGAGCACAGAGTTTTAACCATTGGACCACCAGGGAAGTCCTGACTCCTTTACTTATTTATCAAAAAAAAAATTTGTTTTGGTCATACTTGAACCTGGGCCCTTGGCAGTGAAATCAGCACTGAATCCTGACCACTGGCCTGCCAGGGGATTCCCAGAAAAATCACTCCTTTAGGAGGCAGTCCTTGTCCATAGAGGGCTGGTATAAACTTTAAACTTCAAAGTCAGAAGTATATTTGATCTCCTTGGAATTTGGGTCTAATATGGGTGATATTGGAACAAGTCATCTAGATTCCAAGCTCTCCGTAGAGAAGTTTTAGCAAGTTATGTATAAAAAAAATAATTTTTAATTTTTTTTTAGTGGAAGAGTTGTTGCGCTAAATGACTTTTTAGAAAGGTTTTATTTTCTATTGTGGTAGAGTATCCCTAACAGTTGACTATTTTACCGTTTTTAAGTGTGTTGTGCAGCGGCATCAGATCCACTCACATTGCTGTGCAGCTGTCACCACCATATATCTCTAGAACTTTCTCATCTTCCCCAGCTGAAACTCTGTACCTAAAACTGTGTGCCTGTTAAACAGTAACTCCTCATTCCCTCCCCTTCCAGCCCCTGAGAACCAGCATTCTACTTCCTGTTTCTGAATTTGACTCACCTAGGACCCTCATCTAAGTGAAGCCATGCGGGATTTGTCCTTTTGTGTCTGGCTAATTTCACTGAGCATCATCAGTTATGTTCATCCATGTTGTAGCATGTATCAGGATTTCCTTTGTTTTTAAGACTGACTAGAATTCTGTCATCTTTTGAATGTACCGCATCATTGCTTATCCATTCACCTGTCAGGAGACATAAAGCTAAATTTTAAGGTCTTTTCCAGTGTTGTGATTTTATGAATATCTGATTGTGATTTTATGAATATCTGATTTTCCTTTTCTAACCTCTTTTTTTTGGTGTTGTTCAGGAGACAGGACAGCAATAATAGATTCTTTGGGCGGGGTTAATTTCATGTTTGTTAGCAATGTTCTTTTAGAGAAAGATACATGATTTAATGACAAGATATCATTGCTTATTATGTCCAGTGACTGAGGGCTGGGAGAAGTGAGGTGGACAACGTATGTTAAGTTGTTGAGCTTGTTGAGAGTAGACCTTCCTGGGAGTGAGAGCATAGGACCTAGCCAGGGAATCCTTCTTGCCTTCCCACCGTGATCGCAGAACCCTCCGTCAATAGATCTCCTTGGAACTTCCATTTTCCTCTCTGTGTCTTTTCTCTGGAGGTCCGTGCACCAGAACAGTTAATATGGAGCTGGGAGGCAGTTGCCCACAGCGTAACCTCATGCAGGACAAGTACCTTGGTTGAGAGATTTAAAATTCACAAACATTTGAGTCAAGAGAGAATTATGACGCCTGAGAAGGAGCTAACCCTAATATTTACCTTTAGCAATTGACAGCTTATTTTAAAACAGTGAAGTATGTTGGCACAGAGAAGGGAGGATGGAGTCTCGCGCCTGTCTACCCCGTAGTAAATTCAAGGAGGCAAACACATGCTGTGAATTTATGGCTGTGCAGTGGAATCCTGTTTTGAAGCATTCTGGAAAGCCCACTGGGTTGTTATACAATAAGACAAGAGGTGAGGTGCCAGTTCTGAGCAGTAGTGGGGAGACTTGTCCAGGTGATAGCTTCGTGAGGGGAGCTGCCTTTGACCTCAGTGGAATTGATTTTTGGCAGCCTTATTGTTGCATTTTCTTTCTTTTTTTTGGCCACCCAGCGAGGCATGCAGGACCCCCGTTCCCTGACTAGGGGTTGAACCTGCACCCCCTGCAGTGGAGGCATGGAGTCTTAACCAGTAGACCACCAGGGAATTCCCACTACTGTTGCATTTTAAAACTGCTCAAGATTCTTTTTTTTTCTTCTTCTTCTTCTTCTTTTACCAAAACACCTATTGGGATTTTTTTTTCTCTTTTAGGAGTAGTACAGGATCATTGTAGAAAATTGCAAAGTACAGAAAAGTGCATAGAGGGAAAACTCACCTACAGGTCTTGTACCAGAGGTAACTGATGTTCCTGTGTCACAAGGCAGCCTTATCTTTTTTTCTGTGTATGCATATTTCCATGTAAGAGTATAGTCTTCTAAAAGATGATCTTCAGTAGCCACATGGTATTCCACTATATAAACGAGCCATTTATAATTTAACAGTTTATAATTGCCAGTCATGGGAAACAGGCCAGTTCCCAATTTTGTTGTAGTCAACGCTGTTAGAAACTTGCCTTTAAAAAATTTTGTTATTTATCTGTTTTTTGGC
Source organism: Oreotragus oreotragus (assembly GCA_006410675.1). Taxonomy (NCBI): domain Eukaryota; kingdom Metazoa; phylum Chordata; class Mammalia; order Artiodactyla; family Bovidae; genus Oreotragus; species Oreotragus oreotragus. Next base: position 149,812 of record SJYX01020469.1, read on the forward strand.
TGTGCTGGGTCTTCATTGCTGCATTGGATTATCTCTAGCCGCAGCGAGCAGGGCCTACTCTAGCTGCGGTGGGCAGGCTTCTTGGTGCAGAGCACAGGCTCTAGGCACAGGCTCAATGGCTATGGCGCATAGGCTTAGATGCTCTGCGGCACGTGGGATCTTCCTGGACCAGAGATCAAACCTGGAAGTGTGGCTCCTACATCGGCAGGCGGATTCTCTACCACTGAGCCGCCAGGGAAACCCCTAAACTTACTTCTGTATACATCCTTGTGCTTATGGTTGGTTGGTTTGGTAGGATAAATTCCTAAGAATTACTTGGTGAAAGATTGTTACATTTTAGTTATTATTTCCTTTTCATTTGTTCTAGCCTCAATTTTATCTTCTTTTTCATAACTTTAGGTATTTTCATGTTTTCTTTCCCTGCTTTCATTTTGTTCTTCTCAATGCTATTTATTTATTTGACCCCACCACACGGCATGCAGGTTCTTAATTACCTGACCAGGAATTGAACCTGTGCTCCCTGCATTGGAAAGCAGATTCTTTTTTTTTTTTTAAATTAATTTATTATAATTGGAGGCTAATTACTTTACAACATTGTAATGATTTTTGTCACACATTGACATGAATCAGCCATGATTGTATGGGTGTCCCCCATCCTGAACCCCCCTCCCTCCCCATCCCATCCCTCAGGGTTGTCCCAGTGCACCGGCTTTGAGTGCCCTATTTCATGCATCGAACTTGGTCTGGTGATCTATTTCACATATGGTAATATATATGTTTCAATGCTATTCTCTCAAATCATCCCACCCTTGCCTTCTCCCACAGAGTCCAAAGTCTGTTCTTTATATCTGTATCTCTTTTGCTGTCTTGCGTGTAGGGTCATCATTACCATCTTTCTAAATTCCATCAGTTCAGTTCAGTCTCTCAGTCGTGTCCGACTCTTTGCGACCCCATGCGCTGCAGCACGCCAGGCCTCCCTGTCCAACACCAACTTCTGGAGCCCACCCAAACTCATGTCCATTGAGTCGGTGATGCCATCCAACCATCTCATCCTCTGTCATCCCCCTCTCCTCCTGCCTTCAGTCTTTCCCAGCATCAGGGTCTTTTCAAATGAGTCAGCTCTTCACATCAGCTGGCCAAAGTATTGGTTTCAGCTTCAACATCAGACCTTCCAATGAACACCCAGGACTGATCTCCTTTAGGATGGATTGGTTGGATCTCCTTGCAGTCCAAGGGACTCTCAAGAGTCTTCTCCAACACCATAGTTCAAAAACATAAATTCTTCGGTGCTCAGCTTTCTTTNGGGAAGTGATGGGACCGGATGCCATGATCTTCGTTTTCTGAATGTTGAGCTTTAAGCCAACTTTTTCGCTCTCCTCCTTCACTTTCATCAAGAGGCACTCAGCGCGGGTCAGGGGCAGCAACCTAGAGTGCCAGGCTGCGATGGCGCAGGAACGGCCGAGAGGAGCTACCCTGTGTCTGAGGTCAGTGGCGGCCGGGAGGAGACACCCCGCGTCTGAGGTCAGGGCGGCGGCCGGGAGGAGACACCCCGTGTCCGAGGTCAGGGGCGGCCAGGAAGAGACACCCCACGTCCGAGGCCAGGGGCAGCCGGGAGGAGCCACCCTGAGCCCGAGGCCAGGGACGGCAGCTGGGAGAAGCCACCCACGCCTGAGGCCACGGCCGGCGGCCTGGAGGAGCAACCCGAGGAGCAGGGGCTGCGCAGGCGCAGGAGGGCCTAGAGGAGCTGTCCCACGTTGACGGTCAGCAACTGCGGCGGTAAGGAGATACCCCTTGTCCAAGGTAAGGAGCAGCCGTGAAGAGACAGCCCACGCCCAAGGTAAGAGAAACCCAAGTAAGATGGTAGGTGTTGCAAGAGAGCATCAGAGGGCAGACACACTGAAACCATACTCGCAGAAAACTAGTCAATCTAATCACACTAGGACCAGGGCCTTGTCTAACTCAATGAAACCAAGCCATTTTATTTGTAGTGGTACTTATTTGTTAATCTCAAACTCCTAATTTATCCCTCCCTCCCTTTCCCTTTGGTAACCATAAGTTTGTTTTATATCTCTTTGAGTCTATTTCTTTTTCTTAATTAATTTTAAATGGAGCATAGCTGATTTACAATGTTGTGTTAGTTCCTACTGTAGAGCAGGGAATCAGTAATACACTGAAGCATATTTCTTCATCATCATCATATATATCCAACAACGATGATCATTAACAACTTTTAAAAGCATAGACTATATTGACATGTATGTGCACATGTGTGTGTTTGAATATGCGTGAGATGATCAGGCATCCAGACTATGTAAAGATCTTTTACAGATGCTTAAAAGCAACAAAATAAATATGGAATCAACAAGTCAAAATAAAATATCCTTATTAAAATCGAAGTACACCAAAATCACAAAACATCTGATGCCAAGGAGAACCAGTGAAAACAGATATTGAAACTGTGAATCAATTAAGATGAAATTAAATTTACATGTATTTAAGCAGTTTGAAAAATACTTCTAAACAATTTTTGTGATTGTTTAAAAACTTANTAAAATATCCTTATTAAAATCGAAGTACACCAAAATCACAAAACATCTGATGCCAAGGAGAACCAGTGAAAACATATATTGAAACTGTGAATCAATTAAGATGAAATTAAATTTACATGTATTTAAGCAGTTTGAAAAATACTTCTAAACAATTTTTGTGATTGTTTAAAAACTTGAATAGGATATTGATGTCCACTTAAGAAGTTAAAAGGTAAAAAATACTGCTATACAAGATAAAATTAAATGTTAAACTCTAGATGAATTGAAAGGCTATGGCTCATGAAGGTAATAAAAATAACCTTAACCGGAATGGATTGACTCAAATTTCCACACTGACGGCTATTAAGGAAGAGACGAGCCTCTTTCCAGGATTAACTACATGAGATATCAAGTTTGTTCATCAGTTCAGTTCAGTCGCTCAGTCGTATTCTGACTCTTTGTGATCCCATGAATCGCAGCACGCCAGGCCTCCCTGTCCATCACCAACTCCCGGAGTTCACCCAGACTCATGAGCATCAAGTCAGTGATGCCATCCAGCCATCTCATCCTCTGTTTTCCCCTTCTCCTCCTGCTCCCAATCCCTCCCAGCATCAGAGTCTTTTCCAATGAGTCAACTCTTCACATGAGGTGGCCAAAGTATTGGAGTATCAGCTTCAGCATCAGTCCTTCCAATGAACACCCAGGACTGATCTCCTTTAGGATTGACTAGTTGGATCTTCTTATAGTCCAAGGCTCTCTCAAGAGTCTTCTCCAACACCACAGTTCAAAAGCATCAATTCTTTTGTGCTCAGCCTTCTTCACAGTCCAACTCTCACATGCATACATGACCACTGGAAAAACCATAGCCTTGACTAGACGGACCTTTGTTGGCAAAGTAATGTCTTTGCTTTTTAATATGTCATCTAGGTTGGACATAAATTTCCTTCCAAGGAGTAAGCGTCCTTTTATTTCATGGCTGCAATCACTATCTGCAGTGATTTTGGAGC
>SJYX01020469.1:156841-212585 GCA_006410675.1 Oreotragus oreotragus
CTCACTTCCACTGTATAATCATAAGGGATTTGATTTAAATCATACCTGAATGGTCTAATGGTTTTCCCTACTTTCTTCAATTTCAGTCTGAATTTGGCAATAAGGAGTTCATGATCTGAGCCACAATCAGCTCCTGGTCTTGTTTTTGCTGACTGTATAGAGCTTCTCCATCTTTGGCTGCAAAGAATATAATCAATCTGATTTTGGTGTTGACCATCTGGTGATGTCCATGTGTAGAGTCTTCTCTTGTGTTGTTGGAAGAGGGTGTTTGCTATGACCAGTGAGTTCTCTTGGCAAAACTCTATTAGCCTTTGCCTTGCTTCATTCTGTACTCCAAAGCCAAATCTGCATGTTAGTCCAGGTGTTTCTTGACTTCCTACTTTTGCATTACAGTCCCCTATAATGAAAAGGACATCTTTTTTGGGTGTTAGTTCTAAAAGGTCTTTTAAGTCTTCATAGTACCATTCAACTTCAGCTTCTTCAGCATTACTGGTTGGGGCATAGGCTTGGATTACTGTGGTATTGAATGGTTTGCCTTGGAAACGAACAGAGATCATTCTGTTGTATATGGGGTTGCATCCAAGTACTACATTTCGGACTTTTTTGTTGACCATGATGGCTACTCCATTTCTTCTAAGGGATTCCTGCCCACAGTAGTAGGCTCATCTGAGTTAAATTCATCCATTCCAGTCCATCTTAGTTCGCTGATTCATAGAATGTCAATGTTCACTCTTGCCATCTCCTGTTTGACCACTTCCAATTTGCCTTGATTCATGGACCTAACATTCCAGGTTCTTATGCATTGTTGCTCTTTACAGCATCGGACCTTGCTTCTATCACCAGTCACATCCACAACTGGGTATTGTTTTTGCTTTGGCTCTATCCCTTTATTCTTTCTGGAGTTATTTCTCCACTGAGCTCCAATACTTATGATAATACAAAAAAGAGGATGAAGAAGAAGGAGAATGAGAGAGAGAAGAGGAAATCCAACACATTGTGTGGAGATCAAACAATCAAAAAAACTAGATTTGGATATACCATAGATATTCAAACTGTCTGATAAAAGATATAAAACATGTATGATTATTATGTTAAAAGTTCTAGGTAAAAAGATGAACAATTTTCATAGATGTAGAGAAAGCATTTGATAAAATCTAATACCTATTCCATTAGCAATTAAAAACTGTTGGTAAACTAGGAGAATTATATCGTGTTCATGAACTGGAAGATAGAATATTATTAGGATGTAAATGTTGATCTACCACTACAACATGATCACAATCCCAGGAGGATTTTTTGTAGATATTGACAAGCTAATTCTTAAATTTATATAAAAAGGCAAGGAAATTAAAATATTCAGTGAATTATCAGAAAGAGAAATTAGGGAAATAACACCATTCACTATCACATCAAAAAGAATAAAACGGTTGTTTAGTTGCTCGGTTATGTCTCACTGTTTTGCAGCCCCATGGACTGTTGCCTGCCAGGATTCTCTGTCTGGGATTTTGATAAAATATCTAGGATTGAATCTACTTAAGGTGACAAAAGACCTGTACTTCAAAAACTATGAAGCACTGATGAGAGGACGTGAAGTTAAAACAAATGGAAAGGTATGCCATGTTATTGAACTGGAAAAATCAATATTGTTAAAATGACCATACTACCCAAGGCTATCTACAGATTGAAGGCACTCCCTATCCAGTTACCAATGGCATTTTTCATAGGCTTGGGCAAACAATTTTTTTTTTTTAATTTATATGGAAACACAAAAGATTCTGAATGGCCAAAACAATTCTGAGAAAGAAAAGAGCTTGAGGAATCTGACTCCTTGACTTTAGACTATATAACAAACCCACAGTCATCAAAACGGAATAGTACAGGCACAAAAACAGATATATAGATCATAGAGAGCCCAGAAATAAGCCTACACAATTATGGTCAATTGATCCATGACAGAGGAGGAAAAAAATATACAGTGGAGAAAAGACTGTCTCTTCAATAAGTTATGCTAGAAAACTGAACAGCTACATCTTAAAAAACATGAAATTAGAACATTCTTTAATACCATATAGAAAAAGACACAAAAATGAATAAATGACCTAAATGGAAGACTGGATATTGTAAAACTCCTAGAGAAATAGAGCATCCATTGACATGAATTGTAGCAATATATTTTGGGGGTCCATCTTCTAGATTAATGGAAAGAAAAAGCAAAAATGAACAAATTAAAAACCCCTAATTAAACTTAAAGGATTTTGCACAACAAAGGAAACCATAAGTAAAACAGGCAGCCTATGGAATGGGAGAATATTTGCAAATGATGCAACTGACAAGGGATTATTTTCCAAAATATAAAAACAACTCATACAGCTCAGTATCAAAAACAAAAACAACCCAGTCCAAACAATGGGGAAACTGAAATAGACATGTATCCAAGGAAGACGTAGAGATGGCCAAAAAACACATGAAAAGATGCTCAACATCACTAAGTATAAGAGAAATACAAATCAAAGAAGGATTGCCTCACATCGGTTAGAATGTACATTATCACAAAATATACAAATAAGTGTTGGAAAGGGTGTGGAGAAAAGGGAACCCTCTTACACTGTTGGTAAGAATGTAAATTCATGCAACTAGTATGGAGAATATTATGGAGTTTCCTTAGAAAAACTGAAAATAGAGCTACCATATCATCCAGCAATACCATTCCTGTGCATATATCTGGAAAAGATGAAAACTCTATTTCTAAAAGAAATGTGCACCCCAGTCTTCACCACAGCACTTTCTATAATAGCCAAGACATGGAAGCAATCTAAGTGTCCATCAACAGATGAATGGGTAAAGAAGATGCAGTATAATATATTAGAATATTCAGTTCAGTTCAGCTTAGTTCAGTCTCTCAGTCATGTCCGACTCATTGTGACTGCGTGAACAGCAGCACGCCAGGCCTCCCTGTCCATCACCAACTCCCAGAGTTCACCCAAACTCATGTGCATCGAGTCAGTGATGCCATGCAGCCATCTCATCCTCTGTCATCCCCTTCTCCTTTTGCCCCCAGTCCCTCCCAGCATCAGGGTCTTTTCCAATAAGTCAACACCACATGAGGTGGCCAAAGTATTGGAGTTTCAGCTTTAGCATCAGTCCTTCCATTGAACACCCAAGACTGATCTCCTTTAGGATGGACTGGTTGGATCTCCTTGCAGTCCAAGGGACCAGCAAGAGTCTTCTCCAGGACCACAATTCAAAAGCATCAATTCTTTGACACTTAGTTTTCTTCACAGTCCAACTCTCACATGCATACAAGATCACTGGAAAAACCATACCCTTGACTAGAAGGAACTTTGTTGGGAAAGTAATATCTCTGCTTTTTAATATGCCATCTAGGTTGGTCATAACTTTTCTTCCAAGGAGTAAGTGTCTTTTAATTTCATGGCTGCAATCACCATCTGCAGTGATTTTGGACCCCCCTAAAAAATGTCTGACACTTTCCACTGTTTCCCCATCTATTCCCCATGAAGTGACGGGACCAGATGCCACGATGTTTGCTTTCTGAATGTTGAGCTTTAAGCCAATTCTTTTCACTCTCCTTTTTTACTTTCGTCAAGAGGCTTTTTAGTTCCTCTTCACTTTCTGCCATAGGGTGGTGTTATCTACATATCTGAGGTTATTGATATTTCTCCCGGCAATCTTGATTCCAGCTTATGTTTCTTCCAGCCCAAAGTTTCTCAGAATGTACTCTACATATAAGTTAAATAAACAGGGTGACAATATACAGCCTTGACGTACTCTTTTTCCTACTTGGAACCAGTCTGTTGTTCCATGTCCAGTTCTAACTGTTGCTTCCTGACCTGCATATAGGTTTCTCAAGAGGCAGNCTCCAGCCCAGCGTTTCTCATGATGTACTCTGCATATAAGTTAAATAAGCAAGGTGACAATATATAGCCTTGATGTACTCCTTTTCCTATTTGGAACCAGTCTGTTGTTCCATGTCCAGTTCTAACTGTTGCTTCCTGACCTGCATATAGGTTTCTCAAGAGGCAGGTCAGGTGGTCTGGTATTCCCATCTCTTGAAGAATTTTCCACAGTTTATTGTGATCCACACAGTCAAAGGCTTTGGCATAGTCAGTAAAGCAGAAATAAATGTTTTCTGGAACTTGCTTGCTTTTTTGATGATCCAGCAGATGTTGGCAATTTGATCTCTGGTTCCTCTGCCTTTTCTAAAACCAGCTTGAACATCTGGTTATATAAATTCCATATATGTGCATTAATATGCTGTATTGGTGTTTTTCTTTCTGACTTACTTCATTCTATATAATAGGCACCAGTTTCGTCCACCTTGTTAGAACTGATTCAAATGCTTTCTTTTTAATAGCTAAGTAATATTCCATTGTGTATATGTACCACAGCTTTCTTACTCATTCATCTGCCAGTGGACATGTAGGTTGTGAAAGGCAGCTTCTTAGCCACTGGACCACTAGGGAAGTCCCTTCTCAGTTCTACTGGATTGGTTCTTTTGGGTGTTTTACTTTGTCTTTTAATGGAAATTTTAAAAGTACAATTGTATTTTTGGTCTCCTTATAATATTTTCTCATATTAGTCAATTAAAAAAAATTTTTTTTGGTCTGAAAACAAGCATACATTTTCCTTCTGTTTCCACTAGCCTACTCTTTGTATCTTCAGTGGCACATTTTTTAAATGGAACTTTAAAATATATACATAAGTTTATTTATTTTTGGCTGTGCTGGGTCTTCGTTTCTGTGCAGGCTGTCTCCAGTTGCAGAGAGTAGGGGCTGCTCTGATTGTGTTGCTCAGGCTTCTCGTTGCAGTGGCCTCTCTTGCTGTGAAGCACGGTTCCCAGGCTCTAGAGCACAGGCTCAGTAGTTGTGGCACACCAATTTAGTTGCGCTATGGCATGTGGGGGAGAAGGACATGGCACCCCACTCCAGTACGCTTGCCTGGAAAATCCCATGGACGGAGGGGCCTGGTGGGCTGCAGTCCATGGGGTCGTGAAGAGTCAGAGACGAATGAGTGGCTTCACTTTCACCCTTCACTTTCACGCATTGGAGCAGGAAATGACCACCCACTCCAGTATTCTTGCCTGGAGAATCCCAGGGACGGAGGAGCCTGGTGGGCTGCCGTCTATGGGGTCGCACAGANTCAGAGACGAATGAGTGGCTTCACTTTCACCCTTCACTTTCACGCATTGGAGCAGGAAATGACCACCCACTCCAGTATTCTTGCCTGGAGAATCCCAGGGACGGAGGAGCCTGGTGGGCTGCCGTCTATGGGGTCGCACAGATTCGGACACGACTAAAGCGACTTAGCAGCAGCAGCAGCAGCATGGCATGTGGGATCTTCCTGAATCAGGGATCGAACCCCTGTCTCCTGCAGTGACAGGCAGATTCTTTACCAGGGAAGCCCTTCAGTGGAACATTTTATACGTTACTGTTGTGATGCTGAATACTTCTGGAAGCTTAGTAGTCTATATTGTTTGTCCTGGAATGAAGGAAGTTTTGTTAAGTCCTGTATTTGCCTACGGAAAGGGCAAATTTCTTACTTGGTTCCCCTCTGCCTGCCTTGTTGCTGACAGAGCCTCCCTTTGGATCTTGAGTGTGTTAGTATAAATTTGTGTCGCTCTTTCGGCCCTCCAGTCTCCCCATGGGCGGTTCTAGCAGGGAACATCTCTTTTCTCCTTTGTTTGTTGTAGCAGCTGAGATAAGGTCAGCTTTATGCTTGGGGCTTTTTTTTCTTTTTTCTTACTGATAGCTGTAAGCTGTGACCTTGGCCAGCCCACTGGTTTGTCGCATCCAGGCAAACTCTTGCGGCCCTGATGTGGACACCACACCTCTGCCTTTGGACCCCCACCCCAGGCTTTTCAGTTACTGCTTATTCTAACTCTCAGGACGCTCTGTCCTCCAGTGCCGGCCCCTGCATGTCAGGGATCGTTGGCTGGGTTTCACCAAGGTCTCTTTCACTTGCTTACTCTGTGTTCTGCGCTGTTGCTTAGAAGGGCCATCGCAGGACTTCCCTGATGGTCCAACGGTAAAGAATCCACCTGCCAATGCAGGGGACACAGGTTAGATCCTGGTCCGAAAAGATCCTACATACCTCAGAGCAACTCGTAGCTCGTGTGCCACAAATACTGAAGCCCACGTGCCTGGAGCCCGCTTACTGCAACTAGAGAAAGCTTGAGCAGCAATGAAGACCCAGTGCAGCCAGGAATAAATAAATAAATAGTCGCTGTTGTTGTTGGGGCATGCCCTGGAGAGGGAAATGGTAGCTCACTCTAGTATTCTTGCCTGGGAATCCCATGGACAGAGGAGCCTGGCAGGTTACAGTCCACGGGGTCACCAAGAGTCAGACACGATTTAGCAACTAAACAACAACAGCATAAATAGTCGTGTCCGATCTTCTGCGACCCTGTAGACTATGCAGTCCATGCAGACTCCAGGCCAGGGTACTGCAGTGGGCAGCCTTTCCCTTCTCCAGGGGATCTTCCCAACCCAGGGATCGAACCCAGGTCTCCCGCACTGCAGGCGGCNTAGTCGTGTCCGATCTTCTGCGACCCTGTAGACTATGCAGTCCATGCAGACTCCAGGCCAGGGTACTGCAGTGGGCAGCCTTTCCCTTCTCCAGGGGATCTTCCCAACCCAGGGATCGAACCCAGGTCTCCCGCACTGCAGGCGGCTTCTTTACCAGCTGAGCTATCAGGGAAGCCCAAAGAATGAAAACAAAATAAAAAGAAGGGCAATTGCAAGTCTGGCCTTGGTAGCCTTTTCAAATCTGGTCCCAGCCACACTATTTCTGTCTAGCAGCAATTCCTTTTCCTCCTTCCCTCCCTCCTTTCCTTCCTTCCTTCCTTCCTTCCTTCCTTCCTGTCTGTTTAGCAAGCATAAATCTTCCAGGTTGTTATTTAGGGAGAAGAGACTAGCCCCCTCAGCCTGCATGGATCCCTCTGGTTTTTTCCACTGGGTGCGGCATTTCCCTTCCCTGCTGGCCTGCCGCTGAGTGCTGCTCTGGGCCTGATGACTTCAAAGCCACCCCCTCCCTACCTGAGGTAGCTGTCCTTAAACTAAAACTCAAACGAAAGACATTTCTGAGCTCTTTTAAAAAAATAATAATAACAATAATAAAACGTCCTGTGAATTCTCTTGCTTTTCATGTGGTTCCTAGCCTCTCTCTGGCAGCATGACCTGTTCTGGGCTGCCAGCTCCAATTCCTTTGATGTCTGTCTCCAGGATACCTCCCTGGAATCTGTGCAGAGCAGAGTGAAATTGTCTAGCATGCGTGTGTTGAGGGAGGTGGTAGGGAGAAGCCCCAGCAACTTTGTGTACGTGTTCGGAAGGAAATGAGGTTTCACTGGCAATAACCTTGGAAGAACATATGTTCTTCTTGATTATGGAGAATATTCCAGTTTTCTTGCCTTTTCACCACCCCACCTCCAGTTTTCCCTTCAGCCACTGCTTCAGTATTCATGGCGCCCTGATCATGCATCGGCTAGTGGTTTCCTTCAGGTAATTTTGTTGTTTCCCAAGTTCTTCAGTGCAACCTGTTTCTCCTCTGGCCAGTGCCTGGGATCTTCTTTTGAGGCATGCCTCTCCATTAAGCACAACAAAAAATTATTTGTTATTACAGAGAATTTTAGATTACACAGAAGTGGCATAATCTCATGAACACCATATACCCATTATCCAGCTGAAGCAATAGTCGGTTCACAGCCAATTTGGTTTCATCTATATCGTTCACAGCCTCCCTCCCCTTCTGTTATTTTGAGGCAAATCTCAGATGTTGTATCATTTCAGCCATATTGGGTCACTAGGAGTCAGACACGACTCAGCGGCTTCACTTTCACTTTTCACTTTCATGCATTGGAGAAGGAAATGGCAACCCACTCCAGTGTTCTTGCCTGGAGAATCCCAGGGACGGGGGAGCCTGGTGGGCTGCCGTCTCTGGGGTGGCACAGAGTTGGACACGACTGAAGTGACTTAGCAGCAGCAGAGTTTGAAGAGCAATCAGTAACACTGTTATTGTACCCCCAAATTAATAATTCCTAAATAACATTAAGTATCTAATCTGCATTCAAATATTTCATATATCAAAATATCATATCTTTATATATGTCAGCATTTAAAATGACATGTATATCTTGATTCAGTCTCAAGATTTCTTAAGTGTTTACCTAGCCCAAACCTAAAGAGCTGCAATTAAACATTTCACCTCCAAACTAGCTAGGGGAATTCTGTGCAGGGCACTCAATCTGGGATGCATGGCCAGGCACCTACCCAGAAGGGCGCTGGCCCCATGCTGCAGACCTTCCTAGTCAGACAGGCCCTGTGGCTGCAGCTCTGGGCTCTTTCTCCCCTTGGTCTGGGAGCCCCCGGAGGGTATGGACAATTTTTGTTACATGTGTTGTACAAGCTAAAGCATTTAAACAAGTTGTTCCTTTTTTCTTATTTAATTGACTTACATAGTATTCAGTGCACCTAACATTGTTCTAAGCATTTTTACATATTAACTGTCTAATTATCATAATAACCCTAAAGATAAGCTTACAGGGACCAGAGGAAAAGGGTGGCTTTTTGTCTCTCTTATATCAGTAGGTTTTGTGATAGTGAACACAGGTCCTGTATTTTCTGGGACACTCCCAGTTTTATATCATTTTAACTTTTTCAGAAAAAAATGTGAGTTTATACATGTGTGAACTGTGATGCCTTTGTCAAAGTATTCCATACGTACTTAAAAGTTAGAAACTCTCTTCCAAGCCACATATTCTGAAAACCAGTTCAGCTGACATTCCCCACACCCCTGAAGTCAGGTGTTGGCAGCATCCTTCTTTCCTCACTCTTTGCACGTGAGACCAGGGTTTGGTGTCCCAGAAAGCAGGCAGGCCAGCATACCTTGCTGTCCTCTCCCTGCTTCTCGCCAGCTTAGTGCTTTTCATCCAGCTCTGTTCTTTTCCGCAGCTGAGTCCAGTCTTCAGGTCACTTTGGGGACTGGGAGGCTTAGAAGGAAAGAGTCACTGGCTGAGTGTGTCTGTTCCCAGACAGGGCTTTCCTGGGGATGAACGCTGCCGTGTGTGAGGGCTGCACCTGCCCCACAGCCATGTTCCCAGCACGCATCACTGTGGTACTCAGACAAAGGGCAGCTCTTCCACTCTTAATGGGAGGAAAAAGGTAAAAGAGAACCGGAAGGCTTTGTCACGAGAACATGTTTGGTCTAATGAGAGAAAATTGCTTTAACCATGTCCTCTGTATTGGGGCCTGATCAGGTGATTGGGTACTGGTGGTACAGAGAGACCCCAGCCATCCTTTGGAGGCCGATTGATGTGAGCGGAGGGGATCTGAGGATAGTGTAGCCTTGTGGCAGAAAGGCTGTAGGTTTTATCTGGGGATGTTTGAAGGATGCTAAGCAGACCCTTGTGTGGCTGGTGCGGTATGAAAGGTGTATGCTCCCAAGAACCACAGCCATCAACACCCACATTAATAGCCTTCTCTCCCAGGGCTTTGTCAGAGCAGTGCCTTCTGTTAAGGTCGTGTTCTGCATTGCTCAGGACCTTATACACAGAGAGCGCTCAGTATATTCACATTGGGCTTCCCCGGTGGCTCTCCAGTAAAGAATCTGTCTGCAGTGCAGGAGACTCGGGTTCCATCCCTGGGTTGGGAGGATCCACTGGAGAAGGGAAAGGCAACCCACTCCAGTATTCTTGCCTGGGAAATCCCATGGACAGAGGAGCCTGGTGGGCTACAGTTCANGGGCTTCCCCGGTGGCTCTCCAGTAAAGAATCTGTCTGCAGTGCAGGAGACTCGGGTTCCATCCCTGGGTTGGGAGGATCCACTGGAGAAGGGAAAGGCAACCCACTCCAGTATTCTTGCCTGGGAAATCCCATGGACAGAGGAGCCTGGTGGGCTACAGTTCATGGGGTCACAAGAGTCGGACACAACTTAGCGACCGCACAACAACTCACACTGAATGAGCTGCACACAGCTCATTGGTTGGAATACTCGTCACGGCGGTCCTCCATGGACCACAAAGCTGGTGTCTGTTTCCTTTCACACGACCTTACCAGATCTTCTCCAAATATTATCACCTAAATTCCTCCTTATTCTGCCTTAACCAGAAGGTTCACAGGCTGAGGTTTCCCTCAGCCACACCTGGACCCGATCAATTTCCTAGGTCTCAGTTTCCAAGAATTGCCCTTCCCCAAACCTCATCGCCTGGTCGGCTACCCACAAAATGGCCTCTGGTTTCTCCTCGTCCTGTTGGCACCCTCCTCCAGTGGGAGCTCCTCACTTCTCAGTGTTGTTAAGCTGAGGGGGGCTTGGCTGTCACACAGACCACACAGTATAGCAGAGGTGGTGACCTCTTGCCAGAGAAGAATCTTAGCAGTTGGGGTGGAGACCTGCGGTTCTTTTAAAGAGCACAGAAAATTGATGCAATCGTGAGTGGCAGTAAACGATACTCTGCCCAACTAGAAAGTCAGCTTGGGAACGGGTTAGGAGAATGTTCTTAATTGGGTTGGAATTTGGCCCAACTTGGGATTTTATTGACCATCAGTCATCAATTCAAGATCTTTTTCAGAAGTGACTCCCTGGTTTACTTCTTATTGTCCTGCCTGTGTTTCCTGAAGTCAGCACTTATTGCTTTTACAAAGTTAAAAAGAAAAATGCCACTGAAATAGAAGCGAGAACGTCACATCATTTGTTGAGTCGTATAGCACGGCATGTGAACCCGTCTCTCCCCATCTGTTTGTTTTTCAATTAATTCAGGGTAAAGGCTGTTTGTGCTCGAGGCTTAAGGACCTTAGCTGCTTGCATTGGAATCTGTGAATTTAGTCCAAACTGATAGCTCTCTGCTATTCATGACAGCTTTTATTTATTTTATAAGAAGCTGCTTACACGAAGGCAGATTTTTCAAACTGGCCATGTATCGTTCAGGATAAACAGCTTGCTAGTAAGTGCATAATGGGGATATGGATTTACTGTAGGGGTCTTGAGTATTTTTTATAGGCATTGTTTTAGGTCAGTGGGAGGCAGAGATGAAAGGATGTTTCAAGATAAGCCCTGTGAGTAATTTTTTGTTGCAGTGAGGGGTTGAGATGGAGGAGATTGGCTTTGGCATTCATGCCCTGTCCTGCAGAAACCGTCCTGGAGCAGAATTTGCTGCCCAGCACGCATCGGCAGGACAGGAACTCTCATTTTGGCTTGGATTTGAGAATTGAGCATGTGGTGAGTCTAATATTAGACAATCAGTTCTTGCCCTGCCCCAGTGCTCTATCTTGTGTCCCGCTTTGTATGCACCAGTCTCCCCCCAGCGCCCTGCCTCCTTTCTCTTGTGCTCTCTCTCTGAGCAGCTGTTTAATTTATTTCTTGGCTGCTTATCTTTTTATTAATCAGATCTTCTCCGGCGGCCAGGCTCTTCTCCCAAAGGCCGTGCCTCGGTCTTCTGATGCACACTCACCAGTTAGAATGGTTCTGTGTCTTAGATGCACATGTTGGCTTCTGTCGGTAGTAAATGCAACCTGGAGGATAAAATCGTATCAGGAAAACCGAATTCCTTTTGTGTGATTGTGACAATATTGTGTCTTGGGCCCAGCAGCACCCAGAGTGAGACACTTAAGTCATATCTTGCCTTTTGGAAATTTTGAGGATGTGGAAAGGAGTGAATTTTAAGTCCTCCTGGGAGATTCAGGTTGCAAATATTGATGGGAAGGAGCTGTTACAAGTGGTCGTGAAGACTGGAATGGTTTAAAGAGGGAGCCTGGATGCTCCATCTCCAATTTCTTTTGTGATCTTGGACCATTCAAATCAATGGAAAGAATATTTTTACTAAGCACTGACATAGCTTTCCTGTGTCTTATTGCTCATCTTTGAAAGAGGGACTGAATAATTCTAAGTTCTCTCCAGCTCTGAAATGCTAAGCAAATATTCAGTGATTACGTGGATTCAGATGCAGTCGAGGATGTGTAGACTTTCTAAGAAAAACCAGTGTACTGGTTGACTTGAAATAAATAATCCGTAAAAAGAATCTTAGAACAGTATAGCTAATGTGTTGTATAATACTACTACTGATAATAGCCACATATAGTGAACACTTATGTGTGAGACATCAGCCTAATTTTTACATGAATTTATTAATCTACCTAACAACCCTATGAGCTTCCCTGGTGGCTCAGACGGTAAAGCGTTTGCTCGCAATGCTAGAGACCTGGGTTCGATCCCTGGGTCAGGAAGATCCCATGGAGAAGGAAATAGCAACCCACTCCAGTACTCTTGCCTGGAAAATTCCATGGACTGAGGAACCTGATAGGCTACAGTCCATGGGGTCGCAAAAAGTTGGACACGACTGAGCGACTTCACTCACCTTAACAGCCCTATGAGGTAAGTGCTGTTATTAGCCCACTTTATAGATGCGTTAAACTAAAGTGCAGGGAAGTTAGATAACTTTCATAAGATCACAGATTGGTAAGTGATACAGCTGGGATTCAAATCCAGACAGGCTGACTGCAGGCCCAACCTCTTCACCAGCATACCCTACTGCCACTATAGTTCTTTCATTAAGGGTATGTCACATAAGACCTCTGGCGTAATTTCCCAGCCCTCAAATAGCTTTGAGGCGCTTCGGGCCCTCTTTCACGGCAGTGAGAAGAAATGCCACGTGGTTGTTCTGAAATCCTTATCTTGTGGATGGCGGGCAGGGAGGGACAACAGGCCCCTCAGTGTGGCTCCCAGAAGAGACCCAGGAAGGTGGACCACAGATGGGGATCTCCTGCTGTTCCTTCTCAACTTTCAGTTCATCACTTACGCTAAGATGCTCACCTTTCTCCAGCACCACTTCCACTCAGCAGCTAACCTGAGCAATAGTTCGGGTTGCCCGCTGGGCCCATCTCTCCCATCTGGGTGCTGCTCCACCCTTGCCCAAATTCAGTTTTAGTCTTCACTATGCTCCAGGGCATTCCCCTCCCCAGTCCCGCAGGCAAGCCTGTGTCCTCACAGACCCCACGCCCCGGCTCATTCCCACTCCCCTCTCTTTGCCCTGGTTGTTCCTCCTGTCTGGAGTGTCTTCCCTTCTACACTCTGCCTGTCCAAACCCAATTATGCCCTCCACAAAACCTTCTTTAACTCTCAGATGTTCCATCCTGGGAACCTTTGGTGTTATTTTCTTATCGGCAGTTGGGCACGTACTTTTGTTGATTTATAATTTTCATTTTGCTTTCCAAGCTGTATTATAAGCCTTTTGAAGGAAGGGAACAGGACTGGAAATGTAGACGACTCTGTTTTTGTTCAGGCTGGACTCTGACCAGTGCTACTTTGGTTTCTGGAACTTCCACTTTAATTTCCCCAATTAAGCCTAATTAGGCACGCAGATCGGCTCATCAGCCCCCAGACCTAAATCCAGCAGGTCTTTTTGTTGTTGCTGTTTAGTCTCTGAGTCGTTTCCAACTCTTTGCGACCGCGTGAACTATAGCCTGCCAGGCTCTTCTGTCCATGGGATTTCTCAGGCAAGACTGCTGGGTTGCCATTTCCTCCTCCAGGGGATCTTCTCAATCCAGGGATGGAATTCGCGTCTCCTACATTGGCAGGCGGATTCTTTACCACTGAGCCACCTGGAAAGCAGCAAGGCTGTTTAAGAGAAAGGAAAATGAGTCCTATTTCATGCAGCCAATAAAAGGCTCCTGAAATTCATTACCATAAAAAAGAAAATATGTGGAAAATTATAAATCATTAATGACAGTCACCTGTTTCTACCTGTTTCTAAGAGACGCTAGGGTAACTCTGGGGCTTCTGTTGATGACAGAATTCATGGGTGTGTTGAACCAGGTATGATACATTTCATCCTGCCAACGATGATTAGTGGTAGCTTTATAAACAGAGTGTTAAGATGGATTCTGAGGCTTTGCTTGCTTGTTGTGTCTGTTGGGGCCGTCATGAAATACTCTCTACTTTCCTTGAACTCTGACTCCCTCCAAATAGAAGCAGAAGAAAGGAGCCGCCAAAGCATATACCCTGGAGCCCATCGTCAGAGTCTATGTAGGATGCGAGATCTTGCCTCCCCTCCCACTTTGGTCTATTTCAAGCCAGAAAGAGCCAGAGGATATCCGAGAGCTCTGTTCAGAATGTCAGGAGCCAGAAGTGAAGTGGTTGTTGCTTCCTTGTAATAGCCGATGACTTACACAGAGCCATCCACAGGGCACTCCCACTCTACTCAGCTGCTCAGCCACCGGGTTGCCCGGCACTCTTACTCCTCCCCCCCACCCCCCCCCCATGGCTATGGTAAATGATACCTCTCAGAAGACTCTTCCTAGGTGGGTCCTGGCTGCTAGCTGCCACCAGCACTCACACAGGGCAGAGCTCACCTTCCTTGTGGCCCTAACCCTAGGGAAACTAACTCTAGAGATTCCTTTAAAATATATGTTTTCCGGGACTTCCCTCATGGTCCAGTGGTAAAGTCTCCATCTGCCAATGCAGGGGACATGAATTCCATCCCTGGTCCAGGAAGATCCAATGTGACATGGGACAGCTAAGCCCACGTGCCACAGCTACTGAGCCAGCGACTACTGGAGCCCACGTGCCTAGAACCCATGCTCTGCAATGAGAGAAACCCCTGCAGTGAGAAGCCCGTGTGGTGCAGCTAGAGAAAGCCTGTGCAGGGCCATGAAGACCCAGTGCAGCCAAAAATCATTCTTTTACTGCATAGTTTCTTAGAAGGGGCTCAGGCCTTCACCTGAAGTGGCCTGAATGGTTTGTTAACACTTTAGCTGAGGAGGTGATAGCACCAAAAAATGCTGTGTTGTTTTGCTCAAGACCTATGGTTTCCAAATAGGAGCCGCCATCAGAACCACGTTGGAGGGCTTATTGATCTCCAAAATTGCTGGGCTCCACCCTTGAGTTTCTGACTAGTTAGGTTTAGTATAGGACCCCCAGATATGTATTTCTTAATAGTTCTCAGGTGATGCTGCTGATATGCTCCTGGTCCAGAGATCAGACTTTAAGAACTGCTACTCAAGGTAAAGGCTTCCCCGGTGGCTTAGCAGTAAAGAATCTGCCTGCCAATGCAGGAGATACAGGTTCCACCCCTGGTCTGGGAAGATTCTGGAGGAGGAAATGGCAACCCACTCTGGTATTTTTGTTTGGAAAATCCCTGGCTGGCTGCAGTCCATGGGATCACAAAGAGTCGGACACAACTGATCAACTGAGCATGCACGAATTCAAGGTAAACCTTGCAATTGGTTGGTAGCTAGATTGGGAGGTAGACTTTTTTAGGTGGTCTTTGCCTTATCTTTTTCCCCCCTGGGTTTCTAAGTAGATAAAATATTTTTAAAATTATATACTATATGCTTATGGTCCAAAATAAATCAAATGATGTACATAGGCTTATAATAAAAAGTGATCTTTCTCTGTTTCTTCCCAAGAGATACCACTTTTAAGTTTTGTGATGTTTTTCTTTTTTTAAATTATGGTAATTATAGCCATATCTCTAAATTAATATATGTTCCTGCTGCTTATTCTCTATCAGTCCTTTTTCAATATTATTTATTGCTTTTCTGCTAAGATAGATGATTATTTAGCTCACTTAAACTGACCTTGCTATGGACTTCCCTGATGGTCCAGTGGATAAAGCTCTGCCTTCTAATGGAGGGGGCGCAGGTTTGATCCCTGGTGGGGGAACTAAGGTCCCACACGCCATGGGGTGCAGCCAAAATTAAAAAAAAAAACAAATTCCCCAGTCTTACTTCACCGTCCTGGTTCCTTTCATATGATTGTACACTTATTTATGGATCTCTTGATTACATTTTTAGCTTTAAATAACATGCTTGTACCTTTACTTGTCCTTTGGGATGAATATTTTTCGTGATTTGAGAATGTTGATATCTTCCTACTCAGCCCTTCAGTTCTCTATCCCCTTTCCCATACTATTTTCTGTACTTTAACTTTTATTTTGTCAAAGTTGATCATATTTATATTCTGTTATATGACTGTGATTCATGCTTTGTGTGTAGTTGAAAATCTGTAATTTTGTTCAGGGCAAATCTAGGTTGTATCTTATAATTTTCTGGACAGCTTTTTGTGTTTCCTGAAGTTAGTACCTGCCCTTTTCTTCTTGTATTATTTATGACCTCAATACTGCCCCAACTCAGTTCAGTCAGGCGTTCAACTGAGTTTCCCTCTTTCTTTTCTTTCTCTCTCTCTCTTTTTTTTTAATTTTTAAATTTTTTTGGCTGTACCACACAACTTGTGGGAACTAAGTTCCTTGACCAGGGATTGACCCTGAGCCGTTGGCAGTGAAAGCTCAAAGTCCTAACCACTGGACTGCCAGGGAAGTCCTTCGAGTTTCCCCTTTTACCTTGGAGAGTCCCCCTTTCCTGGGACTTTCCAGTCCCTCAGTATGGACTGGTTATTCTCTGAATCTGCTACACAGCTGTCATTCTGGAACTTAGTTGGATTTCCAATTGGATTTTAACTCCAGTCACTGATTGAGTCCAAGCTTTTTTTTTTTTTTTCCCCTCTCTCTTTGTGGCCCAGATAGCAATTACGAGTGTTGTTACCAAGGAGATCTTAAAGAACAAAATGCATTTTTCGAGAGCAGAGCTTTAAAATTTAGTACGTGAGTTCAACACAGGTTAAGTGTAAATGAGAATCAGCTGTCTTTGGATTAAACAGTACTATACAGGTTTTCTTTTTTTTTTTTTTAAGAAGATTAAAAACGGAAGTATAGCAGGGATTCCAAATACTGGGTGCTTTCAGAACAGCCCAGCAGTTTTCCAGTTTGGACTTAAATCTCTGATTGGGTCAGCCTGGAATCAGGGCTGCCTCCAGAGGTTGAGGGGGTACATAGTATGATGGGAGATAATAGATGAAGATTTGACCCAAGACCTGAGTTGAAATCTTGCCTTTCACCCCTGTTAGCTAGTTGATCTCCCTTATAGTACAGACAATAAACTCAGACTTCCTGGAATATTGGAGAGACTCAATAAACCAAAGGATAGGCGAGCACACTGGAAAACTGAGAAGTTCTGTATGCACAGGTTGTCACTATGAAATTGTGATCACCTGTCGGATCTTGCTGCAGGAGCAAAAACCTGCAAAGACTGAGAGTGGGAGAAGATGGCATTAATTTAACGCACAATCAAGTCACATTTACACTAAATTGGAAACATTTAATAATATGAACCAACATTTACTGCAGAAGCCGCCAAGTCAAATGCCAGTGTGGGCCTGGCAGGTGAGATGGGGTGAATTGGGCCATGGTGGGTACCCAAAATGGAGGGGCACAGCTCATCCAAGACTTTGGATGGCAACACTCACCTCCAGCTGATGTTGCCCTGCAAGAATGAGGTCGGCTTTTCGAAGCTAAAAGTGGATTTTTATGTGAAACCAGCTAGGTTCTACATGCTACTAGCCAGTTTAAATTTTTTCTCAACATTGAGTAAGCTAAACAAAACACACTTCCAGTTCATCAATTTAAGGTCTCTGGTTTACTGTATGGGGATTAAATGTAACTTGCAGACATAAAAATTATTCTGAATTCCACACGTTTGCTGATGATAGTGTTTGTCTTCAGCTAGTTTGGTGATAACTGTACAAATTTACACTATTCTCCGATACCTTTTTTGAAGAGAATTGAGAATAATGTTGAGCCGGACATGGCTAGAATAGATCCTTTAGAACCCAGAGAGAGACCTCCCTCTAGATTAATATTCATCTAATAATCTGCACTTTGGGGTGTGTTGGTTTGGCCACTTACCAGTACACCTTATCCAGCTTTAGGTCTCTATCTTACCCACAGGATTCCATGGAGAAAATCTCATAGAGTGATTTCCTTACGAAGTCGCATATGCCAGGCATACGTCTCATTTCTCAAACTGCCACTCTTCCTTTTGAAGTAAAATAGGAAGTTAGATGTCACTTTTTTTTTTTAAGTGGTGCTGAAACATTAGGGCTTCCCTGGTGGCTCAGCGGTGAAGAATCTGCCTGCAGTGCAGGAGACGCAGGAGACATCGTTTCGATCCCTGGGTCGGGAAGATCCCTTGGAGGAGGGCATGGCAACCCACTCCGGTATTCTTGCCTGGAAAATTCCATGGACAGAGGAGCCTGGAGGGCTGCAGTCCATGGGCCACAAAGAGTCGGACACAACTGAAGCGACTTAGCCTGCGTGCACAGGCCATTAGGATTCCCACTTCTGCAGTCTGTACCTTTGGGTAGCACTTTATTTGCAGGACACTGTCATCTGCATCCACATTAGTTCCTGACAGCAGTCCTGTGAATATGATGATGTTTCCAGATTTTTGGTCACAGTCTGCTTCAAGCTTGCAGGCAGTAGTTTTCCTTTATCTCCAGTCATCTTTTTTTAAATTACCACCAGCTCAGTTTCTCAGAGGAGTTGCCTTTGTTAACACAAGCCTCTCGGCCGGTGAGATTCTAGATAGAAGAAGGAACATGCAGTGCGAAAGTGAAAGTGAAGGCGCTCAGTCGTGTCCGACTCTTTGCGACCCCATGGGCTGTAGCCTACCAGGCTTCTCCGTCCATGGGATTTTCCAGGCAATAGTATTGGAGTGGATTGCCATTTCCTTCTCCAGGGGATCTTCCCGACGCAGGAATCGAACCCTAGTCTCCTGCATTGTATACAGACGTTTTACCGTCTGCGCCACCTGGAAGGTAGAACATGCAGTGCAGACGTGAGTAATTGAAGGACAGCTAGTGAGGAGGTGGAAGGAGCTATCTCTAGGTGGTTTTGTAAAAAAAAAATTTCTTTTTAATTGGAGGATGATTACAATATTGTGTTACTACCACCAGATACCAACATGAATCAGCCATAGACAGAATCAGGAGGGAAGTATGTCCCCCACCCTCCTGAACATCCTTCCCACCTTCCACTGCATCCCACTCTCTAGGTTATCACAGAGCACCAGATTTGAGCTCCCCGTGTCATGCAGTAAATCTCCACTGGCTATTTAATTTTACATATGCAGTGTGTGTGTTTCAGTACTACTCTCTCAATTCATCCCCCCCTCTCCTTCCCGCCCTGTGTCCACAAGTCTGTTCACTATGTCTGTGTCTCCGTTGCTGCCCTGTGAATAGGACCATTTTTCTAGATTCCATATATATGCATTAATATACAGTATTTGTCTTTCTCTTTCTGACTTATTTCGCTCTGTATAATAGGCTCATCCACCTCATTAGAACTGAGTTAAACGCATTCCTTTTTATGGCCAAGTAATATTCTATCTGATATATGTACCATGATTTCTTTATCCATTCATCTGTCGATGGGCATCTGAGGTGGTATTTTGAAATTAGCTTCACCCTCTTAACTTTCAGCCTGTTTCTGAAAAGGACCTCCCTCTGTTCTCTGCCCCTAGGAGCCCGGTGCCCTCTATGCAAAGCTTCCCACATAAGAACCCCTGCCCTTCTGCCAGATCAACCCAGCCCCTCTGACTGCCTTATGCTTCTTTTACATCCTGTCCCTGTACCCCTTCTAGCTTTCCATCAGATCACCAGGTCATCTTCAGCAAGGCAGGGTGAAGTCATTATAAACCATTTTCCTGGCTGCATTGGGTGGGAAGATGGACAAGTGTATTTAACAACAGTTGCTTTTGTTACCTACAATCAATCATGTTCTCCAAATTCTGAGAAAAGTGGAATGTGCTGTTAATAAAAGAAAGGAAAGAGTGGCATTTGGGGATGGGAATCATGTAGTTAGTATATACCTTGCATTTGCAGATCTAACCAATGCTCTGATTTTTCAAGAGTTTTCAGCAATCTCAAAGGTTCTTGACAGGTAGTAATTTTTCCTGAGACACAGATTTGACTTGCAACTCAGTTGTAACTCTTAATTAATTAAAATTCCTTTTGTGAAAAATGGCCCTTTGGAAAAGAATATCAGCTGCTCATATTAAAGATATTAGGAAAGAAAAAGCAAAGATATCTAAAGAAGGGATAGGTCTTGGCCAGGAGGGGGAAAAAAAGAGAGTTTGGGGTAAATGAAAAACTAGAATGATAAATTTTGCTGTGCTGGGAATAAGTCCACTGTCTACTGTACTTCACAGAGAAACAAGGAACGTTTTCCCAGTTGCTTGAGCCAGGACAACATTTTTTCTGGTGAGATAGTTTTGGAGAAAGTTGAAAAGGGAGTTAACTTGCAGTGGGAGGTGAGACATTTGAAAAAAAAAAAAAAAAAAAGGCAGGGAAAAGCCAGAAGCCTCTGCAATCCTTTCTGTATTTATGCGTTTGGGGATTTATGAAGCTGTCTGGATGTTCTCCGGAATGTCAGGGCTCCACTGGAACTCTGTCACTGGATGTATTCAGGCAGGTGCTGCACGGCCAGCTGTTAAGAGTACTGTGAAGGAAATTCCTATGTTTAGTTCCTAGGAGGCTTGATTCTTTGAGGTTTAACTTTCTGTCCCTTTTCCACGCCATCTTTATATATATACACACACACACACACACACACACACAGAGACACACACATATATACAGATACACACACACGTGTGTGTGTGTGTGTGTGTTACCAGCCAGAGGCAATCAGTGTTGAACTGAAAACTGAAGTTCAGTTTATGGTTGGTTGGTCCTTGCACCAGAATATGCTGGCTGCTCCCACAGTGAACTTCAAAGCCTACAGTTCCTTCACCTTTCCCATCTCTGTTTTAGAATCTCCTCCCACTACCACACCTTCCACCTCCCATCTTCTGATCACCCAAAATTGCCACCTAGACCTGTCTCTCAGCTCTATAAAACTCTTGCTCCTGTCTGATGGGCTGTCTTTTCTAGTGATAGGAGTTTAGCAGATGAAGCAGTTGACACTGAAAGGATGAATGAGGCTTGGTCTTTAAATGTTCGAACTTTAAAATTAAATGATGCCTGATGGTTGCGAGGGAATTGGTTGCTGGGGGGGCTGAGGCGGGTGTCTGGATATGGTAGTGGGGATGGATGTGTTAGTGTTTTGTTTGTTTGTTTTCTTTTCTAATATTTGTTTATTTGTCTGCACTGGGTCTTAGTTGCAGCATGCGGGAGCTTTAGTTGAGGCATGTAGGATCTAGTTCCCTGACCAGGGATCAAACCTCGGCCCCCTGCATTGGGGGTGCAGAGTCTTAGCCCTTGGACCACGAGGGGAGTCCCTAGTGGGCATGGAGTTTCAGTTTGGGAAGGTGGAAAAGATCTGGAGATGAATGGTGGTGACGGTTGCAGAACGATGTGAATGTGCTTAATGTCACAGAATTATACATGGTAAAATGGTGAGTTTTATGGTATGTATACTTTACCAGGGTAAAAAAAAAATAATTTAAAAAATTGAATGAGGGGACTTCTGTGGTGGTCCAGTGGCTGACTCAGGGGCCCAGGTTTGGTCTGTGGTCAGGGAACTAGATCCCACATGCTGCAGACCCAGTGCAGCCAAATAAATAAATAAATATAAATAAAATAAATATTTTTTAAATTGAATGAGGTTTTCACAAAGAATATTGCATTAGTAATAAGAGATCTTTAAGAGAATTTGGAAAATACAGAAGCACAAGAAAACAGGAACTGTAACTCTCTCTATGGCTAACATTTTGCCCTTTACTGGATTTGTATATCTTTCCAGCCTTTTTTCTGTGTAACTATAATTTTTATACAAAAGCGATACTAAACTATACACACTGCTTTGAAGTTTTCACTTACTATGTCACACATATGCTATGTCATCAAACATTCATCCACATAGCCTTAGTTTGAACAGTTGCTTGATATTCCATCATGCTGATCCCCAGATAAGGCTCTCTTCCCAGTATCATATTTCTGCTGGAAGGGTGACCCCTTCCAGGGCCGAATGTGGCCTCTTGTGTAACACTCAGAAATGAATTGTCCGAGGAGACACATGTGTTGCCAAAGCAAGAGACTTTATTGGGAAGGGCGCCAGGGCAGTGGGGTGAGGGAACCCAAGAGAGCTGCTCTGCCACGTGGCTCGTAGTCTCAGGTTGTGCGGTAATAGGGTTAGTTTCCTGGTGGTCTCTGGCCAATCATCTTGCGTGGCCCATATTTAGTCTAACTCAGGGTCCTTCCTGGTGGCACTCACATCTCTCAGCCAAGATGGATTCCAGCAAGAAGGATGATGGGAGGTTGGCAGAACATATTATGGGCTGGTGCCTTCTCCCTTCCTGGGCCCCTCCTAGATTCTCCCGGTTAGTTTTTGACATTAGGCCCATGTTCCTTATGAGGACCTCTTGTTGCAAGATAACTCTAGCAAATGCCTGGGCAAGGTGGGTGATTTTGCTTGATGGTTCACTAGCAATGTACACTCTCATTGTAACCTAGGTATTTACTTAGTCCCACTTTTCAGAGTTTATTATATATATATATATATATGAGATTATTTCACGTCTGTCTGCTTATAGGAGTATAAACTCCATGAGGATACGTACCATGCTTACCCTGCTGACCACTTTATCCCGAGTGCCTGGCCCATGGTAGGTCTGCAGACTGGAAGTGAATAATACATTGCTGCACATGTCATTTTCTGATTTTTGTTCAGGGGTTATCTGTAAAAGATCCTTTGCTTATAGATAAAACTTTGTACAAATCCGCAATCGTTTTCTTATGAAAATTTCCTATAATTTGAATGGTTTGTGTTTCTTTCTAATACAATAATACACACTCTGTGTAGAGTTTCAGAAAACATAGAAAAGAATAAAGGAAAACAAAGCTCACCCCGTCCCCAATCGTTTTTCTGGGCTCTGGAATTAGGTAGCATGAGGACCATGGTCTGTTCCTTCAGAGGTTTGGAATTGCCTGTGAACCTGTCTGAGCCCATTGCCTTTTGGGGCAGCTGGTAATTTGACAAGAATGGATAGATATTCTACGATTATTACTATGTTTAAGCTTTTTACTTCTTTGGTGAGTTTTGGTCTTTTATGTTTTCCTCAGAGAAGGCAATGGCACCCCACTCCAGTACTCTTGCCTAAAATCCCATGGACGAGGGAGCCTGGTGGGCTGCCATCTATGGGGTCACATAGAGTCGGACACGACTGAAGTGACTTAGCAGCAGTAGCAGAATATTTCATCCAGATGAGCTATTAATTGGTGGAATTCTGAGGAGATATTTTGTAATCCAGGTTCTCACCCATTACCAGTCTGGAGGAAGTAACTAGCATTGCAGGCCCCAGGTAAAAGTGAGGCCTCCAAGAAGCCGCATTTCTGGGGAGAGGGGCAGCAAAGGGCAGGGTTATGTTATGTGCACTCTGTTCAGGAATCTGAGAATCTATTGGAAGGAGCTGCTAGAGTGTTTCAAAAGTTTCTCAAAAGTTTCTGTTGTATGCAGTCGCTTGAGCGACTTTACCTTTTACCACCTTTTATTGGCTCCCCTTGTGGCTCAAACGGTAAAGAATCTGCCTGCAATGCAGGAGACCTGGATTTGATCCCTGGGTTGGGAAGATCTCCTGGAGGAGGGCATGGCAACCCACTCCAGTATTCTTGTCTGGGAAATCCCCATGCACAGAAGAGCCTGGCAGGCTACGTCATTGGGATCGCAAAGAGTCAGACATGAACAAGCGACTAAGCACAGCACAGCGCCATCTTTTGAGCAAAGGCCAGGAACCTTTGTCGTCTTAATGACTCTGGCCTTGCTGAGGGTCTCTTTAAGGCTAAATAGCTGCAGCCGTTCACCAGATAAAGTCAATTTGTCCTTCAGGAACATTACTGAGCTGCTGGCCAGCCTCCCTCACTCACCTGGAAATGATGATAATTAGCGTTTACCTAGTTCATGTGAAGATTAAATGAGATGTTGCCTGTAAAAGGCTTAGCGCTCACTAATGGCTCATTTTCGAAGGTGTAAAAGCACCCCTGGGGGATTTAATCTGGCTGGATAAAACCAGGGCCCTTGGGGGGCCCATTGCATGTCGGGAGACTGGCTGACAGAGAAAGGAGCAGCTCTCTGCCTGAGGAGGAAGCCTCACTGCTGAGGAGACGAAGTATAGGCTAAAGAGAGGTGGTTGCAGGCAGCTGTAGGAGGGGGCGATCCAGACAGCAGAGATGGCCTGACAGGGGGCGAAGGGCCCAGAGCACGGCATGCTCCGGGCAGCAGAGGGCCTGCCACTGGTGGCAGCTGTGGTGATGCCAGCTGGGGACTGGACAGGCAGTCTGGGGCTGTATCATGAAAGCCAAGGAGGTGCTGCTTATTTCTATATTTTTTAAATTGAATGAGGTTTTCACAAAGAATATTGCATTAGTAATAAGAGATCTTTAAGAGAATTTGGAAAATACAGAAGCACAAGAAAACAGGAACTGTAACTCTCTCTATGGCTAACATTTTGCCCTTTACTGGATTTGTATATCTTTCCAGCCTTTTTTCTGTGTAACTATAATTTTTATACAAAAGCGATACTAAACTATACACACTGCTTTGAAGTTTTCACTTACTATGTCACACATATGCTATGTCATCAAACATTCATCCACATAGCCTTAGTTTGAACAGTTGCTTGATATTCCATCATGCTGATCCCCAGATAAGGCTCTCTTCCCAGTATCATATTTCTGCTGGAAGGGTGACCCCTTCCAGGGCCGAATGTGGCCTCTTGTGTAACACTCAGAAATGAATTGTCCGAGGAGACACATGTGTTGCCAAAGCAAGAGACTTTATTGGGAAGGGCGCCAGGGCAGTGGGGTGAGGGAACCCAAGAGAGCTGCTCTGCCACGTGGCTCGTAGTCTCAGGTTGTGCGGTAATAGGGTTAGTTTCCTGGTGGTCTCTGGCCAATCATCTTGCGTGGCCCATATTTAGTCTAACTCAGGGTCCTTCCTGGTGGCACTCACATCTCTCAGCCAAGATGGATTCCAGCAAGAAGGATGATGGGAGGTTGGCAGAACATATTATGGGCTGGTGCCTTCTCCCTTCCTGGGCCCCTCCTAGATTCTCCCGGTTAGTTTTTGACATTAGGCCCATGTTCCTTATGAGGACCTCTTGTTGCAAGATAACTCTAGCAAATGCCTGGGCAAGGTGGGTGATTTTGCTTGATGGTTCACTAGCAATGTACACTCTCATTGTAACCTAGGTATTTACTTAGTCCCACTTTTCAGAGTTTATTATATATATATATATATATGAGATTATTTCACGTCTGTCTGCTTATAGGAGTATAAACTCCATGAGGATACGTACCATGCTTACCCTGCTGACCACTTTATCCCGAGTGCCTGGCCCATGGTAGGTCTGCAGACTGGAAGTGAATAATACATTGCTGCACATGTCATTTTCTGATTTTTGTTCAGGGGTTATCTGTAAAAGATCCTTTGCTTATAGATAAAACTTTGTACAAATCCGCAATCGTTTTCTTATGAAAATTTCCTATAATTTGAATGGTTTGTGTTTCTTTCTAATACAATAATACACACTCTGTGTAGAGTTTCAGAAAACATAGAAAAGAATAAAGGAAAACAAAGCTCACCCCGTCCCCAATCGTTTTTCTGGGCTCTGGAATTAGGTAGCATGAGGACCATGGTCTGTTCCTTCAGAGGTTTGGAATTGCCTGTGAACCTGTCTGAGCCCATTGCCTTTTGGGGCAGCTGGTAATTTGACAAGAATGGATAGATATTCTACGATTATTACTATGTTTAAGCTTTTTACTTCTTTGGTGAGTTTTGGTCTTTTATGTTTTCCTCAGAGAAGGCAATGGCACCCCACTCCAGTACTCTTGCCTAAAATCCCATGGACGAGGGAGCCTGGTGGGCTGCCATCTATGGGGTCACATAGAGTCGGACACGACTGAAGTGACTTAGCAGCAGTAGCAGAATATTTCATCCAGATGAGCTATTAATTGGTGGAATTCTGAGGAGATATTTTGTAATCCAGGTTCTCACCCATTACCAGTCTGGAGGAAGTAACTAGCATTGCAGGCCCCAGGTAAAAGTGAGGCCTCCAAGAAGCCGCATTTCTGGGGAGAGGGGCAGCAAAGGGCAGGGTTATGTTATGTGCACTCTGTTCAGGAATCTGAGAATCTATTGGAAGGAGCTGCTAGAGTGTTTCAAAAGTTTCTCAAAAGTTTCTGTTTTATGCAGCAACGGCCAGGAACCTTTGTCGTCTTAATGACTCTGGCCTTGCTGAGGGTCTCTTTAAGGCTAAATAGCTGCAGCCGTTCACCAGATAAAGTCAATTTGTCCTTCAGGAACATTACTGAGCTGCTGGCCAGCCTCCCTCACTCACCTGGAAATGATGATAATTAGCGTTTACCTAGTTCATGTGAAGATTAAATGAGATGTTGCCTGTAAAAGGCTTAGCGCTCACTAATGGCTCATTTTCGAAGGTGTAAAAGCACCCCTGGGGGATTTAATCTGGCTGGATAAAACCAGGGCCCTTGGGGGGCCCATTGCATGTCGGGAGACTGGCTGACAGAGAAAGGAGCAGCTCTCTGCCTGAGGAGGAAGCCTCACTGCTGAGGAGACGAAGTATAGGCTAAAGAGAGGTGGCTGCAGGCAGCTGTAGGAGGGGGCGATCCAGACAGCAGAGATGGCCTGACAGGGGGCGAAGGGCCCAGAGCACGGCATGCTCCGGGCAGCAGAGGGCCTGCCACTGGTGGCAGCTGTGGTGATGCCAGCTGGGGACTGGACAGGCAGTCTGGGGCTGTATCATGAAAGCCAAGGAGGTGCTGCTTATTTCTTCATAGCAGCTAGGTGGGAGCCACTGAGTTTCAAAGCAGAGAAATGGTGTGATCACAAGTGGTTTAGAAAGACTGAGCATGAGAGAGAGGCTCAAGGCTGGATTTCTCTCTCGGATCCAGGGGGTCTCTTGGACCACCTTAGTAGGTAGTTGTGGTTTGTAAGGTGAGAAACAAGTCCCGGGCTGGTGGGGTAGTGGTGGCAAGGAAGGTAGAACAGGAGAAACTGGAGGAATTTGCAAACAGTGGTGTCAAAGTTTTTTTGGTGTTTCTGTTGTTGTCATTTTTGTTTGTTTGTTTGTTTTGGTTGTGCCATGCAGCTTGTGGGATTTTTAGTTCCCCAACCGGGCATGGAACCCGGGGCCTTGGCGAAGAGGGCATGGAGTCCTAACCACTTGACCACCAGGGTTGAAGAGAGGAGCAGGGAGGCGTTGAGCACAGCTCAGGCCGTGGGAGCCGCACACAGCACCTTGTAAGAACTGAGTCTTCTTCCATCTCTCTTGCTCTTAGCTCCCAAATTAACCCCCTTCCCATCTTTTATTAGGGGCTTCCCTGGTGGCTCAGAGGTTAAAGCGTCTGCCTCCAATGCGGGAGACCTGGGTTCGATCCCTGGGTTGGGAAGATCCCCTGGAGAAGGAAATGGCAATCCACTCCAGTATTCTTGCCTGGAGAATCCCATGGATGGAGAAGCTTCGTAGATTACAGTCCATGGGGTTGCAAAGAGTCGGACACGACTGAGCGACTTTACCTTTTACCACCTTTTATTGGCTCCCCTTGTGGCTCAGACGGTAAAGAATCTGCCTGCAATGCAGGAGACCTGGATTTGATCCCTGGGTTGGGAAGATCTCCTGGAGGAGGGCATGGCAACCCACTCCAGTATTCTTGTCTGGGAAATCCCCATGCACAGAAGAGCCTGGCAGGCTACGTCATTGGGATCGCAAAGAGTCAGACATGAATAAGCAACTAAGCACAGCACAGCGCCATCTTTTGAGCTGACTAGATCTTGTGTTAAGCTCTTGCTTTGAGAATGTACCCCTTTGATTTTATTTTATGGCCCCATCCCATTTCTAATGATTCTTACACTTGGAATCAACATCCACGAAGACAGGGTTAGCCCGTTTAGCTTTACCGTTATGGTCACAGGGACCCACTTAAAATGAGTTTACAAGAACTGTGCCCTATGGAAGATTTGAAGCAGGGAGCTGCATTGATAATGATGTCGTCAGACTATATAAGAAATACAGAGGAAGAAGTGGGTTTGGGGAAAGCAATGGCCTCAGTTTAGACATGTTGCGTTTAAGGCTCCCTTGGGATAACCAGGTGGAGACAGCAGGCAAGAAGAGGCCAGAAGGGAGGGGCCAGGTGAGGAAGGAATGAGCAGTAATCACTCCACGCATGGTCCAGGCTGTGGGGGCAGATGAGCTCCTCTTTGGGGAGTGGGTAGGAGAAAGCCAAGGATGGAGCCAGCAGTTCTGGCATTTTAGGGGCAGGCAGAGGGGCTGGTGTAGGAGACCAAGAAGAGCAAAGCACCAAAGCAAAACAGCCATGAGAGGCAAGTGAAGAGCTTCAGGGAAGAGTTGGAGAGCAGTGGTTTCAGATCGCAGCGTGGCCTGGAAACCCGACCATGGATTTGCCACGAGAAGTTATCAGTGACCTTGCTGAGCGCTGACTCTGTAGAATTCCCAGGGCACCTATGGGGAGTCCAAAAGCAAGCTGGGGTACGGAAGAGGAGACCGTAAGTCAAAAAGGATGGTGCCGAGGAAGAGCAAGAGAGCGGTGGCTTGAGGCTAAATGGCTAGTTTCTTGGATGACAGTGACCAGAGTCAGGTCAGAGTCAGTTGGCAGGTTGAAGAGAAGTGGGAGCGTAAAGGAAAATTCTCCCCTGCCAGTCACTGACTCAGTGCTTTGCATATGTGTCCCCTCCTCCATCTTCACTACCGATGCATGAAGGTGCTCTTCTCACAAAGAGGTGAAATAACTTAACGGTCACAGGGCACGGAAGTGGCGGGTTTGGGATAAGAGTTGGTTGTGGGAGGTGTGGCACCATCTTCTGAGACTGGATGCCCTCTGCTTTCGTGGTGAAGATGAGACAAACTGCTGAGGGAGGGCAGAAGCCCTGGCGAACTTTTGAGCAGCTGCTAGGGCCCCAGGGAGGGAGCTAGAGCAAAATCACTGAAAGCATTTCTGAGATGTGGAATCCTCCCGATGCCACTGAAGGGGAGAACTGGAGGATGCATTAGCAAGGAAAAGTAAATCAAGAGCAAGCTGAGACTGTATTGATAGTAGATGCTACCAGTGGAAATGTAATTGATGAGACTGACCCCTGGGGAATAGGCTGGCCAGTACACCAGTCTGGGTAAGGGTGGAGAACCTGAGAGAGCACGGCAGCTCTGGGGGGAGCTAGTGAGGGCTGGTCACTTGGGGGCAGAGATTGCGGGGTGAGGAGCTGGACCCTGGGACTGGGAATGTTAGAAGAATTGGCATAAGAGACAGTGCCAAGCCCAGGCAGGCCTGACTTGCATCAAGGCCAAGGGATTTGTGCAGGTGCTCTGCTGAGTTGTGAATTCAAACTCCAGTGAGGCCTAGGTGTCCTCAGGTATTCCTGTCTGAGAGGGTAGTCATGTGGGCAGTTTGGCTCATTGGGCTGAATCTGAACAATCATAAGATGTCAGATTGCCCAAGGCCAAAGAGGTAGCTCACTGAGTGAGATGAAGGAATGGGAAGCAGGATTTCTAAGTTCACAACTTTGGATTTGAGAGTATTGGGGGTGTTAAAGATTCAGGATGTTGTCATCCTAAATGAATGGAAGTGAATGTCCCTAGCATGGAGGATGTCATGGAACTGGGTGGGCACTCTTGACGGGTGATAGAGAGTTAGGATGCCCGTGTGTGTTGAAGCCTGGAGATGAGTGAATGTCAGTTTGTAGGATGGGCAGAGGCAGGTATAGACAGATGAGCTCAGAAACCACTGTGGGCTAAGAGTGAATGGCGGGTATTCCCAGGTGTTTCCTGAGGACCACTTTACATCTAGTTGGGTTTTCTGAATTCTGTCCAACATTATTTTTCCAGCTGTTTCTTGCCTTCAGAGGTATGCACTACCAGATAAATGTTGCTTCATGCTATTCTCTCTCCCATCTAAGGACCAAATGAGATGAAAGCAGGGCTTTCAACAATTGAGAGCTGGAGGATAGAGATTCTGTAACCTGCAGTAAGTAGAGAAGGCAATGGCACCCCACTCCAGTACTCTTGCCTGGAAAATCCCATGGACGGAGGAGCCTGGTGGGCTGCAGTCCATGGGGTTGCTAAGAGTCAGACACGACTGAAGTGACTTAGCAGCAGCAGCAGCAGCAGCAACCTGCAGTAAGAATAGGTGTATGGGGAAAAAATGGGTCTTCCCTGGTGGCTCAGACAGTAAAGAATCTGTCTGCAATGCAGGAGACCTGAATTTGATCCCTGGGTCAAGAAGATCCTTTGGAGAAGGGAATACTCCAATATTCTTGCCTGGAAAATTCCATGAACAGAGGAGACTGGCGGGTTACAGTCGATGGGGTCACAAAGAATCGGATACGACCGGACAACTAACGCTTTTACTTTCATGAAAAAGAATTTGACTCATTCTTCAGAAAACTGGCTGTAGTAATTTAACTTCAGTCATGCTGAGAGTTTAGAGGTTTTTCATTGTTGTTATAACAATACTCAAATTTAACAGCATTGTGGGATTGAGGAATTATCACACTACATTGAAAGACCCTTGTAACAAAGACTGTTTGATTGAAATAATTACCCCAGAAACTTAATTTATTGTATTATCTAAATCTTAAATTCACCAAGAGTTCCACCAGACCCTTTTAAAGTCAAGAAACTGAGACCATAGGTCTTCAGAACTGAAGTGAATTATGGACTCAGTAGCCAAACAAATACTAGAGTTATGAGCTCCCTGAGTCGAGTTCACAAAGGAAATAAAATGCTGTGATGAAACTCACTGATACGTCTTGGGCTCCTCCAGTTTCCTTTTCGATCCTCCTTCCTTTTGCCTCCAATTTGACTGTTAGAAAGGAAAATAACCTTAATCAAGACCAGATCCCTCTGGGCCCAGGGGTCTGTGGCTCTGTCTCCGGCACAGAGGACTGGGCCTCTCACAGACTCATTTGTCATTGTGTGATTGATTACAGAAGGAAAGGCTCTGTTGTCTTGGGAGAGGTGATACTGAATTTTCTGGGTTGTTTTAGTTGGGTACTTCTAGTCAGATAACGTTATAGGTAGTCTTCTGACTTAGATGCATGAGTTTCCTTTTTAAATGAAGCTGGTGTTTGATCTCTGTTTTGTTGGTCTGTCCTGGGCCATGTGCCTTCCATAATGTAGGAGTTCAGTAAACAGTGTATTGTTATCCATTAGGGGTTCTGTCCACAAAATCGATTACAAATCACATTATTTTTCTTCACTAACGAGCTCTCTGCTTTGTTTGGGATGTTCTCCCTTCCCTTTCTCACCCTGCTCATCCTCTGAGACTCCATTTTGCCATCATCTCAGCAAAGCTTTGCTAGGAAGAGCTGCTCCCTCCCACTGCTCCCATGGTGTACTTTGTACCCGTGTCCTATTGAGCTGGAAGCAGAGATTTACCTCCAGGAGGCTGAACCAGACAGGAGTGTCCACAGGAGGTGGGTAGCCAGAACTGGGCTGAGATGGCGAAGTGGGTCTGAGCCATGTTCCTGAGGCGACAAGCCAAGGCGTGCAGAGGTACCGATGCTAATAAGTTCAAGGAGCAGGTGAGAAATTAAAAAATGGGGCACGAAGACAAGGGTCAGGAAGGAGGTGGCAGCATGACCAGAGGACTGGGAGCAGGTTGACGAGGAGCAAGGAGGATCTGGGACAGCTGGCACAAGCGACAAGGTGGCACCTGGGACTTGGCTTTTGTTTCCTGAGTGAGGGAGTCCCAGACCCAGAACACTTCATTCTTTTGTTCACAGAAGAATAAGCCGTCTCACTGGAGGCAAAATCTGTTTGATTTGTATCTTCAGCATGTGTAGTGGAACAGGATACAGAGTGTCTGATAAATGTGAGTAATGAATGAAGATGAAGACCTGTGGAAAATATCTGCCTTCTGATAACTGCCTTCCTTAGAAAATTTCTGAGGAGGAGATCTAATGTCAAGCCTGGCGACTACAGTTAATACTAGTGTACTGCTTGCTTAAAATTTAGTAAAAGAGTAGATGTTTAAATGTTCTCACCACATGTGTAGGGTCATAGATGTGTTAATTAGTTTAATTATGGTACAGGTCATAATATATATGTATAGAAAATCACTACATTGTATACTTTAATATATAAAACTTTATAATTCTAATGTCAAGCCTGGCGACTACAGTTAATACTAGTGTACTGCTTGCTTAAAATTTAGTAAAAGAGTAGATGTTTAAATGTTCTCACCACATGTGTAGGGTCATAGATGTGTTAATTAGTTTAATTATGGTACAGGTCATAATATATATGTATAGAAAATCACTACATTGTATACTTTAATATATAAAACTTTATAATTTGTCAGTTAATACCTCAATGAAGTTGGAGGAAAAAGAAGTACAGTGAAACACCAAAAAAAAAAAAAAAAGGAATTTTCCAAGGAAGAAGTTAAGGTGGTGATTGACCAAGAGGTCTGTTGGCTGCTGTAACTTAACAAGTGTGTGTAATATTAAAAGCTCTCAGTACTTTGCGAAAATTTTGTAACTCCAAGACCACTCTCCCATCTTTTCTTCTTTTCCTTCCCCCATAACACTTACTTCGGGGCCACAGGGATCCCTGGAATCCCTGAAAACTTAAGAACTTTGATTCCTTGGATATTTACAGTAGCTGATCTAGCTGGGATGTATTTTCACTACCAAGAGGTACCATCATTTAACTATGTTCTGAAATTTTAATGTTAAAGTTTTGGGATATGTTTATGCAGATTTTTACTCTCTGCTTATTTAGCTTAGTAAGTTTGGCGTTTAATATATTAATGTTACTTAAAGCAAGAGATTTGATCTTTAAGCATTTTAAAAGCCCCCTTCCAAGGAAAATTATATTAAAAATAACTTTGTTTACAGCAGGAAGAAATAGAATAAAAGGGACCCTGAGCCACAGGAACCTGAAAGCACGTCACTCCATGTGATTTTTCCTATTTGATAACTGTGCTTTCTGGAAGATGCAATTTTCTGCTTCCATCTCTGTTGTCGGCATGCCAGGATTTCCAGCAAAGTGGGCCCAGTGTTTTGCTAGAGGTTACTTTTCCTTGGAAGCAATTCAAATAAAATCATCATTCTGTTTCTCCCTTTTCATTTGACTAAAACAATGCTTTGGCAGCTAGACAGGAGCTCTTAAGAGCTTCAGTATTTTTCTCCCAATCTTTGCCTTTCAGAAGTGCCTTTTCCCAATGTGGTTTAAAACTGAGCCTAGAAACAAAAGCACAGAACTGATTGCTTGGAGACCAAAACTCTAGGGAGGGGAAAAGACTAGAGGGGAAACACTGAAAGTTCCAGCTCCGCCCCTGTGCGTGGCTGCCCATCTCAGTATGGTGTGTCCTGGCCTCTGAGAGCTGTCTCCCTGGCCCTGCCCGCTGTGCGTGGCTGCCCATCTCAGTATGGCGTGTCCTGGCCTCTGAGAGCTGTCTCCTTGGCCCTGCCCGCTGTGCGTGGCTGCCCATCTCAGGATGGTGTGTCCTGGCCTCTGAGAGCTGCCTCCTTGGCCCTGCCCGCTGTGCGTGGCTGCCCGTCTCAGTATGGCGTGTCCTGGCCTCTGAGAGCTGTCTCCTTGGCCCTGCCCGCTGTGCGTGGCTGCCCATCTCAGGATGGTGTGTCCTGGCCTCTGAGAGCTGTCTCCCTGGCCCTGCCCGCTGTGCGTGGCTGCCCATCTCAGTATGGCGTGTCCTGGCCTCTGAGAGCTGTCTCCTTGGCCCTGCCCGCTGTGCGTGGCTGCCCATCTCAGGATGGTGTGTCCTGGCCTCTGAGAGCTGCCTCCTTGGCCCTGCCCGCTGTGCGTGGCTGCCCATCTCAGTATGGCGTGTCCTGGCCTCTGAGAGCTGTCTCCTTGGCCCTGCCCGCTGTGCGTGGCTGCCCATCTCAGGATGGTGTGTCCTGGCCTCTGAGAGCTGTCTCCCTGGCCCTGCCCGCTGTGCGTGGCTGCCCATCTCAGTATGGCGTGTCCTGGCCTCTGAGAGCTGTCTCCTTGGCCCTGCCCGCTGTGCGTGGCTGCCCATCTCAGGATGGTGTGTCCTGGCCTCTGAGAGCTGCCTCCTTGGCCCTGCCCGCTGTGCGTGGCTGCCCGTCTCAGTATGGCGTGTCCTGGCCTCTGAGAGCTGTCTCCCTGGCCCTCCCCGCTGTGCGTGGCTGCCCGTTTCAGGATGGCGTGTCCTGGCCTCTGAGCGCTGTCTCCCTGGCTCTGCCTGCTGTGCATGGCTGCCACCAGGCCAAGTTTCCAGCCCTGCCATATTCTTGTTGGTCAGGTACTTTCTTTGTTCCTGAACCCAAACTGCTGAGCATTATACTATGTATTAACCCGTTTTCACTTTACCCTTCTTAGAAACAGTTCCTAGAGGTCATCAGAATTTTACCTTTTTATATTCTGAAGTTTCTGATCATAATCCCACTTACTTATTCTCTCCTGTATTGGGAGCCTGGAGTCCTAGCCACTGGAAAGTGAAGTCGCTCAGTCGTGTCCAACTCTGCGACCCCATGGACTGTAGCCCACCAGGTTCCTCTGTCCATGGGATTCTCCAGGCAAGAATACTGGAGTGGGTTGCCATTTCCTTCTCCAGGGGAATCTTCCTGACCCAGGGATCGAACCCAGGTCTCCCGCATTGCAGGCAGACGCCACTGGACCACCAGGGAAGTCTCAATCATTATTTTTGAACTGTCCCACTTGTATAGACATTAATGTGGTACCATCATGTTCAAATCACAAGAACAAATAGAATGATGTTAAAACTTTCCCTGAATTTGGGAGGGCACACCATTCTTATTAATGTCCTTGCCATAATGTAAGTGACTTTAAGGTAGTGTCGGTGAAGAGAAGAACCTTCTTTTTTTTTTTTTTTCCTGCTTCATTTTACTGGAAAGGATAAGAAGAAGGTGCCGGGAGAGAAACAGTTTTCTGAGCACATCTGTCCTCTCTTCATTGCCGGGGGACTTTGTAGGCTTTGTAGGTAATTGAAGAACCTGCCTCATTGCCGTTTTTTCCTGGTCTCGTGTAGGGCCATAGTCTCTCTGGGAAATTGACCAAATCTCCTTTCTTTGCCCATTGAACTGGGTGTCGTGTGGAAGAGTCTCTGCTGTGACTAGGCAGGGGTCAAAATCTTCATCTGTAATCACTTCTGTTCTGAAGCGGCTAAGCCGAGATATCTTTTACTGGAGGCAAAGAGGGTGGCTGGACTCAGGGAAACTGACAAGCATATGGTCTTTGCAAACGAAAGAAGAAAATGAGCCTTTCCAGGGATCTGCAGATGCTCTTCCCATGAATTACGTCACTGGGTGCTGGCATGGTTTGGTAAGCAGCTATTTGCGCCTCCAAATTCTCCCAAATTCGGGGAAAGGATTTTTCAGTTCAGTTCAGTTCAGTTCAGTCGCTCAGTCGTGTCCGACTCTGCGACCCCATGAATCGCAGCATTCCAGGCCTCCCTGTCCATCACCATCTCCTGCAGTTCATTCAGACTCACATCCATCGAGTTCCGTGATGCCATCCAGCCATCTCATCCTCGGTCGTCCCCTTCTCCTCCTGTCCCCAATCCCTCCCAGCATCAGAGTCTTTTCCAATGAGTCAACTCTTCTCATGAGGTGGCCAAAGTACTGGAGTTTCAGCCTTAGCATCATTCCCTCCAAAGAAATCCCAGGGCTGATCTCCTTCAGAATGGACTGGTTGGTTTTTGGTGACTGTTAATT
Source organism: Oreotragus oreotragus (assembly GCA_006410675.1). NCBI lineage: Eukaryota > Metazoa > Chordata > Mammalia > Artiodactyla > Bovidae > Oreotragus > Oreotragus oreotragus. The sequence continues at coordinate 192,371 of SJYX01020469.1, forward strand.
TTTCTACTCTGACTTCACTTCTTATAGAAGGAAGTTAACATATACTTGTGTTCAGAAAGTTAAGCTAGATTTTATTGGTGAATATAAAAGAGATGAATATCATATAAAACTTATGTGTGGTTCAAAATACCAGAAACGAGATCTAAATGACAAGCCATAGACTGGAAAAGGATATTTCCAACACAGACAACTGAGGAAAGGGCCATTCCACCACCTCCCCCCCATGCCCCNTCTCTTATACACATCTCGCCCCGCTTCATGCATAATGAGCTCTTAAAATCAATCTGACTTTAGTTTAAACAGAGAAGGACATGGCAACCCACTCCAGTATTCTTGCCTGAAAAATCCCATGGACAGAGGAGCCTGGTAGACTACAGTCCATGGGGTTGCAAAGAGTTGGACATGACTGAGCGACTTCACTTCACTCACTTTAAACAGAGAAAGAAATATAAACATGTTTATAAACATGAAAAAAAATGCTCAGTTCCACTTGTGACAGAAATGCAATTGGTAAAATGCGGTACATCACTAGTTGGTTGACAAAAAGAAAATCTGATAACTTATGGTGTTGGAAAGGCGTGGAGAAGCAAGCACTGACTGACGCATGTAAACTGATGCTGTTTCTTTGGCAGTGTCACTCAAAATATATGAAACCTTTGACCTCCCGATTCAATTTCTAGAAATTTATCCAACAGAATTTACAAAGATAAACAAAGATGAGGTAGTTGGATGAGTTTGAGCAAGCTCCGGGAGTTATTGATGGACAGGGAGTGCTGCAGTCCATGGAGTGGCAAAGAGTGAAAATGACTGAACAACTGAACTGAAACAAAGAGGTCTTCATTGTAGTAATATTAGCTACAATGTGAAACAGTGTAAATGCCTGTGAGTAAAAGGCTAAGTAAATCCTGTTTCATCTCCACAGCAGAATACTGACTGTTCAGTCATTGAGAAGATGTGTAGTTGGTGCCACATAGAATGTGCTTATAGTTAGCTTCTGTGCCTAGTGTCAGTTTCTTGACTCTTGACTCCAAATGTACCCTTCTTGCCTGATCTGTGAGAATGGTTCTGATCCTTTTACCGATTTGTCTTGGCGGCACTGGGCCTTTGTTGTCGCGCCCCGGCTCTTTGTTGGTGTGTGCGGGCTCTCTCCAGTTGTGACGAGCAGGGCCTCCTCTCCAGTTGCCAGATGCAGGACTCATCGCATGGCTTCCCTTGCGGGGCACAGGCTCTAGAGCATGCGCGGTTCCGTAGTCGCATCTCATGGGCTCTGGAACGCGCGCTCGGTAGTTGTGGTCGTGGGCTTAGTTGCCCCGTGGCATGTGAGGTCTTGCCGGACCAGGGAACCCATCCATGTCCCCTGCATTGGCAGGCAGATTCTTAGCCACTGGACCACCAGGGAAGTCCCAGTTCCGATCCTTTTCAATGAGTTTTCTTTGCCAGCTGAGAGAGAGTATATTGATAACAGGCCCAGTTTCTAAAAACAAGCTGGTGGGGGAAAAGATATTTATGCTTATTTAAATATACATATGCCTGAACATCTTCTGGAAGTTACATGAGAAGGGGTTACCTCTCAGAATGAGGCTGGAATCTGGCAGGGGAGGGGTGGGAGGTGAGAGACTCACTGGAAGGTTTTTTTTTTTTTTTTTTTTTAAACCATGTGTGTGTTTTGTTTTTATAAGAGAAAATGACAAAACTTTGGTTAGACATTAAAGGAAAAAAAAAACTTGCATTAATGGAGAAACAGACTAGCTGGAAATATGAAATATTGTAAAGATGTCATTTAATCAGAATAAATTTATAGGTTTAATGCAGTCATAGTAAAGGGAAAAAAAAACCAACCCCAAGTTGGAGGCAGGGCATGGTTTTTATTGTTAAGAAGCTTAGAGTACAGTTTGGGAGACAGAAACATAGTGTTCACCAAAAAATGCCTTGAACACTTACAAAGCAATATATCAAGCACAAAGCAATAAAATTGAATACATATGTATTGTGGGAACTTGGAGTCCTTTGAGAGAATAGACAGAATGGAGTTAATCAGGAAAGGATACTTAAAAAAAAAAAACCTAAAAAAAGATAAGCTGTAACAAGAAGGAATCTTTTCTAAAGTCTTTCAGGAAAGACTTTCCTATATTCTCTCAAATGTAGGAAACTGGCCTCCCAAACAAAGGCTTTTCCATGGAGGGAGGGAGTTCTTTCTATAGCGTATTTTGTGTTGAGAAGACCTATGTGAGAAAGTCTATGAACTGTGCCCACAATTCTTGTTCTACTGCTGAATAAAGTGGCTCAAATGCCTCTACATTTTCACTTTTGAGTTTGCAAATGACTGAAAATTAAGTAATCAAGGACAGACGTGGAATTGGGTTGACCATGCAAGGAGTACAATGACTTGAAGAATCTGGAAACAATACTGACCACATTTGTTGGCATTAATTCATTAAAGCAATAAGACTGTATAGAGAAAGTTTTTTTTTTTTTTTTTAAGTCATCAGTTCTGAGTATATGTTGCAACTGAACTCCAACTTGGAACTGATGATAAATTCTTTTAAAAAACACACACTCACACTATTATGCACTGGGAGCTTTAAAAAAAATTCCCGCAGTATTTGGAAGACATTTTATCATCTCTCTGTGCCAGTTATAAGATTAGAAGTTAAGCCATAGATTGATTTAGAAGATGTGACATGTTGCTCCAGCCGAGAAGTGGATAAAACTTTTAAAAAAATGATTGCTTTTGTAGGTCTTCACAAAATCTTCACTGTTAATAGGTGAAATGACTTTTAAGATTTTTCTCCTGGCAAATATGATAGGAGTATTTCATGATGATCCTTTTATAATGTCCATAGGGGATAGAAATAGATATTAAAGGAGGCCTTAACTTGCTAACATTTTTAAAGATCTGTTATCTATCGGATGCCATTTCTCATTAGTCTAGTTTATAAGCATCACTCACAGCAATGCTTTAACTTTCATTTCCTTTGGAACACAAGTGTATAAAGCCTCCATTTTTCATCCTTTGAAAAATTTCCCAGAAATAAAGAAATGCTGTTTTTGTGAATCATCAGAGGTCACCATGGTTTCTGTGGCTTTATTTTTCTAATTAGTATAGGTCTGTCAAAATGTTATATTGAGGCTTTATTCTAAAGCTTCTTCTATTTGGTGTAACTGAAAAGTAAACACAAAATCCACACACAAAAAGTAAACACAAAATCTTTTCCTTGCCGAAAAACAGAAAATTGTAGACTTTCAAGAAGGATGGTTAGGTAATGTTTGGGTTTAGAAGCATTTGTTGTGTCAAATTTTGCCATGTCTTATGAAATTATGACTGAGAAACAAAGATCAAAGAATTTTAAAAAATCATTTCATTAATCTATAACTTAAAAGTATGTTGAGTTATATTATTCTCTTGCTAATTAGAACAGATTACTAGCAAGACGTGTATTTATTAAAAGTGCTAGTTTTGGTTTCCACTTTTTTTAAAACACAAGGATCTCTTTTTAACATCACAAGATTTCATAGATTTCCTCACATAATAGAAGTTGTACTTTTGACTTTTTGATCTGCTGACAATTTTTGGTGCTCAGGTGGTTGGAAGACCTTTGAAATGACCCTGAGACCCTCCTCTAGGGGCCTTTTCGGCCCATGTTTGGGAACCACTGCCATTCAGTTTTCCAATTTAACCATGACGGCTTCAGTCCAAAGAAGTGGAATATGGGTTTTTGAAACAGCCCAATTGAATCTAGAAGAGAAAAGTCAGGGGTCAGAACTGAAATGGATCTTTCTTTGTTGTTCCTATTCTAAGCAAGCTCTGTGGAACAGGAGATTAAGACAATAAAAGTTATTTTGATTGTATCTTTTTCTCAGATCTTCACATCTTTTATATCATAATGTTTACACCTTTTATATGCGCATCTATAGGTGCAAAAGCTGGAATGCCTTTGATTTGGGGCTGCAGTGTTTATACTGGGGGAGGTCTGGGGGTAGCCTGGGAGGTGGCACAGAGAAATTACAGGTAGGTGGGTGAAGCTACTGCCATCACAGCAGTGGGTACTGAGTCTGGCACTGTTGAGGGTCAGCTTTGATGTGCAGTTACTCTTACAAATGTGAAAACAACAAAACAGATTCGGCGGATTGCTGAATCAGGTAGGAGAGAACCTACTTTTCCTTTTTTTCTGCCACCCAGTATATTCTGGAACTATTTATGAAAGTGGAAGTGCCTGAAGATGTGACCACATCCCCTTGAGGGTGCTCCAGGTCTGATATCTGGAAAAGGGTGCAGTTCACTGTGGGATCTCCACCTCCCACAGGACGCTGTCATGTTAAAGCCTCTGGGCAGTAGAACTTGCTGAGCTTCGTGTGGATCCAGGGTTTCCCCAAAACTCATGTATTTGGCCATGGTGCTCCCACTTATCCACCCACCCAACCCCCAAACATGAAATGCCTGGCACGCTTAGGGAAAGGCTGATTTTATTTAAAAAATCTGGACTTTAGAAACCTCAGAAGCTATAAGTACGTCTGAGCTGTACTGTGAGGATGCTGTTAGTAATGGTCTTTATGACTGTCTCCAGGTGAGGGGTCTGGTGTTTTCAGGGAAAGGGTACCTCAGATGGCCTTTAGGAAAGCAAGGATTTGTCCTCTGCTTGCCGTGAATTCTCTAACACAAAACCTTTCTCTCATTTCTCTTTGTATAAGTCACTCTTCATAAAATAATTACAGGCTTCCCTTGTGGCTCAGCTGGTAAAGAGTCAGCCTGCAATGCAGGAGACCTGAGTTTGATCCCTGGGTTGGGAAGATCCCCTGGAGAAGGAAAAGGGTATCCACTCCAGTATTCTGGCCTGGAGAATTCCATGGGCTATATAGACTATGGGGTCTCAAAGAGTCAGACATGACTGAGCTACTTTCACTCACTCACTTATTCACTTAACCATTCCTCAAGGCTGGTGTTATTGTCTTCATTATCATAACAGTTGGGAGGGATTCTAGAAGGTCTTTTGTCCAACCATCAAGAAATATTTAAACATCAGCTCTCTTCTCAGTCTTAAAATAGCAGTTGTTTCTAACCACCCAAATTCACAGACCATTTGGAAGAACTCTTTAAAAAAGTTAGAAGGCTGGAGAAAAAGAAACAAGATGGGCTGGGTGGGCGAATGGGGTGGTGTTCTCCATCTTTGTTCACTAGCTCAGATGGCGACTTTTGAATTGGCTGATTTTCTTGGAGGCAGGGCTAGTTTGTTCCCTCTAGAATTTGCTGACTAGGGATGTCTTCCTGTTTTTAAGGCAGGGTTTTCATTTTAACAAAATATCTCTTCCACAAAACAACTTAAATATCACTTGGAAATTCCGATGGGATTTTTCTTGTAAAGTAGGTTTATAGCTTCTTAGAGGGTAACAGAAATGTGCATTTCTTACTGTTCTGAAGCCTCTGGAAAGAAAAGACAGCTGTGGGCAAAATGTTTACAGACTGAAAAGAACTGCTATTGATGTCCAGGGATGAGCTGTTCTCTTACAGGAGCTGTAATAACTATCGTTAGCATTTGCACAGCACTGTATACAACACTTTCGTATGCATATAGCATAGGATCCTTACAACAGCTCTGATAAGGAGAATCATATTGGCATTTTCATCTCCATTTACACTTGGTGAAACTGGAGCTCTTCAATTTCAGATGGTTTTCAGTTTCAAGAAGATTCAAATTGCTCATCCAGAGCCATTTAGTATTAATAAGCAAGCACAAAGCTAGCATTTTTCTTTTTTTGAGAAATCTTTTAAAAACATTCATTACCTATATGCCAGTCATTCAGTTCAGTTCAGTCGCTCAGTTGTGTCTGACTTTTTGCGACCTCATGAACTGCAGCACACCAGGCCTCCCTGTCCATCACCAACTCCCGGATTCCACCCAAACCCATGTCCATCGAGTCAGTGATGCCATCCAACCGTCTCATCCTCTGTCGTCCCCTTCTCCTGCCCTCACTCTTTCCCAGCATCAGGGTCTTTTCAAATGAGTCTAGGAATGATGCTAAAGCTGAAACTCCAGTACTTTGGCCAACTCATGCGAAGAGTTGACTCATTGGAAAAGACTGTGATGCTGGGAGGGATTGGGGGCAGGAGGAGAAGGGGACGACCGAGGATGAGATGGCTGGATGGCATCACGGACTCGATGGACGTGAGTCTGAGTGAACTCCGGGAGATGGTGATGGATAGGGAGGCCTGGCGTGCTGCGATTCATGGGGTCGCAAAGAGTCGGACACAACTGAGCAACTGAACTGAACTGAACTGAATAAGAAAGAAAAAGGCTCTTTCCTCCCCTTAAGAAGCCCTCACATGAAGCCTGCAGAAAGAGAGCATTTTAATGGCATTTTTATCTCCCAGCTGATTGTTTCAAATTGCCCCCAAACAGCATCACTAAAGCTGTTGCCTCAAACTTTATCTTACTTCCAGTGCCTTTTCCACCAGATTTCTGGGCCCTACCCTCAGAGTTTCTGAGTAGGTCTGGACCTAAGAAATTGTATCTCTAACCACTCCTCGGGTGATGTTGCTGCTGACCTAGGAACCACTTTGAGAACCACAGCGCTTGATAAATGAGCAAAGCAGAGAAATGGAGGCTCATTAACACAAAAACTCTGGTAGCTAGAACTGAACGTCAAGACTTCAACTCATCAGGATCTATGCCTTTGGCTGCTGGCCTATGAAACTTCCTGCAAGCCTCTATGCATTTAATGAACTTTACTGCCAAATAAGCTCCACACCTGGGATTTCTTAGGTCCTGAATATAATCTCTAAGCTCCTTAACTAATAGGAAGTAAGTCTCTAAGCAGCAAAGGGAAAGGGGTAACAAACCCAGTGCCCTTCTCAGAGACAGTGGTGAAGGACTGTGAAAAGAAACATCCAGAAACATAAGCAAGCCAGAGGTAAGCAGACTGGCAAAGTGAGGAACTCGCAGGTCAGAGAGTCCATACCATGGATGTTCGGACCAGTCATCCTATGTGATGGTTCCTCTTTTCCAAATGGAAGTTTTCACTTTAGCCGCTCTTTTCCTTCTGCACCACTCTATTCTTACATGTGCACCATATAGATAACTGTCTCTTTACCCATACGTTACTGAATCATGAGAAACTATATTTGCTGCTGCTAAGTCACTTCAGTCGTGTCCGACTCTGTGTGACCCCATAGACGGCAGCCCACCAGGCTCCGCCGTCCCTGGGATTCTCCAGGCAAGAACACTGGAGTGGGTTGCCATTTCCTTCTCCATGTAAAAGGGGTAAAATATAATTAAAGTCTCCTTTTAAAATGATCGCCTAAACTTACTATATTTATCTAAAAAGATTTGTTAGGCTGAACTTTAAAATTCAAGAGAAATTTGAGATTTAAAATGTAACTTTGATAAACTACATACTAATTCTTTAAAACCAAATGAACTCTCAAATAGTTTTTTCTGTTTAAAAAAACCCACCTTCAAGGATATAAAATCCTACTTAACTCTTATTCATCTTTCAATATCTACGTAAAATTCTTCCTTTTCCATGAAGTCTTTCCTTTTCTATAAATGGATTTATCCTTTTACTCTATACTAGTAAAAAGAAAATAAATGTGTCTCTATCATTCAAACAGCTAATTTATTCTATTCTAGTGGCATGACTTTTATAAACACTCTTCTTTTAGGAATCTACATCACCTATCCAAGGATTACATGCACTTTCAGAACAGGGACTGTATTTTATACTACTCTGCTGCTGCTAAAGTCGCTTCAATTTATACTACTGTAAAACTCTAAAAATGTCTTACACAAGGCAATGCTAACACATAGTAACTACTGGTGACTGATGAACTGAATTCTAACAATCTTGCATGCCTTTTCAAATGGACCATTACCTCTGTTATGTCCCAATGGTGTAAAAACAGATCCAAGTCAGTGAGGTAAAGTAACACAGGGGAAAGCTGCATCTGGATGACATGAGGCACTCCTCGAAGGCTCTGAAGCCAAGTCAGTTCCTCTTTTGAAAACCCTATAAGTGTTGAAACTATATTTGGACCCAAGAAAAGGAATGTACCTCACCCAGGGTCAACCACTCACTCTCTGAAGAGCTCCTCAAAATAACTTGCTGCTAAAACAAAGTTAAGTTTATTGCTTACCACTGTAAAAGAAACCACTGATGGGATATAAGTAGCATTTCAGAAAAACAAGGTTAAAGATTAGGGTTTTGTTCTGATTTACTATATTTGGGGATATTTCCATGGGACAGGCAGATGAAGATTGGGCCAAGTTTATTATGTAACAGTTTAGGGTTAGTGGACACAGTGAAAGAAAAGTTTTAAAGCAAGCCTTTGAAGAATAAACAGTCTAATGATCATAGTTCAGTGATCTACTGAGATACCCTGCAAGGGCAAGTTCAGAAAAGTTATTTGCTACTTTATCTTCCCAACACCAGACTTACTGAGATTGCAGTCAATCAAATACAAAGCATGTTAATGTAGACCTTTAGCTGTGTGATTATATATGATTTTTATTTTTATCAGAGCTCTTAGAATCTGAATTCAGTAACTTAATCTTTGGATTGCATGTTCTGAGATGACGTATGTGCTTTTAAGGGCTATTTGTGTGGTGTCTGCTTGTTCTATGTAAGCTCGAGCATGTTTTAAGCCACGTGTTGAAAGAAGTGTGTGTCCAGCTATTGAGAAGCCTGAGGAGTAGGCTAAGGTGGGCATTTCTGTTTGTCTTCAGAATCCACGTCCCTTTTCAGTAGTGCCTGATTTCCATTTGAGATTAGTTTCCGGGTTGTCTCTGGCCAGTCATTCTGACTCAGGGGACTTCCTGGTGCTACCCGCATTGACGGAGGAATGGATGCCAGGGAGAAGGATTCTGGGAGGTGGTGGAACACATGGCATCTCCTTTTGACCGTTCCTGAACTCTTCCAGTTGACCGTGGCTGGTTCTGTGCTCCTTTCTAGTCCTTCTGTCATAAAATAACTCACGCAAATGGCTTACTACTGTGCCTGACCAAGGTGAAGGGTTTCAGTGAGTGTGCTTCCCCTGCCACTATGACCCTAGTCATAGGTAGGTATCTCGATATGTGAAAAGTGCCTGAATTCCAAGAACTTATTTTTCCTTTCTTTTAAAACTCCGATATTCAAGACAATTATTTTACCAGGTGTTCAAAAACTGTCTAATGCAGCATTCAAAGTTGAGCAGTGATTTCTCTATCAGGGGCTGTCTGCTATCACGCTGAAACAATGAAGCCTGGTCAATGCACGGGAATGTCCAGGACAGTGTACACGATGGGAATCCAAAATGATTCTGTTTTCATTATGCCTTCATCCAATTCCCCTTCACCCTGCTACCCCCACCTCTGGTAACCACAAATCTGATCTTTTTCTGAGTGCGTTTGCCTGTTATTGAGGCGTATTTTACTGACAATGCTGCGTTCACTCTTGTTACACAACATAGCAATTCAATAACTCTGTACATTTCAACATGATCAGCATGATTAGTCTAGTTACCATCTGTCACCATGTATATATTAGGTAGTTAGAATAGGAAAAAGAAGTCCAGAATGGTGGTGGCTAAAAAACAAAGAAGGAAAACACCTGTGAAAATAGAACAAAGGTCCGAGGACCAAAGTGACAACCTCAGGTAAAACAAACGGCCCTCCTGGCTAGACCAATTTACACAGGGCAGGCTCGGTGGGGGGAGAAAAAACATAAGAAGAGGAGCCAAAATTGGGCGTCTGTCTTCTCTTCTCTTCTTGTCTTTTGGGTCAGCCTGCCCCCATGCCTCGAGGGTGTATTTTTCTTTGCTTGCCAAATAAAACTGAGCTGTAACATGGAGCTGTAACAGTGGTCTGTCCACTGCTTCAAATTTTTGCTATAGCGAGACAGAACTGAGGAAATTACAAAGTCCCCTGACATATATAGTGCCGTGACTCTTATTTAACATGGTGGAAACAACCTCAGCTCAGCCCCCATGAGGCAGAAGCCAAGCACAGCAGAAGCCCAACTCAGTGAAAGCTTCTGTGGTGGAAACTGGATGCGAAGAAAACCCAGCACGGGGGAAGTGATAAGTCCAGTGTGCTGGAAACCGGGACAGCAAAAATAAACTCAGCAGAAAGCTCACACGGCTCAATCTCAGATTTCAGTAGACCTCTGGTTAAGGTAGGAGGTCCTCACTCCTATGGCTGGAAGGACATATGGCTAACAAAATCTTGATTTCTTTATAGTCTCTGGTTTCTTGTTTCCTCGAATCCCCCACACTCCACCCCACCGTGAATAGGAGAGTGGTGAAGTGAAGTGAAGTTGCTCATTCGTGTCCAACTCTTTGCGACCCCATGGACTGTAGCCTATCAGGCTCCTCCATCCATGGGATTTTCCAGGCAAGAGTGCTGGAGTGGATTGCCATTTCCTTTTCCAGGGGATCTTCCCGACCCAGGGATCGAACCCAGGTCTCCCGCATTGCAGGCAGACACTTTACCGTCTGAACCACCAGGGAAGTTGGTAGTGAGTGCAAATGAGGGGCTCAGACAGGGGCTACTTAGTAGTTGTTGCCCAAATGCATGGGGGATTTTCTGTCCTTAATCTTCTTTAATCTTCTTTGTGCCAAGGATCCAGCCAATGAAAACTGTGAGAACAGGTCAGGTATTTAGCAGATTTTCTGGCAGGTTAGTACTTTTTTTCCACTGCTTTTTCCTCCCGTCCTTTAGCTCCTCTCTCCCAGGACTTGAGCCCAGCCAAAACCCACAGTGCCTAGTTTCAGGACATGATACAGCTCAGGCTCTTAATGTCTCATTGCAAAAAATTCAGTGAGAGACACAGTGATAGGTAAGAGGTGGATTTGTTCAGATTCCGAGAGAAGCCCATTCCAAGAGTGTGGGCCACCACAGAGGGCGAGTGCAGTGGCCATGGAATGTGGTGTGGTCAGTTTTTGAAGGCTGGGTTATTTCATATGCTAATGAGTAGGAGGGTCATTCCAACCATTTGGGAACCACCCATTCCTTTTGACAGTGCTTTGGAACTGTCCGGTATTTCTGGGTGTGTCATTTAGCTTGCAGATTGAGGATCAAGGTTTAGTTGAATTTGACTTGTTATCTTGGACCCATTTGATTTTAATTGGCTTATGTTATGCCCTTGGGCTATGTCATTCTTTCAAAAGTTGTGCCCTGCCCCCCTTCCCTCCTTTTTCAAACTCTTCTCCTGAGCCTCATCTGGGCCCACAATGTTGCCTTTACAATCTTTTGGAGGGACAACCAGAAAATATCTGGCCCTTGGGAGGGAAATACTGTATAGTATCCAATCCTTCTAGGTACTCAGGCCTTCATCTTCTAAGTTTCCTACAACATGGGCAACAACAGCATCTCTCAGAGAACCCACTAAGGTAGGTGACAGGCACACAATGCCTGCTGGAAGTCCATCTGTTGGTGGCACCCCTTCAAGGGCAATTGGGCTTCCAGGGATAATGTTTGCCACTTTGGGAGTTAGCCTTGCAGGCCATTTAGGCCCACACCCTTGCTACCCTTCTCTTAAAGTCATAAACATACCCCAGGTCAAATCTCCACTCCACTTTTATGGAACACCTGGTCTGTTGCCTCTTACCTGTTTGTTCTTAAGCCACTTACTAACTCCTACAACCAGGACCCTGTTGTAGGCAACATTGCTTAACTCTGCTTATTATTAAAATACTCCTAATCCTGAAAGATGATGCTGTGAAAGTGCTGCACTCAATATGCCAGCACATTTGGAAAACTCAGCAGAGGCCAAAGGACTGGAAAAGGTCAGTTTTCATTCCAATCCCAAAGAAAGGCAATGCCAAAGAATGCTCAAACTACTGCACAATTGCACTCATCTCATGCTAGTAAAGTAATGCTCAAAATTCTCCAAGCCAGGCTTCAGCAATATGTGAACTGTGAACTCCCTGATGTTCAAGCTGGTTTTAGAAAAGGCAGAGGAACCAGAGATCAAATTGCCAACATCCGCTGGATCATGGAAAAAGCAAGAGAGTTCCAGAAAAACATCTATTTCTGCTTTACTGACTATGCCAAAGCCTTTGACTGTGTGGATCACAATAAACTGTGGAAAATTCTGAAAGAGATGGGAATACCAGACCACCTAACCTGCCTCTTGAGAAATCTGTATGCAGGTCAGGAAGCAANATATCAAGAACCTCAGATATGCAGATGACACCACCCTTATGTCAGAAAGTGAAGAGGAACTAAAAAGCCTCTTGATGAAAGTGAAGGAGGAGAGTGAGAAAGTTGGCTTAAAGCTCATCATTCAGAAAACGAAGATCATGGCATCTGGTCCCATCACTTCGTGGGAAATAGATGGGGAAACAGTGAAACAGTGAGAGACTTTATTTTTGGGGGCTCCAAAATCACTGCAGATGGTGATTGCAGCCATGAAATTAAAAGACACTTACTCCTTGGAAGAAAAGTTATGACCAACCTAGATAGCATATTAAAAAGCAGAGACATTACTTTGCCAACAAAGATCTGTCTAGTCAAGGCTATGGTTTTTCCATTGGTCACATATGGATGTGAGAGTTGGACTGTGAAGAAAGCTGAGTGCCGAAGAATTGATGCTTTTGAACTGTGGTGTTGGAGAAGACTCTTGAGAGTCCCTTGGACTGCAAGGAGATCCAACCAGTCAATTCTGAAGGAGATCAGCCCTGGGATTGGCCACCTCATGTGAAGAGTTGACTCATTGGAAAAGACTCTGATGCTGGAAAGGATTGGGGGCAGGAGGAGAAGGGGACGATAGAGGATGAGATGACTGGATGGCATCACTGACTCGATGACTGTGAGTGAACTCTGGGAGATGGTGATGGACAGGGAGGCCTGGCGTGCTGCGATTCATGGGGTCGCAAAGAGTTAGACATGACTGAGCAACTGAACTAGGAAGGTCTTGTAGGTCTTCATAGAACTGTTCAACTTCAGTTTCTTCAGCGTTACTGGTTCGGGCATAGACTTGGGTTACCATGATATTGAATGGTTTGCCTTGGAAATGAACAGAGATCATTCTGTCGTTTTTGAGACTGCATCCAAGTACTGCATTTCGGACTCTTGTCGACTATAATGGCTACTCCATTTCTTCTAAGGGATTACATCTAGTAGATGTAATGGTCATCTGAAGTAAATTCACCCATTCCAGTCCATCGTAATTCACTGATTCCTAGAATGTTGATGTTCGCTCTTGCTGTCTCCTGTTTGACCTCTCCCAATTTGCCTTGATTCATGGACCTAACATTCCAGGTTCCTCTGCAATATTCCTCTTTACAGCATTGAACTTTACTTCCATCAGCTGTCAAATCCACAACTAGGTGGTGTTTTTGCTTTGGCTCCATCTCTTTATTCTTTCTGGAGTTATTTCTCCAGTGATCTCCAGTAGCATCTTGGGCACCTACCAACCTGGGTAGTTCATCTTTCAGTGTCCTGAAATGACTTAACATGTATTACCATGAATTAACATGTATTACCTACCATTAATTTCACCTCTTTTTGACTTTTTTTTAACCTACTTATTTGGCTGCATTGGTCTTAACTGTAGCATGTGGGTTCCAGAGTGTGCAGGCTCAGTAGTTGTGGTGCAAGAGCCTAGTTGCTCTGCGGCCGTTGGGTCCCAGCTCCCTGACCAGGGACCAAACCTCCCTGTGTTGCACAGCTGACTCTTAACTACTGGGCCACCACAAGAGTCCCTCTTTTTAACCTTTTTAATGCGACTATCAGGAAATTTAGAATTATATAAGTGGCTCACATTATATTGGGTTGGCCAAAATATCCACTCATGTTTTTAACACATTATAGAGCAACAATGGCTAGATCCATTTTCCGTGGTGTTTTAATAGCATAATTTGTGTCTTATACAAATAATGTGCCTTTATGTTTTATTCTCCTTCTGGCATATAATCACACCCTCCATTATTTTGGCTGGGGGTGGGTTGATCTGTTTTGAAGACTGCTTTGAGAAGCTTGTAAATTATGGAACTTCCCTGGTGGTCCAGTGGTTAGGACTCTGCACTTCCACTGCAGGGGGCACGGATTAGTGAGCTAAGAATCCCACATACTGCGTGAGTCACGTGCTTCTTTCTTCAAAAGAATTACATGCTTAAAAAAATTTTTTTTTATTTTAAAAAGAAGCATATAATTTATTTTATAATTTTAATGTAATTTCTACGATTTTAATGGCACCACCTTCCAGGAAGGGCTGATTCATTGGCACTGTCCTTTGGGAGCTGTCTATTAGATCCCTTGGTGCCTCGAGTGTGAGAGTATGAGTTTGTGTGTGAACACACACGCATGTGTATGTATGCATTTGTGTGTGACCAGGAGAGAGGAGAAGGAGGATGGGAAACAGATTCTCCAGGGCTCTGCCAAATTCTGCAGTCCCCACCCTTTAAGAGTCTGATTGTTGACTGGTGGGGAGTAAAGATTTGGATTCTACCCCCCACCACCTCCCCTTAAAGAAATCCGCCCTATGGATGAGTCTCTGTGGCTGATGGGAATACACTGAACCAGAGCAGGGAAAAGGTTGAAAATCACCACATTAGAAAGGATCACTTTATAGCCCTCAGCTTGCAGTAGAAAGGACCATGGGGAAGGGTTTTCTTTTATGAGCATTTCCTGATTAGTTTCATCCCGTCCTCTGGTCCCTGGTGGTGATGGGAGGTTAGGGAAGCAGAATCAGTTGTTCACCAGATGGGAGGCCGAAGTCTGGGGGCTCACAGGTGTCTTTCTCCACTGACTGTCCCCGTTCGCAGCCCTCGAGGCCAGCCCTTCCCCGCGCTCAGCGGGGCTTCCAGCTTAACTGTTAAATCAGCAGATGTTGTGAGGCATGTACAGACAGAGTTTGGTCTAATTCAGTCTAATTATTAAAATTCTTGGCAGGAATTCTACATGAATCACCTCCAAAAAAATTTATATTAAAGTTAATGCTACACCTCTGACTCTGAGCCCACAAAACTGAGAAGACGACTCCTGAGTTCTAAGTCCACAAGTGTGGCCTTAACTCCCCCTTGTCCGCAGGTCTAGTGACTTTTTCCCACCAACAAAAGCATGTGAATTTTATTAAGAACTTAGAAGGGTGGGGGAGGGCTCCAAAGGGACCTCTCCAGAAGGGAGTTACTCTGATCCTTGAATTGAAGCAGATGTCAGGTCCGCAGGCCATGGGGTCAGACTGCCTGACTTCACATCCTGCCAGGCCCTCTCTGGGTAGTGTGGTTTGGGGCAGGTTCCTTAATCTCTCTGAACCTTAGTGTTCCTCCTGGCAAATGGGCACAATCAAACGCAGAGATTTGTCTGGATACTGAGCATCTATACTGGATACATGATCTACTGCAGATCCCACTCACTCAGAGTGGAGGCGGTAAGCACCTGACGCCTGTTGCACTTGTGTTGCTGGTGTGTTGTCACTCATTGGGCTGCACTGTTCCGGGAGGCAGCACACTGGGTCCCACTGCTGGGCATGGACCCTGAGAAGACCATAATTCAAAGAGACACGTGCAGCACACCCCAGTGTTTGTCGCGGCACAGTCTACAACAGCCAGGGCATGGAAACAGCCTAAATGTCCACCAACAGAGGAGCAGATAAAGATGTGGTGTGTGCATTGTGTGTGTGTGTATTTGTATATATATATTTGTATGTATATACACACACACACAATGGAATATTACTTAGCCATAAAGAGAATGAAATTGGGTCATTTGTAGAGACATGGATGGACCTAGAGTCTGTCATGAGTGAAGTAAATCAGAAAGAGAAAAATAGATATTGTATATTAATGCACATACGTGGAATCTAGAAAAATGGTACAGATGAACCTAGTTGCAGGGTAGAGCTCGAGACGCAAATAGAGCACAGATGTATGGACATGGCAGAAAGGAAAGGGGGGTGGGATGAATTGGGGAACTGACATGTATAGCTGCCATGTATAAAATAGCTAGCTGGTGGGGACCTGAAGTACAGTGCAGGGAGTGTAGCTTGGTGCTCTGTGATGACCCAGATGGGTGGGCTGGGGCAGCGAAGGGAGATACAAGAGGGAGGGGATGTATGCATACACATGGCTGATTCACTTCACTGGACAGCAGAAACAATACAACGTTGTAAAGCAACGATACCCCAATTTTAAAATGGTACGTGTAGACAGGTACCGGTATATGCTGTGCTCCCCTTTCTTCCCTTCCCTCCCTCCTCACTTTTTATAAACAGATTTTGGGGGAAAGAAAACAAGCCCTGGAAAGCCTGTGGCATTGCCTCCCAGTGACAGTTGACTTTAAATAGCCCTCCTTCTCTTCTCAGCCTTGGGGGTGGGGCAGGGCCCAGTGAGGCAGCGTGCTTTTTTTGTGTGCCTTTCGTGGTCACTGCTCTCCCACTAATCCGTTGGTGCCAGTCTCTGCGGAGGGATGCTAAATTTCACCCCGATTTTCAGGGTTCAGAAAGATTCTCTGATGACTTCTGCTTGTTGAAGGTCATGAATATCAAATGTTGATGCTTGAAATTAAAAAAATTTTTTTTTCTATTCCCTTTATAGTTTCTAGCCTGATAGAGCTAATGTTGATTTATGCCTGGGATGCATTATAGATATTTGTTCTTTGAATGTATGGGAGCAGTGAATAACATAAGATTGGTGAGAGGTAAGTGGATAGCAGTAAGACTTGCCCTTGGTTTCAGGTTCACTCTTGACTCGTCAGCTGGGCAAACACTGCAGGGGTATTTTTGGGAGATGACCATGGAGGGCTGACTGGTCTTGCTGCCCAGCTGTCAGACCGATGGAACTTTCTTAGACCAGGTGTAAACGACAAGTTGAAGGGCAAAATCCAGTTGAAGTCATATTTAGTTGATGTTTGTTGAGTGCCTCCGTTTTTGCTGGGCATTGTTCTGGTTTTAATGATGACGTGTCATTTGATCCTATGACCATGGTCTGAGGTAGGGACCAGAAAGGAAATCAAGATGAGGGCATGTGAAGTCACACTGAGTCAGGACAGAGCTGGGAGGTGAAACCAGGTCTCTTGTTTCCCAGGCCAGGGTTCTTACTTGGCATAAACTGCAGGAGAAATCAGTGACCACTTCTATGCCAGCTGCTGTTATGTTATCCCACTTAACTTAGATATCACACCCCCTCCCTCCAAATTGCTGAATTTGAGGAGGCTAAAGTAGAGCTTTCCTGGTAGCTCAGCTGGTAGAGAACCCACCTGCAGTGCAGGAGATCTCAATTCGATTCCTGGGTCAAGAAGATGGGCCTGGAGAAGGGATGGCATACCCACTCCAGTATTCTTGGGCTTTCCTGGTGGCCCAGATGGCAGAGAATCTGCCTGCAATGCGGGAGACCTGGGTTTGATCCCTGGGTTTGGAAGCTCCCCTGAAGGAGGGCATGGCAACCCACTCCAGTATTCTGGCCTGGAGAATCCCCTTGGACAGAGGTGCCTGGTGGGCTACAGTCCATGAGGTCAAAAAGAGTCAGATTCGACTGAGCAGCTTAGCACACACCAAGCAGATTCAAATTAGAATATAGACCTCAGGGACTTGCCGGGTGGTCCAGTGGTTAAGACTTCACTTTCCAGTTGGGGGTGGGGTGGGGCGGTGGGCGCAGGTATAGGTTTTATCCATTGTCAGGGAGCTCGGATCCCACATGCCTCATGGGCAAAAAACAAAACATTAAAGGAAAACAATATTATAACGAATTCAATAAAGACTTTAAAAATGGTCCACATTAAAAAAAAAAAAAAGAATAGAGACCTGTCTTCTCAAAGTCCATGCTCTTGCCTCAGAACCATCTTGCCTCTCAGAAGATGCTTCCAACCTAACAGATTGGGTCATTTTTAACATCTGTGCAGAGCAATCACAAGCTTTTTAATATTACAAACCTTTCTTTCCTCAAAAAGAAAAAAAGCCGACATTCTTGGCCGTCTTTTTTGTAGACGTTAGCTTTGGAGTGATTTTTGGCCTTGTAAGTCAAGTGCTGAAGTGGAGGCCCAGTCCCAGTGGTAAGAATTTGAAAAATTAATGTCATTCACTTTTTCTTCTTGAACTGGCAGCTCCCTTTTGCCTGTAAATAAACTCACCACCTCCCCGTTCCCACCCAGGGAGGATCCCCAGTGCTAGCCACAGTTTGCCAACAGCCTTTTGTCAGGAAAGAGATTCCCTCCTGACTTCTTTTACCTAATCTGTGACTGGCTGTGTCTACAAGAGGTGGGGCGCAGAGGTGGGGGAAGAACTTAGGTTTCTGAGCCAGACGCCTCGTCCGGCTTTCTGCCTGTGTGACCTTGGGCAAGTCTGCTGCTGCTAAGTTTGTGTGGCCATCTCTGAAATGCTTGTCTCTCCTCTTTAGCTTTTTCGCTATAGCTTAAAAAAAAAAATTATTAGTTTATTTATTTTTGGTTGCACTGGTTCTCAATGTTGGGGACCAGCATTGCTCTCCAGGAAACTTGTCATGACCAGGAGAACGTCCTTCAGTGCACTAGGCAGCCCACACCATAGACACACTATTTGGTTCCTTAAAACCCAGGTTGAGAAACCTTGAGGTTAAAAAAAAAAAAAAGAGAGACCTTGAGGTAGAGGAAGAATGGCCTGGGAGGCTGGGTCGTACATAGGGGGAAGGGAGTAGGGGGTCAAGCTGAGGTGGGAACAAAGATGAATAGCTAAAGGAAAGAAAGGGGCAGCTGTGGGCAGGGAGTTATTTGAGAATTGAGTATTGTTCTGAGCTTCTGGAACTCCTAGATGCACAATGTCAAGTCATCCTTAAATAATCCTGAAGCAGGAGTTCATTTAACACCGAACTGTAGAGCACTCTGTATTGAAGACGTCTTTGCTAATTACCCTGCTGCTGTTGCTGCTGCCGGTAAGTCACTTCAGTCGTGTCCGACGCTGTGCGACCCCATAGACGGCACTGGGCATCACGGAGCTAATAGCTTCTGCTGCCTCTTATTTCTCTCTTTTCTTTCAACAATAGTGGAACAAGCAGGATGTCAGCACGACAGCCCAGCATTTTCCTCCTCTTACTAAGTTGAAGTGATTACCTTTCTCCCTGACTGATGGAGAAGAACACATCCGACCCTGGAAGGTGCTTTCAAATAAGAGTGGAGTTTCTTTTTTCTTTCTGGACCACGTGGCCCATCCTGTTAATTGAGTGTCCCCAAAGCAGTGTTGAGGAGCCCGTGGTGGCTTTGTTTCCACTTTCCCAGGACGAAGCCAGGCCTCTGTGCTGCAGCCAGGGTGCTCAGCCAACTGTGGCCCTCACACCTCCGCCTCCCCTTCCCCCAAGACAGAGCATTCAGGTTCTCCAGTGCGCCTGGCTCGGGCTTGCCCGGGACCTGCCAGGAGCTGAAGGTTGTTTTCTTTCTCCCACAGGAAATAATTTTCCTGGGCATGGCAGCCCTGGGTTGCCAATCCCTTGCTTTCACGAAAGCTCACGTGTGTGTGACAGTGGCATTATTGTTGGGCGTGCTGCAGTTTCCATTCCAGATCCCATGTTTATCTGCTGCAGGGATTTTTCTCTGAGAGGTATAATTTAAACAGTAAGGTAGAAGGAGTGACAGATTTGAAAAAAAAAAAAAAAGAATAGTCTCTGATGATTCTGGCAACTAAGAAATGGAGTGAGGGGTAGTTGAGTGGCCACATGCAAGTGGTTGAACCTGGGTCAATTTCAGTGGCTGGGGCTGTGCTTGGTTCTTAAGGGAGTTTTGAACTAGATGAGAAAGTCCTATACCAGGAACAGCTTTTTCTATAAAAACAAATGCCAATTCCAGAGAAACTCCCCTGGGCTAGGGTGGATGAGATGAAACATGGTGGAGACCGGGTAATTTAATAAATATTTAGATTCAGTTAAAAATGAAGTCAAAATACAAATAAAGAGAAGAGCTGAAACCATTTAAAGAGCATGGACGGTGTGCCAGGTGCTGGGTTCATTCAGTACTAGAGACATACTTAATCCTCCTCACAACCCTGAAAGTTGTAGGAATGATTCATGAGGCCCGTTTTACCAAAAGTTTTAGCCTTGGAAGAAATCGACAGAATGATGTTGGGAGAAATGAGGTCTACTTGAGCCAGGAAGTATTATTGTACGGGCTTCTGGGTGGTTAATTTCGAGGGGTCCTCACACTGAGCTTTGCCATGGCAGCACATGGCAGAGCCCTTCAGCACAAACCAGAGCACTTCTCCTGGTTTATGTGTCACCTTCTTGTACTTTTCCACTTCTTTGGGGAGCCCGTTTTCCCCCTTTCTTTTATTTATTTATTTATTT
>SJYX01020469.1:216270-276957 GCA_006410675.1 Oreotragus oreotragus
CTCCCACCCCCCATCATCCCTCCGGATCATCCCCATACACCAGCCCCAAGCATCCTGCATCCTGCATCGAACACAGACTGGCGATTCATTTCCTACATGATAGTACACATATTTCAATGCTATTCTCCCAAATCATCCCACCCTCTCCCCCTCCCTCTCCCTCTCCCTCAGAGTCCAAAAGTCCACTCTACACATCCCCCTTTCTTTTAAAGAAGATGAACTCTAAAGGGAACTATAAAGGGAAGGAGTGAGCAGAAAAGAGGAGAAAGGAAATCAGGCCAGAAGTTAAAAGAGAGAGCTGGTCCTTATTAGTCACCTATTTTATATATAGTAGTATATATATGAGCTTCCCTGGTGGCTCAGTGGTAAAGAACCTGCCTGCCAAGGCAAGAGACACAGGTTTAATCCCTGATCCAGGAAATCCCCTGGAGAAGGAACTGGCAACCCACTCTAGTGTTCTTGCCTGGGAAATCCCATGGACAGAGGATCCTGGCAGGCTACAGTCCAAGGGGTCGCAAAAGCATTGGACGCGACTTAGCAACCAAACGGCAACAACAAAGTGTGTATATGTCAATCCCAATCTCCCAAGTTATGAAAGAGATAACTGATAAGGGCCTACTGTGTAGCACAGGGAACTCTACTCAGTACCTTGTAATGACTTAGGTGGGAAGAGAGTCTAGATCTGCATGTGTGTATAACTGAGTCACTTTGCTGTACACCTAGAACTAACACAGCATTGTAGACCCGCTGTGTGCCAATAAAATTTTTTTTTTTTTTTTTTTTTTAATGAGAGCTAGGACTCCAGGGAAAACTCTGGAGTGGCTGGCTGAGTGGCCTGCAGGGGAACCTGTTTGTTTTCATTTCAAGTGTGGCGCTGTCCCGCTCTGCCAGGTGGATTTAAATTTCACATGGTCACGTCTCCGTTATGCATCCTGCCGGGAGGGAGCATGTTAGCGCAGGTCTTACAAAGCAGGGGAGAGTAGACGGGGGCCCCTCTTTCCATCGTAACTCTGCCAGAGCCATGAGAGCTGCCAGCAGGAGGATCCTGGATCAGGGAGGGTCAGGTATAGTATTTCGTGTGGCCTCCCGAAAGCCTCATGCTTGGCTCAGGCTTCTGGACCATAGAGAGAATTCTTGACAGCAAAGGAGGGTGTTCTTACCAGAGACTGGACACAGTGGAGAAGGTGTCCCCTTTGAGGCCAGGACAGGAAGATGGAGTCCCTCTGTCCAGCCTCTGCCTGGATTTTCCTTAGAGACTTCCTTGCTTTCTCCTCTAACAAGATGTCATTTCAAGGAGTCTCCATAATGCATGTACACTCAGAAAGCTCACCTTTCCACCCTCCCTCTGGAAGTGTGACCTGGTACAATGGGACTGCCTGGAGAAGGAAATGGCAATCCACTCCAGTATTCTTGCCTGGAGAATCCCATGGACAGAGAAGCCTAGTAGGTTACAGTCCATTGGGTCGCAAAGAGTCGGACATGACTGAGCGACTTCACCTTCACCTTCACCTTCACCTTCACAGTGGGACTGGTGCAGTCAGCACAGCAGTGAGGGGGACTCCATCTGCCCTCCACAGCAGGGTGCTCAACTGGACATTTTTGCCCTTTAGGGACATATGACAATGTCTGAAGACTTTTTAAAAATATGTATTTTCATATTTATTTGGCTGCACTGGGTCTTAGCTGTGACATGCAGGATCTAGTTTCCTGACCAGGGATCGAACCCAGGTCCCTGCACTGGAAGTGTGGAGTCTTAGCCACTGGATCACTAGGGAAGTCACTGTCTGGAGACTTTTTTTAAAATTAAACTTAATTTAGAGCAGTTTTAGATTTATAGAAAAATTGAGCAGAAAGTAGAAAGTCCTCATATATACCTTTTTTTTTTTACCCCAGGTCTTCTGTTATTCAGTTCAGTTCAGTTGCTTAGTTGTGTCCGACTATTTGCGACCCCATGGACTGCAGAACTCCAGGCCTCCCTGTCCATCACCAACTCCTGGAACTTGCTCAGACTCATGTCCATCGAGTTGGTGAGGTCTTTTCCAATGAGTCAGTTCTTCACATCAGGTGGCGATAGTATTGGAGTTTCAGCTTCAGCATCAGTCCTTCCAATGAATACTCAGGATTGATTTCCTTTAGAATGGACTGGTTGGATCTCCTTGCTGTCCAAGGGACTCTCAAGAGTCTTCTTCAGCGCCACAGTTCAAAAGCATCAATTCTTCGGCGCTCAGCTTTCTTTAGAGTCCAACTCTCACATCCATACTTGACTACTGGAAAATCATAGCTTTGACTAGATGGACCTTTGTTGGCAAAGTAATGTCTCTGCTTTATAATATGCTGTCTCGGTTGGTCACAGCTTTTCTTCCAAGGAGTAAGTGTCTTTTACATGGCTGCAGTCACCATCTGCAGTGATTTATTCCTGTTATTAACATTTTGATTTGAACTGGTATATTTTAATTTGTTTTCTTTTTAATTGGAGTAAGTTGCTTTACAATGTTGTGTTGTTCATTTCTGTTGTATAACAGCGTGAATCGGCTATATGTATACATGCATACCTCATTTGTTGAACAAATGTCATACAGTGTGGTACAATTGATGAACCAACACTGATAATTTATTTAACTAAAGTCCATGGTTTACCAAAGGTAACACTTGTGTTGTAATTCTGTAGGTTTAGGTTTTGACACATAAAATGACATGTAACCCCCCCATTACAATAAGTACAGAATAGTTTCACTGTCCTAAAATCTCCCATGATTTTTGGAGACATTTTTTGGGGGGAATGGGTGCTTATTGCGGCATGAGGGGTCTTAGTTCCCCGACCAGAAATTGAACTCTTGCTCCCTGCGGTGGAAGCACAGAGTCCTAATCATTAGACCACCAGGAAATTTCCCCCAGAGACATTTCTGATAGTCACAACTAGGAGAGTGCTGCTGACATCCAGTGGGCAGAGGCCAGGAATGCTGCCAAATATTCTGTAATGCACAAGATGATGCCCTAATGAAAAGCCAATAGTGCCAAGACTGTGAAACCCCGCTGTATACACTTGTGCAGGTGTTGTTGTGTGTGTGGTGGACGTGAGGGTCGTCAGGCTCCAGGGCTGCAGCATTTTGGGTGGTGGGAGGCCTGGCTGTGCATTGGCAGTGAAGAGAGAAGATGTGGAAAGTCCTGAGGAGAAAATGAACTGGAACTTGCAGGCAGCATTTCAGCCGTAATCACTCACACATATTGCTTTAACTCTCACCCTCTTAAATTCAAACCCTGAGGCCTGAGTTCAATTAAAATGCCCCAAATTATAATTATTGGGTTGTGCATGGTGGGGTTAGCTTAGGTTACTCTCAAATTAAATGCAGTCGGAGCATCCAGAACTAAAAGCTCAAGTCTTGGGTTCAGATCCCCTGTATTTAAGCAATGTCAGTGATTTCTCACTGCTTCCGTTTCCTCTTCTGAAAAGGAAAACAGTTGTCTTTCTTGTCTTGACTTAGAGTGTGCTCCTGGAATGGCAACCCACTCTAGTACTCTTGCCTGGAAAATCCCATGGGCGGAGGGGCCTGATAGGCTGCAGTCCACGAGGTCGCGAAGAGGCAGACATGACTGAGCGACTTCACTTTCACTTTTCACTTTCATGCATTGGAGAAGGAAATGGCAACCCAACTCCAGTGTTCTTGCCTGGAGAATCCCAGGGACCTGGGAGCCTTGTGGGCTGCCGTCTATGGGGTCGCACAGTGTCGGACACGACTGACACGACTTAGCAGCTGCAGCAGCATGAGTTGCTCTATGCTGTGTACTACACTGTGCTTCCCTCATAGCTCAGTCAGTGAAGAATCCGCCTGCAATGCAGGAGACCTGGGTTTGATTCCTGGGTCGGGAAGATCCCCTGGAGAAGGAAATGGCAGTCCACTCCAGTATTCTTGCCTGGAGAATCCCATAGACAGAGGAGCCTGGCGGGCTGCAGTCCATGGGGTGGCAGGAGTTGGACACGACTTAGCGACTAAATCACTACCACCTCTGTTAGCTTTTGTGATGCCACTGTTGTGTTATGGGCAGCAAACATACTGTTAAAGAATTGATTAGAAATTTCCCAAGGAGTAGCATTTTTGTACTGAAAAGGGCTTATCTGGGGCTTCCCTTCTGGCTCATGCCAGTTGAGGAGACACAGGTTTGATCCCTGGTCCAGGAAGATCCCACATGCCACAGAGCAACTAAGCCAGCGCGTTGCAGCTACTGAGCCCACCAGCCATAGAACCCGTGCTCCACAACAAGAGAAGCCACCACAATGAGTAGCCCCCTCCGTCCACAATTAGAGAGTAGTGCCCACGCAGCAACAAAGACCCAGCACAGCCAAAAATAACTAACTAAATTTTTTTTTAAGAAAAGGGCTTACGTGGATGCTGAGGTTTGTGGGTGAGAGTGGTAAGCTATAAGATGACTGCTTTTCAAGATGAGATTTATAAGGGAAAAAAAATACAAGCTTTATAAAAGTCAGCACTTCTTGCAAATGGAGGGCTTGTGCTCAAGAATGGGTGGTATGGCTTACACTGGTCCCGCAGACCTCTCATTGCTTCCTAAGTCTTGTCATGTGGCAGCAAGGCCTTTATTCCTTTGATAGGCCTGGGAGCAGAATCAAAAAACCAAGCTCACTCCCTTAGAGAAAGTAAATATGGATAAAGAGAAATTGTCCTTTTCATAAATTACCTCCTCCACCCTCATCTTCCTGAAGTCATAAAACCCCAAATGTAACCAGAAAAATGATCTTTTGGGGAAAAAAAAAAAAGCTTCCTTTGTGGGTGGGTCTTTGGGCTGGAGAGGGAAAAGCTTTACAGAACAAAAAGCTTCCAACCAAGGCATGTAAAACAAGTTTTATTAAAACGTTAATTATCTCCCACCTGCTGGTACCTTGTGAAGTTCAGAGGAAAAGGGCTAATTGAGAACAGCATTTGATGATCAGAAGAGTTGCTGGGCTCTTTCCTCTCTTTAAAAGGGATTTGTTCTTAATCAAGATTATTTCCTAATAAGTAGGTCCACACACTGAGTTCGTGTTTGCATTTTTTTGATACCGTTTAATTAAGATCCTTCACACATGCAGTGTCGACTTTGGTTGTTTCAAATTTAATGTCTTGGCAAGCTTAGACCTTGGGTTTGAGGCATTTGTCTTTAGACTAGTGATAAGGGCTCATGAACTGGCCGTAGTCATGTCCCAAGTATCCTTGGCCTTAAACTTGAAACCCCAGGCTTCACTCTCATTTTGCATCCTGCAGCCCACAGGAGTCACCCGTCTGCATTTCGCATTTAACCCCACCTTCCCACTGTCGGCCTTTTGACCTGAATTGCAGAGTTGCTCCAGGCATCAGGGCTCAAGAGCTTTTCAGTGTGTTGCAACTACAGTATCTTCAGCACCTATTAAGCACTTACCGGTCAGGTGACTGATGGGTGGAGGAGCTGAGATTTGAACTTCCTTCCTGACCAGAATCAAGCCTTTAGCCAGAAGGCTGTCCTGCTTTCTCTTGCTGTTCCCCACAAAGACTTAGAAACTAACTCCCACTTTTCTGAATCTTGTTTTTATGAGTCTGGAATTTTGAGTGGATCCATCAAAGTTTATTTATATTCCAATGTATCAAGAAAGTCCTTTGACATCCCAGCTGTAGTTTTTCATTGTGATTGATAATAACAGTTGTCTGAAGACCTTGGAGCTCTCTCTTTTTTTTTTTTTTAAATCTTGCTGAACTTTCTCCAGCCTTGTTCTAAGATGTACATTCTCTCTCCTCTCTCTCCCTTTTATCACAAGCTTCTTAAGCTCAGTCTGCTCTCCTTTTCTGTGCCTTCGAATGGCATCTGTGCCACATCCCTGACGGGCGGTATCAGCCCAGGTTGAAGGGAAGGAACACTTCTTGAGCACCTGCCATGCCCCAGGCGCTTTCTGAATGTGGATTATCGCCCCTAGTTTCCTCAGCAACCCTGTGATAGCTGTAAACTGTCTTACGAACAAGGGAACTGAAGCTTGGAGAGGTTCAGTGTTTAGCTCTGGACTTCGTGGCCGGTGGGGTGTAACTGAACAATGATTCAAAACCAGGGCACTGTGACATCAGCCTACGTTCTTTCTACTTGACTGTGCTTCTTTCCATTGAATGGGAATTGGGTTTAATGGCATTTTGCTTTTCCTTAGGGAAGAGGAGGCAGAGAAGGCTTGTAGAAACACGTGGAAGACCTTTTTCTTCCTCACCTCCCCAGAAGCCAGAGGCCATCTCAGTAATGGAGGTTCAGTTCCGTCAAGGGGGTAGAAGCACTGGGTCGTGTAGCTGCTTGGCTAGCACACACATTGTTTGTATTTTTGTCTATCCATGGCTGGTGCTGACAAAACAGATTCTTTTCTTGTCCTCATCACTCAGGAGAAATGAGCTGTAGGATTTTAGTGAACAGAGTAGAGGACTAAAATGCCTGTGATTTGAAAAATCTCCAAATACCTGGTGCAGGAGAAGGTATCCTTGTTGACTTGGTGACAAGAGCTTCCCGCATCCCACTCTTGAATTACGCACTGCCCTGTTGCACAGAATTCTGCACATACCCTCTCCTCCCCAGCATCCATCCCTCACTGCTGTGGTCTCTTCCCTGCGAGGGTCCCAGCCAGTCCACCAACCAGTATTTATTGAGCTCCTGCTAGATAAAAGTTGGTTTGTTGTGCCCAGACTGTCTGGCAAAAATGTCAGAATACATAATAGACTGCGATCAAGGCGTTCTTCCTTTTGATTTAGGTCAGGATTCAAAGTGCCCAGAGGAGTAAGAGCTATTATTTCTCTACCTTCTGTACGTCATGTCTTGCAGGATCACAGGAAAGGATTTTGATCCACTTTCTAGAACTGAAGCTTTCAGGATCCAGCCATTTCCCTTCAGAGCCTTAAAAGTCATTGTGCCATTGAGACTTGATTTCCTGTCCTTGCGTCCCTTTTTCCTGCTGATTTACCCTGCTCCTCCCTGGAATCCCTGGCTGTTCCCTCACCACAGTGGCTTCTAGTAGCCTAGCAACATTGATCTCGTGGAGCAAAGCCACCCGGGTACTGCTGGCCCTGCCAAGGAGAGAGCACGTGAAAGTGTCAGGTAGCCAGCAAAATATATCTCCTCGGACTAGATATTCCATTGGCTTGGTAAGGGCAAACCTCTTTAGTCCAGCCTGGATATAAGGGGACCTTCTGCTTGCTTTATTGATTTTTTTTTTAGCCAAAACAATGTTAGCAGAGCCAAGAATAATGCTGGAAAGATTATGTACAAGATCATGGTCTTGCACAGTTTCCTGACAGCAGTCCAGCCTGCCGTCCACTTGGGACCCGAGAGCTTTGGTTGAGAAACCCTGCTCTGTGATCAGAATGTGATGGATCTGAACACAAGCCTTTAGCTTCTGATGGACCCTGCCTCATGCCAGCCTCTTGCTGCATTTTATGTGGCTCCCAGCCAGGATTTTTGAGCTATGTTCAGAGCCTTTGTTTAGGATTTCCTAAGGGACATCAAAGGCTTCCCAAGTGAAGCAGTGGTAAAGAACCCGCCTGCCAATGCAGGAGACACAAGAGATGTAGGGTCAGTCTCTTGAGTCGAGAAGATCCCCTGGAGAAGGAAATGGCAGCCTACTCCAGTATTCTTGCCTGGAAAATTCCACGGACAGAGGAGCCGGTGGGCTATGGTCCATGGGGTAGCAAAGAGTTGGACACAACTGAATGTGCTCACACACACACACACACACAAGACACCAAAAGCATGTCTCTAGGTGGGCACAGAGCCTGTCTTCAGAATGAAGCATCTGCAAAAAGAAAAGGAAAAGACTGTTTAATTCCAGAGACTATTCGTGGCTGAGAAATGGAAGACTGGAAGCAAGTGATGCTGTGTGGAATCCTTAAACCCTTCTTAGTGTCTGTCTGCCTCCTGCTCAGACCTGCACATCTTGTGAATACAGTCACTACCTAAGCCTTGCCCAATCTGTGTGGGACCTGTCATCCTGGGAAGACCCTTTCCTTGGGACTCTCCCTTGTTACCCCCTCATCCCACCCAGGAAACATGGCTTAGGACTGCTTTGTCTGAACTGTCCCTCTTAGCCCTGAGAAGACACTTGCCAGACTCCTCTTTCATACACACTTCAGTTATTCTTCCTTGTCTTCAGCTGTATATCTGGTGGGGAAAACCCTGCGTGTTAATAAACAGCAAGTTTTAAAACACCATTTTCATTGTGTCTAGAAATTACAAGTACAGGACAGTGGGCAACCCTGGCAAGCAGTGTGTATGACTGTTACCAAACTAAGATCAGCCAGCTTTCCACGAGGATCTTCAGTTTTCCAGCTGACTTTATTGGGGTGGATTAAGCAGATGTGGAAGTGTGGCAACTATGTTTTTGATTTCTGGTCCCCTAGGATTTAGATTGGTGATTTGGATACAGCTGCTTATGAATTTTCAGCACATATTCTAGAAATATGTTTTACCAGGACCTCCAGAGGTGATGAGACATCATCTCAAACTGGTTCATTGAGTCATAAGAGGCCATCCATCCCTTTTCTGGTATCTGACTGTCTGTATCCCCATCCAGGATATTGTGTTTCCTCATTATTTAGGGGACTGGAAACCAGATTAGGAACCAGAGGGGTTTTTAGAAAGGCAGGTGGATGGAGAGGTGGGGGGATATGACCACTGAATTTCTGTCTCCCAGGCTGTGCTGGGCCTGCTCCTGGTGCTTGCTTCTGTGAACCCTGATTTTCTCTACTCCTTGCTGACCACGCCCCGCATCACCACTCTCAGTGGCCCAGGTCTTTCTTTAGATGTACAGTAAGTCCCCTACATATGAATTCAGTTCCAAGAGCACCTTCATAAGTACAATTTGTTCTTCAGTCCAACAAAATTAGCCTAGGTACCCAACTAACACAATTGGCTACAGAGTACCTGGTCTCTCAGACAGTAAAGAATCTGCTTGTAGTGCAGGAGACCCGGGTTCAATCCCTGGGTTGAGAGATCCCCTGGAGAAGGAAATGGCAACCCACTCCAGTGTTCTTGCCTGGAGAATCCCATGGACAGAGGAGCCTGGTGGGCTACAGTCCACGGGGTTGAAAAGAGTCGGATGTAACTGAGAGACTAACACACAGTGTACTGTAATAGGCTTATAGTACTGTTTACACAGATAATACACAAAAAAGCAAAAATAAAAACTATAACACTTTTATTCTTACAGTAGAGTACCTTGAGAAGTACCAACCCCTTTTATGCTTGCTCCTGGGCTTGAAATAAAGATACTATACCACTGTATGACACAGTATACTATATGGTACTGTACAGTAAAGCACACGAAGGCACAAGCACCTGTAGAGGATGCATGCATGTGACAGTGTGCGCCAGACACGTGAGCTAAGGTGATTAGACGTGCGAACTGCATGTTCAAATCTTTGAAAGTTTGCAACTTGAAGGTTCATACATAAGGGACTTGCTGTTCTCGCCTCACTCACCAGGTCGAGGTCCGTGGCCTTCCTGCCCTCATTTTTGTCCCTTGACCTCTGGGCTTCCGTCTCCCCTGATCTCTTTACTAAGTGAGCTTTCCCCTGAACTTGCCTGTTCAGGAATTTCTGGTTTTCCCAGGGTTGTGCCTGCTTTGGGGCCAGGATTCCTGAGCTTGTCCTCATAGGTGGTCTCCCTGGAGGGGAGGTTTAGTGTCTTCGCCCGGGATGCTTATGGCCAGCTCTTTTCTTTCTTTAGCCTGAGGCCAGGAAGGAGCTGTAGGAGTTTGGAGCTGTGGATGTCATCCAGGAACAAAGACTACTTTTACAACAGCCAGGCTTCTGCCCCGGAGAAGGCAATGGCACCCCACTCCAGTCCTCTTGCCTGGAAAATCCCATGGATGGAGGAGCCCGGTGGGCTGCAGTCCGTGGGGTCGCACAGAGTCGGACACGACTGAGCGACTTCACTTTCACTTTTCACTTTCATGCATTGGGGAAGGAAATGGCAACCCACTCCAGTGTTCTTGCCTGCAGAGTCCCAGGGACCGGGGAGCCTGGTGGGCTGCCGTCTATGGGGTCGCACAGAGTTGGACACAACTGAAGCGACTTAGCAGCAGTAGCAGCAGCAGGCTTCTGCCCAGGGAGCTCAAGGGAGAAAAGGAGAGAGAAGGAGAGACCTCAGCTGTGAACAGGGTGTTTCCACGACTGAAAAACTAAGATTCAGTAACAGAGGGTCAGGCTCTTCTATCCAGATCAGCTCTCTTCTTCCCCACAGTCTTTCCCTTCCTGTTCTCGTTGGCCCAGTCCCTGCACGTGTTGGTATGAAGGACCAATGAGTGGGAAGGAAAGAGAAAAATAGTCCTTGTTATGTTTTAAATTTAAAAATGGGAATTTTATGTTCTGTGAATTGATATCCAAGACCCAGAGGAGGGAGGAAGAGGCGAGATCATTTCTTAGAGATCTCTCTCTCACCC
Organism: Oreotragus oreotragus; assembly: GCA_006410675.1. Taxonomy (NCBI): domain Eukaryota; kingdom Metazoa; phylum Chordata; class Mammalia; order Artiodactyla; family Bovidae; genus Oreotragus; species Oreotragus oreotragus. The sequence continues at coordinate 226,700 of SJYX01020469.1, forward strand.
CCTCACCGGTCCTCAGGAGAGATGAAACCACCCACCCCCACCTCCCTCCTGGTGCTCCAGGGCCTGGCTTTTAGGGACTGTGCTGGCTTGTATCTCATGGTCCCTCATGACCAAGCAGAGTCCAGCTCACTTTCCTCACTCGCTCTGGGTCTGCAGGCTCTGTGCTCCACGGGATCCCAGTTCCAACCGCCCAGCTCTGTGGTTCCTATCACCTCTCCGGAGGATTCGAGCTGATTGCCTCCTCATGTCCTCAGCGGCCAATAGAATCCACCTCGCCTTCAACAAACAGCTTCCCACAAGTGTTCTCTAGGCCCTCAAGCCTCCCGGCTTCTCCTCCCAGAATGACCTGCAGCACACCCCCATCCCTTCAGGCAATGCTCACGTGAAACATTCTCTCCTAGGTTCTCAGTTCGTACCTGCTGTAAACATACTGTGATTATATCCCTCGTTCTCTCAAAATTCGATACATTAAGTCCAGTTCTTCAGGCTAACTTGTAGCTCCAGGATGGGTCTGAGCAGGTAGAAATGTAATGTGTGGGGTAAGCAGAGTTAGGGACCTGCTATTCAACCCTTTGGCAGCTGCCTGGTGACACAGAACAGACCCCACTCTGGCCTCCCTCCTGTCACTGCTCATTGAGCGACCTCAGCAAGGTCATCACAGAGTCACAGTGAGTCTTGCTTTCCCATTCTACAAAAAGGGGATCTACAGCCATATAGAAAGTGAAAGTGTTAGTCACTCTGTCGTGTCCGACTGTTTGTGACCCCATGAACTGTAGCCTGTCAGGCTCCTCTGCCCACAGAATTCTCTAGGCAAGAATACTGAAGTGAGTTGCCATTTCCTTCTCTAGGGGAACTTCCCAACCCAGGGATCGAATCTTGGTCTCCTGCCTTGCAGGTGGATTCTTTACCATCTGAGCCACCAGGGAAACCCACATCCATATAACAGTGACTCAAAAAACATTGTCTCAAGTTTGGGACTGACATGTCACACTGCTATAATTAAAATGGATAACCAGCAAGGATCCACTGTATAGCACAGGGAACTCTGCTCAATGTTAGGTGGCAGCCTGGACGGGAGGGAAGCTTGGGATACAATACATGAGGGAATGGATTCATGTATATGAATGGCCGAGTCCCTTTGCTGTCCCCTGAAGCTATCACAACACTGTTAATTGACCACACTCCAGTGTGAAATGAAAAGTTAGAAAAACGTTGTCTTGGGGGAGCAACAAGGTTTTCCATTTTGTCTTCTAGGGAAGCAGTGTGGTAATGGGCAACAAGGTAGGTTTTGGCATCAGAACTCCTTTCTGTTCTAGTTTTACTATTCCGTGGCTCTGATTCCTTAAATAAAGTTACTTAACCTCCCTGAACCTCAGTTTTCTTGTCTGTAAACATGAGGCTGATAATGATGTGTCAGGGGTTAAATTATGTGAGAGGCCAGGGCAATGCAAGGTATACAGTAGGCACCTCATACGAGGTGATTGTAAGGAGCTTGGTTGTTGGGGCCCTAGAGACACTTGACAGTTGGGTGTGGCAAGTGACTTAACCCTGGAAAGTCTTTCGGGTCCTGTTGAGTTTTGCCAGCAAGCCAGGTAACAGCATTGGTGTCTTGCCTGGACGTCCCGGATGCTCACTTTGCTCTTCAAGGTAAGTGAGGTGAAAGTCACTCAGTTGTGTCTGACTCTCTGCAACCCCATGGACTATACAGTTCACGGAATTCTCCAGGCCAGAATCCTGGAGTGGTTAGCCGTTCCCTTCTCCAGTGCATCTTCTCAACCCAGGGATTGAACCTAGGTCTCCTGCATTGCAGGTGGATTCTTTACCAGCTGAGCCACAAGGGAAGCCCAAGAATTCTGGAGTGGGTAGCCTTTCCCTTCTGCAGGGGATCTTCTTGATCCAGGAGTTGAACCTAGGTCTCCTGCATTGCAGGCGGATTCTTTACCAGCTGAGCCACAAGGGAAGCCCAAAGGACATGCAAACCATTTCAGGCCTTCACTATGCGACCTTCATTCATGCACCAAAGAGTTAAGCTAGTTCCTGTATTTTCCTAGTGCTTGAAAAGGTACTGGCTGAACACAGTAACCACCACTTACAGTTGAGTCCGTATGGATGAAAGAAGACCAAGCATCACCGTGCAGCGTGATGATTACTACTGAATGAGCCAATGTGTGTAACACGCTCACACCAGTACCTGGCCTGGTCATGTGAGCTGTTTTGTAAGCATACAAGCGCCATTCCAGCGTAAGAGGATATCTAAGGCTGAGGACCTAGGAGGGCTGTTTTGGAGAGAGGCTTGTGCGAATAGGTGGTGCTTGATCTAAGTCTTAGGGAAGAACAGAGGCTCACCAGGTGCACAGGTGTGAAGATGGGGGTGGGGAGCATTGAGTGGGAGGAGGGTGCTCCAGGCAGATGTAACTGCTGAAGCAAAGAGCTGTTTGATGCATAAAAGTGATGGACTGCCTTCACTTATGTAGCTGAGGAATTTGGTCTTTATCCTCAGGGTGACTGGGAATGATAAAGGATGTTTTCTTTCTTTTTAAAAAAAATTTTTTTTAAATTAAAGTATAGTTGCTTTGTAATGTGTTGTTTCTGCTGTACAACAAAGTGAATCAGCTATTTCTATACATAAATCCCCTCCCTCTTGAGCCTCCTTCCTCCCCCAGCCCCATCCCACGCCCCTGGGTCATCACAGGGCACTGAGCTGGGCTCCCTGTACCACACCGCAGCTTCCCACGAGCTGTCTGTTTTACACATGGCAGTTGTATATACGTCAATGCTACTCTCTCAAATTTGACCCGCCCTCAATAAAAGGATGTTAAGTAGAGTTTTGGTTTTGGATAAGGACAGGTTGGGGGACCAGCCTGGAAATTGTTGGGAGGCAGATGTAGTAACCTGGATCCAAACTTCCACTAAGGCAGTTGGGATGGAGGGCAGGCAGGGGATGGGGTCATGAGGTGGGGTGGATTCAGGAGGGGAAGTGGCTGAGTAGACAGGAGGAAGAGGGAAGCGTGTGGCTGGACTCCCCGTCTTCTGGCTTGGAACACCAGGTAGAAGCTTGTTGGTACCATTTACCGAGACCAGGAACAATGGCAGAGAAAGACAGGGACAGGAGGTATTCACTGGTGGGAAAGGGAACACACCCAGCTGGAAGGTGCCACCTGTTCACTCTGCAGTTCTCAGTTACTTACCCCTAGTGTGCTCAGTTGCACAGTCGTGTCTGACTCTTTGCGACCCTATGTACTGTAGCCCACCAGGCTCCTCTGTCCATGGGATATTCCAGGCAAGATAGTGGAGTGGGTTGCCATTTCCTCCTCCAGGGGATCTTTCCGGCCCAGGGATCAAACCCACGTCTCCTGTGTCTCCTGCATTGTTAGACGGATTCTTTACCCCTGAGCCACCTGGGAAACCCCACTTACACCCAGACCGAGGAACAAACGTTTGGTTTTTCTTTTTGGCATAAGTTGGGGTCGCTAAGAGTCGGACACGACTGAGCGACTTCACTTTCACTTTTCAGAGTTAGAATTAAAAGAAGAAAAAGAAAATAGAAGACTTTGTGAAAGTGAAGTCGCTCAGTCGTGTCCGACTCTTTGCGACCCTGTGGACTGTAGCCCAGCAGGCTCTTCCGTGCATGGGATTCTCCAGGCAAGAATACTGGAGTGGGTTGCCATTTCCCTTCTCCAGGGGATCTTCCCGATCCAGGGATCGAACCAGGGTCTTCTGCATTGCCAGCAGACGCTTTAACCTCTGAGCCACCAGGGAAGACTTTCAGTTTAGTTCAGTCACTCAGTTATGTCCAACACCATGAATCACAGCACGCCAGGCCTCCCTGTCCATTACCAACTCCCTGAGTTCACTCAGACTCAAGTTCATCGAGTCAGTGATGCCATCCAGCCATCTCATCCTCTGTTGTCCCCTTCTCCTCCTGCCCCCAGTCCCTCCCAGCATCAGAGTCTTTTCCAATGTGTCAGCTCTTCGCATGAGGTGGCCAAGGTACTGGAGTTTCAGCTTTAGCATCATTCCTTCCAAAGAAATCCCAGGGCTGATCTCCTTCAGAATGGACTGGTTGGATCTCCTTGCAGTCCAAGGGACTCTCAAGAGTCTTCTCCAACACCACAGTTCAAAAGCATCAATTCTTGGGTGCTCAGCTTTCTTCACAGTCCAACTCTCACATCCATACATGACCACTGGAAAAACAATAGCCTCAACTAGATGGACCTTTGTTGGCAAAGTAATGTCTCTGCTTTTAAATATGCTATCTAGATTGGTCATAACTTTTCTTCAAAGAAGTAAGCATCTTTTAATTTCATGGCTGTAATCGCCATCTGCCGGAGAAGGCGATGGCACCCCACTCCAATACTCTTGCCAGGAAAATCCCATGGACAGAGGAGCCTGGTAGGCTGTGGTCCATGGAGTCGCAAAAAGTCAGACATGAATGAGCGACTTCCATTTTACTTTTCACTTTCCACTTTCATGCATTGGAGAAGGAAATGGCAACCCACTCCAGTGTTCTTGCCTGGAGAATCCCTGCTGTTGCGTCTCTCCGTGGTGTGCTCTTTGTTATCCCTGAGAAGTATTCCATCGAATGAGCACTCACGTCACAGTTTCTCCGTTCTTCTGCGGATGGAGCTGTGAATTATTTCCAGTTCGGGGTTAGGGGGGACTGCTATAAACATTTTTGCATAATTCTCTTTATGGATAGGTTTTTCATTTTCCGTGGGTGAATACCATGAGTAGCATGGTAGGGTTATAGAGTAAATGTATATTCATGTTGATAACAATTCTTCAGAGTAGTTGTGCCATCTTATCCTCCCACCAGCAGTGTTTTCACTTTGTTCCAACTCCTCACCAGCATTTGGTGTTGCCAGTCTTTACTTTTTGCTGTTCTTCTGTGTGTGAAGGAGGTTTAATTTGCTTTTCCCTGATGACTAATGATGTGGTAAACCTTTCCATATGCTTATTTGGCCATCTGTTTTTTGAAGTGTCTATTCAAATCCATTGCCCATTTTCTATCAGGCTGTTGTTCATCTTTTTATTGTTGATTTGTAAAAGTTCTTTGTGTAGTCTGGGTAAGAATTGTTTGTCAAATACACATTTGCATACGTTTTTGGTTTATTTTTATTTTATTTTTTTTAGCTGCACCGGTCAGTATGTGGGATCTTAGTTCCCTGACCAAGGATAGAACCCTCACCCCTGGCAGTGGAAGTATGGAGTCTTAAGCACTGAAACACCAGTGAAGCCCCTGTTTTGGGATTTAATATCACTTGGTTCTACCCATTTAGAGGCACTAAACACTAGAGGCATTTTCAGATTCTTGTCAGGAAGTTTTAAGATGTCACATGCTTTAGTTATTATAATCACTTATTTTTGTTGTTGGAAATAACAACAGAATGTAGGCTTTGCCTTCTGTTCTAGCTTTGCCATTCAGTGACTCTGGCTCCATAAAAATCACTTACCCTCTCTGAACCTCACTTGTCTCACCTATGAACATAGCAATGGTGATGATGCCCATCTCTCAGGGCTGTTTTGAAGATTAAATGCAGTTATGTGTATGAGGGGCACTGTTGCTGACTCTTGCAGGTGGGGATTTGAGCTGACCGGTGCCCACGTAGGCACATGACAGCTTCTATATGTTAAGAAATGTATTTATTTGTGGTCCCAGAGAGAGTTCTTCCCACCTGCTGAATAACTAGCATTAGAGTCTTTCTAAAATAATATTCCTTTGCCTTATTTAAAAAAAAAAGATTGTAAATTCCGAACTTCAAATCTCACAGTGGAGAAAATATTGTAATTGAACTCTCCTATGTCCAGCCTCCGTGGTTGACAGCCAGTACTATTTCATTCATAGCCACCTACACTAACATTTCCTCCCTGGCTTACTTTGAAGCAAGTCCCAGACGTTATATCATTTCCATCATGACTGTTTTGGTGTGTATTTCTAAAAGACTTCTTCAAAACATACATGCACACAACCAAAATGTCATTATTACACCTTAAAAATGAATGACTCTGTAGTAATATTGTGTTATTTTTTATGGTTTATTTGAATGCCTTTTGTCTAAATTTTGATCATCACAACAAGCTAGCTCCCTTTTATCCTTACTGGCCCTTCTTTTTTTTTTTAATCAAAAATTAAAAAATTGAAGTATGGTTGATTTGCAGTATTGTGCCAATCTGTGCGATAAGGCAGAGTGACTCAGATATACACATACGTACATTCTTTATTTCTTTTCTTTTCCATTATGGTTTATCCCAGGCGACTGAATATAGTTCCCTGTGTATGCAGTAGGACCTTGTTTATCCATTCTAAATGTAATAGTTTTCATCTACCAGCCGCAAAGTTCCAGTCCATCCCTTGTCCCCACTCCACCCCTGCCCCTTCCATGCTCCCCCTTGGCAATCACAACTGTGGTGTTCTCTATGTCTGTGAGTCTGTTTCTGTTCTTGTAGATAAGTTCATTTGTGCTGCTCTTTGGGGCCATATATTCTGCAGTTCAGCTACCTGATTCCCCTTCACTTTTGAAAAGTATTTATTTAACTATGAATATTTATGTATATATGTAGTATTTGGCTGAGCTGGGTCTTATTAATAGTTGCAGCGTGTGGTATCATTAGTTGCAATCTCTTGGTTGTGGCATGTGGGATCCAGCTCCTTGACCAGGGATTGACTCTAACCTGGGCCGCCTGCCTTGAGAGCATGGAGTCTTAGCCACTGGACCACCAAGGAAGTGCCTCTTCACTTTGTTTTTCTTAAAGCCTTTATATCCAGTATAACATACATCCAGAAATGTACAAAAGACATAAATGTACAAGTTGATGTGTTGTTATAAAGTGAACTCCCAGGCTCAGTTCAGTTCAGTAGTTCAGTTGTGTCTGACTCTGTGACCCCGTAGACTGTGGCACACCAGGCCTCCCTGTCCATCACCACCTCCCGGAGTTTACTCAAACTCATGTCCGTTGAGTTGGTGACGCCGTCCAACCATCTCATCCTCTGTTGTCCCCTTCTCCTCCCGCCTTCAATCTTTCCCAGCATCAGGGTCTTTTCAAATGAGTCAACTCTTTGCATCAGATGGCCAAAGTATTGAGTTTCAGCTTCAGCATCAGTCCTTCCAATGAGTATTCAGGACTGATTTCCTTTAGAACCGACTAGTTGGATCTTCTTGGAGGTAACTGCATCTGAATCAAGTAATAGACCCTTGTCAGACTCTCAGAGCCTCCCGTGTACCCTTCTCCTTGCACAAACCCCTCCTCGCCCTCACCCTGACTTTTATGGAGATCACTTTCTTGCCTCCCTCAAGAGTTTTCAACCTAAGTGTGCTTCCCTAAACACTGTGGTTTAGTTTTGCCTGTTTGGGAGCTATGTATAAGTAGAATTATTTATTAATCTTAGAATGAAGTCACATTTGTCACCCTTTTCATTTATAATGAGTGCTTTTGTCTTAGAAGAACTCTTTCAGCATGCTGAGATTTTCATTCCTGATTTTTCTTTCGCCTTCTGTTATTTTGGACAAGCTTCATTGTCCTGCCTTTCACGTTTAGGGCTCTTTTTCACTTTTTGGACCTATTTTCAAGCTCACTTTTCCCAAGAAGTCATTCCACAACCGTTCAGACTCTAGCTGATTGTCCTCTGTTCTCACACCTCACTCCAATACCTGACACTTTCTGAGTGTGAGCAGAGGCGGGGCTTATGCCTCCTGGCAGAGAAGGAGCAGAAAGGGAGGGAGAACTTTTGACAGGTTTGAACCAATGGACCCTGGTCTGATCAGCCTTATGGAGCACTGGCCCAGGCTCTGGGACCTAATGGAGAAGGGACTCATGTCGGATAGCCATATCCTATTTTCATATTTAAAAAAAAATTGTTTGACCATGCCACATGCCGTGTGGTATCTTAGCTCTCTGACCAGGGATCAAACCCATGTCTCCTGCATTGGCAGCACGGAATCTTAACCACTGGACTTCCAGGGAGGTCCCTAGCCTTATCCTATTTTCAGACTAAATGCCCTGATGAGTTTCCAGTTGGAAATACCTGTTTTTCATAGTCAGCTTATTCTCTTGGCAGAAAGGATGCTTGGTTCCTGAATATGTATAAGGTATGACCAATAGACCCCCAGCTCTGCTCCCTTGGGGAAGGGGGAGGGGGGTTCACCTTCTTTTTTCCTTGCTTTTCCCTTCCCCTAGCCCCCTCTCCTCCTGCCACAACCCTCCCATTATTGGGTCTTTATGTGTGTAGCTCACAGTCACTTGGAGGGCTCTGTGGCTTTTCTGTGGCCTCCTTATTTTAAGTCTGATTGTTTGGTTTTAATCAGAAAAATAAACACTTATTTTGAATTTTCTCCCTGACCTATCTGAGCCAGGTTCAAAAGATCTTTTTTTTTTTTTTTTTAAAACTCTACCACATGTGAATTACAGGAAATGATCTCCTGTTGGGGAAATGGGTCATTTCCAAGATTTTTCTCTCCAGGAAAATTGTAACTTATTAGTTTACTAAGAACGGCTCAAACAGGCAACAAAGAAGCACTTATTAAGATATTTTCTCCTCTTATGTGTTCCTAATCAGGATCTAATCATAAACCTCAGTCAGTCCTGGTAGTTAATCCAAAGTTATTTAATTAAATTCTTTAACCTTACATATGAGGAAATTAAAAAAACCAAAAACCAAAAAACCCTATACAACATACACAAAAGAGAGAGAGAATGGTTTTCTCAAGGGTTTGGGTTGCCTTCAGAGACCAGGATTAGGAATTTTGCCCTGAACGTTAAGACCATCCCTTTCCCCCCGTAATGATTTTTTAAAAATCACCATGAACTCATTTTTTAAAACATTCTTGAATGAAACCTCATCCTTGAGTTTGGTGCATCAAAAGATCTGCTTGGAATAATAGTGGAATTTCTCTCCTTAACCAAACAAAATATGGCTCAGAGATTCTACTTGAAAGATGAACTGGCCTTAATGTCATTTTGTTCGTCATTTTCATCTTGGACCTAAACAGAGCTTCACCACAGTGGGTATTGTGGTTGAATTCCATACCTGTGAGAGAAGCTTCTAGAGACCTTTGGCTTAAAGCGCACATACTTAGCCAAGTTCTTTCTTCTGAATCATAATTTTTGCTGACCTTCTTGCCGGAGGCCAAAAAGAGGCAGTTACAGGAAGCACTTCACTAGGAGCTCAGAATGCAGCCACCCAAGTGGGGAAGGGTGACACCCCAACCTGTCGCTCAGCCCTTGATGTCCTCAGCTGCTTGCTGGTGAGGCCTCTGGTTGTCTGGTCCCAAACCAAACTCACGCCCCCGCCTTCACCTGTCTGCCTTCCGCTTCGTTTTCTCCTTCTCTCTCTACCCACCCATTCTTTCTTTCGTGCGTTCATTCACCAAATAGTTGAGCCTTTAACTGGTTCTCCTGGCTTTTTTATTTTTTAATAATTTTATTTGTGTATTTTTTAGTTTTGGCTGTGCTGGGTCTTCGTTGCTACGCGGGCTTTCCCCTGGTTGTGGGGAGCAGAGGCTGCTCTTCAGCTGCGGTGCTCAGGCTTCTCACTGGTGCTTCTCTTGTTGAGGAGCATGGGCGCTAGGGCACACGGGCTTCAGTGTTTGGGGCACGTGGTGCTAGGGCGGTTCCCAGGCTCTAGAGCACAGACTCAGTAGTGGTGGCACACAGGCTTAGTTGCTCTGCAGCGTGTGGCATCTTCCTGGATCACAGATTGAACCCATATCTTGTTCATTGACAGGCAAATTCTTTATCACTGTGCTACCAGGGAAGCCCTCTACCTGCTTTTTAAGGCTCTGGTTAGCTCTGATAACAGGGTTATACTGACCGTTTACCCAAGCTCCAAACCTTGGCATTTCTCAGCTCACTGCCCCCATTCTCCGAATCTAACTAGGTCCCAGCGCCGTTGTTTCAAGTAATCTCTTAACTAGTCCACGACCTCCATTCTCATACACTCTGCACAAGTCCCAGGATGACCTGTCTGCCACATCAGTTGTCCATATCACTGCCTTGCATACAAACCTTTATTGTTGATGGATTAAGTCCAGAACTCCCTGGCATGGATGCCAAGGCCTCCTACCACTGAGCCCACCTTGACGCCACCCTCTACCATGTGAATCTGCTCCAGAGAGCCTGAAACCACCTTTGTGCCTTTGTGCATGCTAATTCCTCCACTGGGAGTGGCCTTCTCACCTGCTCTGTTTAGTGAAGTTGTCCTCAAAGTAAACTGTATACATTCATTGTCCCTTCATCTGTCACCAGCTCTAAGAAACCTTCCCTCCACTGTGTTTATCACTTGGCTCTACAAATATCTATTATGGCATTCATCACCTGTATTCTCATTAATTCTCGTCTGTCTCCCCATCCAAACTGTGTCCCCAGTGTGCAGCCCAGGTTTTCTAGGTCTGGCTTCATTTCCTATACTTTGCTTCACTGATGACATCAATTAGAGTTAGGCTCATCAGTCCGCATGGATTGAGACTCTCCCTGTCCCACTGCTCCCCACCCTCCTCACTAGCCTCCAGTGCTTTGTATTCCACTGTCCTGAAAACTTGCAGTTTCCCTCAAACGTGCTGCACTCTACCCTGTCTTTTACTCTGTCTTGGGTGCCTTCCCCCGTCCTGCTCATGACCTGCCTAATAAAATCCAGTTCATTCTTCAAAAAGCAGCTCAGATGTCTCTTCCTCCTTCCCCTTCACTTGCTCTAACTTGTAACAAGATTAAATAATAAAAATAGCTAATTCTTAACATGGCACTAACTCTTAAGCCCCAGATACTTATTCTAGGCATATGGTTCTTGACACAGAGTAAGTGACCAGCCAATGATAACTAATATTATTTCTCTTTTTAATTATAAGTTGCATTATGTTAATTGTACTGTTAATGTGTTTTCTTCTTCTTTTGTAATTTTCATCTTTTGTTCCAGCTAATTTATTTACTTATTCATCTAAAGCAGATTCCGGTTCTCATGCAGGACTCTTTCTGCAGTGATGACGTGTTGCCTTTGTGAAAAAGGGATTTTGTGTGAAAGGAGAGAACTCAGGCAGAAGAATGTGATTCTGTGTTGAGTGTTGGAGAATTAAAAGAAACAGAAGTGTTCATTCTCATGAGACCCCCATTTGCTTCCCCTGCCTCCATCCCACCCTTTCATTGTCCTAGATGAAAAAATGACTGCCTCCTGTTTTTCCCCAGCGAAATGGTTTAAGTGCAGGTTTAAACACTTTTCCTTAATCAACTGTGGGAGAGATTGCTTTTTCTTTGGTGGAGGGAGGCAATTTCCTACAAACTCATTTGGATATTATCATCATTAACGTGAACAAAGCTTCTGGAACTTCACTTCCTCTAGCCCATCAAGCACAAGGGCTAAGAAGGTCTCAGATAAGCAGAAGCTAGAAGTTTCCAGTAAGAGTCTGATGTCATCCAGTATATCATCTTGAAGGTGATAGACCCTTTCTGTGATGTGCAAAAGTCATTGATTTGGGCTTTGTGTTATTCTTGGTTCTCTAGAGAAACAGAACCAATAGGATCTGTCTCTCTAGTATAGTTAGTATGTGTGTGTGTGTATATATATATATATATATAAATGTATGTATGTATGTATGTTTCTAAATAAAAAGATTTATTATAAGGAATTAGCTCATGGAGTTCTGGCGGCTGAGAGGTCTCTAGATCTGTATTTGGCAAGCCAGAGACCAAGGAGAGCCAATGATGTATGTTCTAGTCTGAGTTGGAGTCCAGAAGCAGGATAAGATCAATATCCCAGCTGGAAGACAGACAGAGAATGAACTCTTTCTTAAGCGGCCTTTTGTTCAGTTCAGGCCTTCAGTGGATTGGGTGAGGCCCACCCACATGGGAGAGGGCAGTCTGCTTAGTCAACAGATTCAGATGTTAATCTCATCCAGAAATGGGACAGACCCGGAACAATGTCTCACAAGTATCTGAGCACCCTGTAGTCTGATCAGGTTGACCCAGAAAATTAGCCACCATAGGTGTGGTGCTCATGCTGGTTCACCTATCTATCCCTCTTTTAACCCTGTGGTTCACTCTGCTGGCCTTGAGAGTTTGGCAGCTTAGCTGAAAGATCAGGACTTGGTATTGGAACGCTCCATATCATCCCAGGCTCTTCCATTTACAGCTGGTATTATTTCAGGCCTTCTTTGTGCTGTATTAGAACCACAGCCCCTCCACTTTTTTTTTTTTTTTTTTGGCTGCAGCACACATGGTGTATGAAATTCCACGCATAACATACTTCCACGGGCATGTCCAAATTTTGACAATTCCTCCCCCATTCCCCCACCCCCATGTTTCCCAAGAAATAAAACCAACAGCACCACAGATGCCTTGTGACATGTTGTTCATAACAGCATTTTACAAGCTTGGGAGTAACTCTTAAGAGTTCATCAGTAATGGAGCAGGGCTAGATCAGGCATGGCTAAAACATGTCATTCCCAGTTAGCTGGTGTACTTGAACTTTTTCCACTCGAGGAAGCTTATTAAAAACAAATGCATGTGCTGTGATTTACATTTGAAGAAGAAATGATTTAGAAACTTGTGTTGGAGTGGTAGCAGTCATAGATTTTATTGTTTATCTCATCGCTGAGGTGATGATCCTAGACTAGTCTTCAGCGATGATGCTGCAAGGAAGAGGCCTGAGAGGTGTATACGCTTTTGATTAATGCTGGTTGCAAATGTGTCTCCAGAATTAGAGCCATGAAGATCACTGTGCTTAAAATCAAAGCCTAGGACTTTGCTGGTGGTCCAGTGGTTAAGAATCCACCTGCTAATGCACAGGACACAGGTTCGATTCCTGGGCCCGGAAGAGCCCACATGCTGCAGGGCAACAGGGCCCGTGCACCACAAATATCGAACCCATGCTCTGCAACAAGAGAAGCCACCACAATGAGTAGACTGCACCCTAAGAGAGTAGTCTCTGCTCACCACAACTAGCGAAAGCCGGCACACAGCAACAAAGACCCAGCACGGACGTAAACAAATAAACAAATCCGTAGAAGGGTGGTGACAGTTAAAAGCAAACAAATCAAAGCCTGTATCAAAGCTCCGAAGGTGCAGATGATTCCTAATTGCTCAGAAGGAAAGACTAAGGGGCTAGGATTCTCCTTTCAACCTGGCCTTTCCTAGTCCATGATGTCCCTTGAGGCCTCCTCTCTCTTCAGTTCAGTTCAGTTCAGTTGCTCAGTCGTTTCTGACTCTTTGCGACCCCATGGACTGCAGCACGCCAGGCCTCCCTGTCCATCACCAGCTTCCAGAATTTACTCAAACTCATGTCCATTGCGGAGAAGGCAATGGCATCCCACTCCAGTACTCTTGCCTGGAAACTCCCATGGACGGAGGAGCCTGGTAGGCTGTAGTCCATGGGGTCGCTGAGTCGGACACGACTGAGCAACTTCACTTTCACTTTTCACTTTCATGTACTGGAGAAGGAAATGGCAACCCACTCCAGTGTTCTTGCCTGGAGAATCCCAGGGATGGTGGAGCCCAGTGGGCTGCCGTCTGTGGGGTCGCACAGAGTCGGACACGACTGAAGCGACTCAGCAGCGGCGGCGGCGGCATGTCCATTGAGTCGGGGATGCCATCCAACCAGTCTCATCCTCTGTCGTCCCCTTCTCTTCCCACCTTCAATCTTTCAATCTTCAGTCTTTTCACATGAGTCATTTCTTCGAATCAGGTGGCCAAAGTGTAGGAGTTTCAGCTTCAGCATTAGTCCTTCCAGTGAATATTCAGGACTGATTGCCTTTAGAATGGACTGATTGGATCTCCTTCTTTTTAAATTAATTCTCCTCTTTTGTATTCTGTGGGCAGCTGAGAGCTAAGTCCTGCCACTTCTTCCTCCAAGTGTCTCTGGGAAGGCCAGCTGTCAGCGAGGGACGGTGCTAGGCAGAGGGACTAGTGTGCTAGTCCAAGGGACTTCTATCTCTTACCAGATTATAAAAATGAGCCTTTGAAAGCTTGCTGGTGAATCTTCCAAATCACACAGTAAATTCAAAGTACTTTCTCTGTTGCTGTCTCATAACAGAAGTAGCGCTTGGCCGAGTTAACTTTCCCTTCCTTTCTCTGTCGACCTGTATCCCTGTGTTGGAGAACTAGAGTTAGGAAGTGATTCAGGAGCAGGTAGAAACCAGAATTCCAGCAGAGGCTTAGAGTAGGGCTTCTCAACCTTTGCACTGTTGCCATTTTGAGCCAGATGATTTTCTGTTGTGGAGGTGCTGCCCTGAGCATTGTGGAACATTTCACAGTGTCCCTGCCTTCTGCCCACTACATGCTAGTAGCAGCCTCTTTCCCCAGTTGCAACCACCAAAAATGAAATTGCCCTCGGTTGAGAACAACTGGCTAAAAGCAAGCCCTGTGCCTAGCACCATCCCTCGCTGAAAGCTGGCCTTCCCAGAGACACCCGGAGGAGGAATTGGCAGGATTTAGCTCTCAATTGCCCACACAATACAAAAGAGTAGAATTAGTTAAAAAAAAAAAAAAATCAGTATTTTACCTATTTCACACTTTCTCCTTCCTTTTCACTCATTTCTCCAGATAATTTACAGAACTGAACATTTGGAATGAAGGGTCTTTTCCTGTTGGGTAGAGGTAGAGAGCTGTGTTTCCATTGAAACCTACATACACCAATTATTTTTACAGCCTCTTTTATAGAGTATTAATTTTAAATGCTGCAGAAATATTACTCAGGGTATAAAATACGTGGAAATGAACAGGAATAGGAACTCTTGCCCAGCTGCCTTGAGAAGATGATCTCGTTTGCAGCTCAGGGCCATTTCTGGCACTCTGGAAACCTTCTTCCACTTTGTGTTCTGTGTAGGTCTGAAACCCTGATTGGATCAGAACAGAGGCGTGTCAGGCTGCCCCCTGGAATCTAAAGTCGCCTGCCCTAAGCTTCCTGATCAGAGAGGCCAAGCAGGTACCTCGTGAGTCAGAAGCTGGGACGCTTTGGTTTCAGTGTCAGGAGCTGCAGGAGCCAGCGTCTCTTCTGGATGCCTCTCCAAGGCACTCTGGCTTTTGATGGAGCCCTGTCTGTGTGTTAGGGCTGCCTGCTCTGTAAAGAGGAACAAATTGGTGATGGGAAATTAACAGATAATGGAAACAGAAAAAGAGACATGAGGAATGGGACTGCTCTGCAGATGGGGTTCACCCAAGTCTCAAGGTTCGTCTTTGAGAAGGGCCAGACTTGATAAAGGCCCCAGGCTGGGTGTGGTGTGCTGCCTGCCTGCCTCCTTGTTTCTAGAACAACTGGACAGCCTTGCAAAGACCATCCAACCCTGCCTGGGACTTTTGAGAGAGATGAGGTCAGGGAGATTTTAGAGATTCTCATCAAGCCTGGAGAAGGGATAGGAGTCAGACAAATGGGACAGAAAAGGGCAGTTCAGAGAGAGGGAATAGTATCTGCAAAGGATAAGATGGGGTGAGTTCAGAGAACTCTGAGGTGCGTGCATGCTCATTTGCTTCAGTCATTTCTGACTTTGTGCCCTCATGGACGGTAGCCCACCAGGCTCCTCTCTCCATGGGATTTTCCAGGGGAGAACACTAGAGTGGGTTGTCATGCCCTCTTCAGGGAATCTTCCCAACCCAGGGATCGAACCCGTGTCTCCTGCAGCTCCTGCACTGCAGGTGGATCCTTTACTGCTGAGCCACCAGGGAAACCTGAATGCTGAGGTACAGGTTGGCAGCTGGAAAGAGTGACAAGAGCAAGAGTTTTATATGGTAAGGAATGGAGACATCATCTTAGCGGTGTCAGAAGGGCTTGAAACAGGTGTTTAGTAAGCTGACACAGCCTTCAGGCTGCTGGCTAGGAAATGGAGGTAAGCGGTATCAAGAATGGCAGCAGAGGTGGTCCCGTGGTTAAGACTCTGAGCTTCCACTGCAGGGGGCACGGGTTTGATCCCTGGTTTGGGAAGTTCTGCATACTGTGCAGTGCAGTCAAAAAAAAAAAAAAGAGAGAGAGAGAGAGAGACAGGGAGCTACTGCAGAGGTCCAGCTGGGAGACCATACTCAGCCAGACCCACAGCCTTGCCCACAACAAAACACATCGCCCACTGTGATCCTCAGAATAGGGCCAGGTTGCTAGAACTCTGAGGATCTTTCATAACTGGGCAGAGTGCTCATCCAGGACATTCATTTAGCATTTTGACATATCCTGCACATCCTTTGCAAGTTAATTGACTATTAATACAATTTGTTTAAACTTGAATCTCCCACATTAAGCTGTTTTTCTCTTAATCACGAATTTGGATTATCCAGAAGACCAAACTGCTATTCTCTCAGGCTTTGAGAAAAAGCCATTAGTGTCTTTCATCTACATAATTTTACTGAATTTTTCTTTCAACAAAGGGACGGTGTTTTTTTTTTTTTTCTTTTTGTTGCTGTGCATGCCCTGAACACAGTTTAAGGGACTGGAAAGAATTCCCTGGAGAAGCCAGGGAACTTGCTGACCAAGCTGGCATCACTTTTCTTTCCTGTAAAATGTTTCCACTCAAATGTTCTGACTCCAGCCTGAGGCTGGCACCAGCTGAGCGTTCGCAGCAAAGTATTTGAATGTTGGCCTTGCCCTGACCCATGTGCAAATCATTTGTTTCACTAAGAGTATGTATTTTGAGATAGCAAACTAGATTAGCTTGTATCCAGCAGTTTAATTGCTGATTCGGTTAAAAAGTCTTTACTTGATGGGGCCTGGCCTGAGATGGAGTGACCTCCAAGGCTGCCATGACTTTCAAAAGACTTTCCCCTTTTTCCTTAAATTATAAAAGCAGAGCCACATGCACATGTTTAAACCTTCTAAGCTGTACTTACTGAAGGATACAGCAGAGGTATAATTTGATAACCACACATCCCCCTAAAATACGAATGTAAATGTATAATATATCCTTCTCTATGTATTTTTGCATACATGTATGGGTAATGCCTGTTTTACAGACTTCCCAGGTGGCTCAGTGGTAAAGAATCCGCCTGCCAGTGTAGAGACACAGGTTCAGTCCCTGGGTCAGGAAGGTCCCAAGGAGGAGGAAATGGCAGCTCACTCCAGTGTTCTTCCCTGGAGAGTCACGCAGACAGAGGAGCTCTGTGGGCGCCAGTCCATGGGGACAGTCCATACAGCTGCACAGAGCCAGACACCACTGAGCACACAGGCATGCACACTGCCTGTTTTAGTTACAGAAAGCTTTGATTTGCAAAAAAGTTAACTCTGTATCTTAACAATCTTTCCCTTTCAGCCCATGCTGACTTGCTTCAGTCTTTGAAATCCTAGCATTGTTTTCCATTGAGGGAATATAGCATGGTTTACTTGCCCAGGCCCCTGTAAAGAATGTTTCTTCCCTCCTCTAGTCTTTTGATATTTCAGATAACACTATGGTAAACATCCCTTTTTTATATAATTTAATTAACGTATCTGATCACACCGGGTCTTGGTTGCGGCCTGTGGGAATTTTTAGTCGTGGCATGTGGGATCTAGTTCCCTGACCAGGGATTGAACCTGGGCCCCCTGTGTTGGGAGTTTAGCCACTGGATCACCAGGGAAGTCCCTAATAAACATTCTTGAAGATACATTTTTGCACACTTGGCATGTGTATCTATAGAATAAGCTACTAGAATTAGAATTGTTAGGCCACAGGATGCAGCAGCAGTAACACAGATCTGATTTAGCACTCTGCAGCCCTTTTTTCCACATTCAAGAATAAACAATTTGAAGACCCTTGGTTTAGATCCTCTGACAAGGAAATGGGTTAAGACTTACTCTCCCTGTTCCCATCTTTTTTTTTTTTTTTTTCATTTTGACCGCCCTGGATCTTTGTTGCTGCTCTCAGGCTGTCTCTAGTCGTGGCACGTGGGAGCTACTCTCTAGTTCTGGTGCCTGGTCTTCTCGTGGTGGCGGCTTCTCTTGTTGCTGAGCATCTAGGTGCTCAGGCTTCGGAGGCTGTAGCAGGCGGGCTCCAGAGTGCAGGCTTAGTGGACATAGTTGCCCTGCAGCAGGTGGAATCTTCCCAGACTGGGGATTGAACCCAAGCCCCCTGTGTTGGCAGACAGATTCTTTACCACTGGGCCACCAGGGAATCCCAAATTCAGTCTTCTGTTTTGGGACATTTCAAATCTACAGAAAAGTTAAAGAATAGAACAATGAATGCCCGTCGTCTGCCCCTCACCTAAATTTACCAGTTGTAAACATTTTGCTGCTTTAAGGTCCTTAAGTGTTGCTGCTGCCAGGCCAGGGAGCTAATTTTTTAAAGAACGTCTGACATAAATCTACACATGAGTATGAATGGTGGGTATATCTTTTTTCCCTGAATTATTTACCAACAAGTTGTACACTTCATGATGTTTTCCTCCTAGCCATTTTAATCTGTATCTCCTAAGAACAGGGATGTTCTTGTCATAACATTATTATCAGGCCCAAAAACACTTAACAAAAAGAGTGTAGTTTGGTTGTCTTGTGGAATTTTCCAGTCTGAGTGTCTAACTGATAACCTCCTGATTAGATTCAAGTCTAACATTTCTGTGAAGAATACTACAAAAGTGATGTATACTTCATATTGTATTTCAATAGGAGGCAGATAATAGTTTTGTCCTGTTACTGGTGCCTTAGTCTGTTTGGACTGCTGTAACAAAAATATGACATACTGGCTAGCTTAAATAACAAACATTTATGTCTCACAGTTCTGGAGATTGAGAGTCCTAGATCAAAGCACCAGCAGATCCTGTGTCTGGTGAAAGTCACCTTCTGCTTCAGATATGACTGTCTTCTCCTTGTGTCATCATGAGGCCACCGGAGGCAAGGGAGCTCTCTGGGGTCTGTTTGATAAGGGCACTAACCCTATTCATGAGAGCTCCACCCTCATGGCCTAATCACCTTCCATAGTCACCATCTCCTACTCATATTCAGTGTTAGGATTCCAGCAAATGAATTTGTCAGACACAAACATTCAGTGCATAACAATTGGTGATGCTGAGTTTAAACACTTGGTTTACATAACTAGATCTCTCTCTTATAAAAGTATTTTCTCCTCCCTAGTTAATAAGGAACAAATGGTATGACACTTTAGGACCGTAGGAGTATGTGTTCTGTGTCAGATAACCTGTCATTCTGTGGCTGAGGCATCCATTGATATATCGATGATCCTTGCCAAAGTCTGTTTTTACATTGGTCATTGCAGAATGTTGATCTTTAAATTCTGTTACTCATCTACATTTACTAGCTTGCATTGTTTTGTAAAGAAGAGACTTTTGTGAACCCCCCTCCTTTTTCAGTATCACTTCAGATTCGGATTTTTTTTTTAAATGACATAGTACATTAACTGAATTATTATTTTTTTTTTTTAGTGCTCTGATTATTCCCAACTCAGTAAATGAGAACCTTTGCAAGATGGCTCCTGGGTCCTGTTAACATGTCCCCAACTTTCTATGAGTAGCTCCTTGCTTTTCTGACACTGTAAAGTGCTCCAGGTCAACTTTCCTTTCCTCGGCCTGCATGGAATCAGTGTTTCTGTAGGAAACTCTGTTTCCTTTTGGTGGAGAAATGGTATTTAGAAACCAAAATCTGGGCATGAACTGTGCTTATTGCTAGGGTTGTCATTGCATACTTTCAGTAGAAAGAACTAAGAAATTTAATTTTTTAAAAGAAGTCTTGAGTTCATAGTGATATGTTCACTTTAGAACCAGCATCACAGGGCACTTCCTTACTGTGCCCATGCGTATTTATATCCCTAATGTCACACAGTGAGATCCTTGTTTACAGATTGACGACACTGATATCATGGCCAACAATAAACTTGATAAGTTCAATATTTCTGTTTCTTTTTCCTTTCAAGCTTAGTACAGTTTATTAAGTTAGCTGCTGATGTGGATCTTTTCAATTCTTTTTGTCCTTTGACTACATCCAGATAAGAGTGAACAGTCAGAAAACTGTATCTAAAAGTTTGAATGACTTCACTTTTTTCTGCAGAGAATGTAATAATTGTAACACGCTCATGTTTCTGTTCATATTCAGATTTAGGATTTGCTTTTTCCTTCATACATTTAAAAAATTTTATTAACACAAAAATATTTTATGGTACGAAAGCCAAAACTGTATAAAACAATGTACTAAGATAAATCTCACTTCTGCTGCCGGAAGTAACCATTTTCATGAGTTTCCGTCTTCCTTATGGAGAAAACAACCAGTATCAGTCTGTATTAGGACCTCCTCTTTACACACACACACAGGAATGGCCTGAGATGCTGGTTCTCAGGGTCAGCCACAACCAGAGAGAACAAGTGAGAAACTGAAAGAAATGTGGTAGTCCCTCTCTTACCTCACTCTGTTAATTTGCTTAGCTTTGTCTATTGCCTGGTAATCTGTGCGAAAGGCAAAGCTCTCCATGGGAGGATAATTACTGGGTGACTGGGAGGCCCTGAGATGCAAGCCTTTCAAGTAGAATGAAGATGTCTGAGTTTGGTTTTGATGGTCCGTTTAATCGCCTTTGACAGGGGCGGAACCGACTCTGTATCCCTGAAGCAGATCTGGGATCCGTGAAACAGATTTTGACTAAGCAGATAAGTTGCTTCTCTGGCGGGCCTTTTAGTGCAGCTGTTGTTTTGCACTTGAGTAATTTGGGCTTCCTTTTCCTTTTCATACAATATTATGTAGTTTTAATCCCCTCCTGCCTAAGAGTTGCTGGGAACAAATTTTTTTTCTTTAGAATAAACATTTTGGGGAAGTTAACTTTTCACATTTGTTGTTGTTGTTCTTTACTTGACATTAAGAAGCTTTTATAAGCAATTAAAACTAGGAGAAAACCCAAACCAAAAATTCCCCCTAAACTCCCAATGACCTCAGTAGAAATCTCTTCCAGTGTTTCTGGTCTTAACTCCTTGGTAAGCTTAGGGAGTGATTCTTTGTCCCACTTCCAAATGACAACTTTGAACTATCAGTAAACATGGGTGAACACTTTTAATAGATTCCATTAAACATGATTTTGGAGTGAGACTGAGAAGAGTTAATCTTAAAACTAGAGCTGGACAGGAAACTTGATCTGAAAGCATTTCCTGGAATGGGTCCTTTTCTCAAATGGTGAATGTTCCTGGTAAAGAAACTCTCTGAGACAGTAGTGGTGGGATGGCCTTTGAACTAGATCCTTCCAATATTGAATCATTTTGTCAGTTCTTCCTTGGGATGATGAAGCCCGTTTGGATCATGGCAGAGTGCTCAGAGTAGAATAAATAAACTCTGAAAATTGACTACTGCTTGCTCGTGGCTAGATATGGGATAGAAAGGGAAGTTCGAGATATTCCCTGATTTTTTCCTTCATTCCAGGACCACCTTTGTGATTTTGTCGCGTCACAGTACCAGCTGTATTACCATTTGCTTCATATTTTTCTTTAAATATACTCACTTTAAAATTTTAGGTTTATGTCATTATTAAAAAAGGAGATGAGCAGGTGCTGGAAAAAATGTTAATCACCTATTGACATCAAACTAAGACTTCTCCCCTAAAGTAATGGGAAGTACCAGAGGAAAAGTGAGAATGGGATAACATTTTGGCTTATATTATTTACTGGGGAATACTTGTGCCACCTAAGAAAATATCTCCATTAGGTATAGATAAGGAATTCCACGTAGAGAAACACTGCCCAGTGCCATATTTTGACTGCCCTGGTTGTATTTGGGAAGCAGGGCGAAGGAGGTAACCATTGATACCGATAGCTTCTATGGTCAACTTTTTAAAATGTCCTTCAAAACTAGGGATTTCACAGTAGTTTGACATATGTCTTAAAAAAAAAAAAAACACCTCATTTTGAATCAAGGCACTGAGGTTTCCTCTAGAAACAGAATGCATGCCTACTTATTCTAATGATTATTCCAAAAAAGATTTAAGTTGACTTAATGCTACTGCTAAGTCACTTCAGTCATGTCCGACTCTGTGCAACCCCAGAGACGGCACCCCACCAGGCTCCGCCGTCCCTGGGATTCTCCAGGCAAGAACACTGGAGTGGGTTGCCATTTCCTTCTCCAATGCAGGAAAGTGAAAAGTGGAAGTGAAGTCGCTCAGTCGTGTCCGACTCCTAGCGACCCCATGGACTGCAGCCTATCAGGCATCCTCCGTCCATGGGATTTTCCAGGCAAGAGTACTGGAATGAGTTGGCATTGCCTTCTCCAAAGTTGACTTATATGGAAGCATAAACCATGGCGTGATAAAATAAAGGTGAAGCAAAGTAATTTAGACTTGGAAATAAGACAGATGAATGAAATAGGAAAAATAAAGAAGGAGGGGACAAAATAGAATTAACAGTTGGTCATGGTGGTACACCATGGGAACATAAGGTTTTGCATGAGCTTCCTTTTTAAACAAGAAAAAAAATTATTATTTATTTGGCTGCCTCAGGTCTTAATTGCAGCTTGTGGGATCTAGATCCCTAATTAGGGATCAAATCCAGCCCCCTGCATTGGGAGCATGGAGTCAGCCACTGGACTGCCAGGGAAAGCCCCTCACAAATTTCCTAATGGCCACTGAGAAAAGGGAAATTGTGTCTGTTCCACAATCCCCAATATCTGTAGGATAAAGTAAAACCAGCTGCTTAGGAAAAACATGAGCATTTCTTCCAGGAACCTCATAGAGAGGAATTTCTGTGGTCTGTTGAGTGATGCCTTCAACAAAAGAGGAGAAGCCAGAATGAAAACCTGTTCTAATCTGTCGAAACAACTCCCCCAGGAAATATTTCCAATAGTGATTCTTGAACTATTACAGTACAGGTTGTAAATAAGCCTCCATAGCCCATACTTGAGTTCATGCCCTTGGCCTGTGACCTTTCTCCTATTTGAAGAAGGGAGAGGCCCCTCAAAGCCGCAGATCATCTGATGTTTCTGGTCGATTTCTCCGTGGAATAGTGGTAAAATGTCTTAACCGGGGTGTGGGGTAGCCTGTCCCTTGTGTACAACTTCAGCCGGATTAATTAAGCAAGTGACTAATCAGCATTCTCTGTTGTCTCTTGTACCACAGATGAGTCAGTTTCACTTCTCTGTGGGTGATATGGCTGGGCCTCCTAGACTGATTAGCTCAGACTTTACCTTGGTTCAAGTGAACTTGGCCATCCAGATGCATGGCGAGCTCAGCCACAGAAATTGGAGTTTCTGGTGAAAGACAAGTGCTGAATGAGACCAGCAGAGCCCTGCTTTAAACCTGGGAAGATCGCAGCCTGGAGCATGCTGCACGATGCCTTAAGATTCTTCTCTCACTGGAGCACGTCCAGTCCAGTCAGGTTCCCGGAGGTAAAGACCTCAGTGAGAAAGCTTTCCTGAGGGGTTTGATGTTCGTCTTGTGCTTACATATGCCTTGACTTTAGAATGTCTGCATTCTTCTATTGAGAGTTTTAGGCCTCTTCTTTCTTCAGCCATCATGGAAAAGAATTTTGGCAGATGCAAAGCTAGATTGGACCCCCTTATCTACATCTCCCCTCGGGGACTGCTGTTGACTGGCCTGTCTCATATGACAGGAATCATTTTCTGCTGGTTTTGATTGAGTTCTCTGGCACGGCGGCTAGGATTTGTTGTAGCACATACATTCCCCTTGCCAAGGTACACAGCGTCTTTAGACTTAGAGGCTTGTTTTATGTTTCCCCCCCAAACTTAATTTATTCTACATATCCCATGGCAGAGCTAAACATTTGTGGGTATTTGGCTGCCAGAACTGGAGGTGGATCCGAGGGGGCCTATGTCTATACTTGTTGAAGAATGGGAGAGTTGCTTTCTTCTGAGGCATATTTTCAGAGAAAGTTGTACTAATTCAAACAAAACTTTTCAACAAACTTATTTTGTGAATAGCACTTACAGAATAAATTGATTCTAGGGGAACAGGTTTTTTTTTTTGTTTTTTTTTTTTTAATTAGCCTTAGGGATGACATTTCGGAGTGGGTAGAAAGTGATGCCCTTCCTCTACCTGTAATGTAACGCTGGGTGTAGCTGCCATGCTAGGACATGGTGGGACCCAGGAAATGCAGGGAGTGAGAAAAGCGGGGGCCACAGCCTCTCCTCTTACTATATGCCAGTGTGTGAGAAAATTGAAACTTTTCTTTTGGTCATGCTTTGAGGCAGGTAGGATCTTAGTTCCCCGACCAGGGATCAAACCCACGCCCCCTGCAGTGGAAGCTCAGAGCCTTAACCACTGTACCACCAGGGAGGTCCCTAAAATTTTACAGCTCTACTCAGCTAAGCACTTGGGAAGCCTCTAAAAGATATCAGCAACAGTCTCCACTTCCCAGGACCTGCTGTGATGGGGACTTTCAAGGAGCTGAAGAACACTATTGAGAAGAGTAAGGTAGGGTGGGAAATGAGAATTAGAAATAGTGATTCCAGATTTGTTCTTGTGATCAATGAATATCTTTATTGTGTGCGGACTCTGTGCCAGGCATGGTGCCAGAGGCTTCATGGTCAGCCCTGCCCTCACGGAGCTCTGCAGACATGATTCGACAAATCACACAAATAGATCATGAAAATGGTGATCGGGGCTACGAGGGAAGTGCACCTGGGGGACTTGGTCTAGACTTGCGAGGGGCAAAACAGGGCAGTGGGCTCCCCTGAGGAAGTGATATTTGATTTGAGATTCCCAGAATGAGTAAGAAAGAACTGAGGGTACTTGCCTGTTCTGTTAGGATTCCGAACTTCCACTGCAGGGGTGCAGGTTGGATCCCTAGTTGAGAAGCTCAGTAGATTCCCCCATCTGCCAAAAAAAGAAAAATAACTGGAGAAGTTGGAAGGCTATACCGGCAGAGGGACTCAAACTCCAGTGGGCCTAAGCATTTCCTGGAAGTTTCCTTAAGATTTGCATGTTTGCATCTTATCCTCAGAGAGGTCAGATTCAGTGGGTCAGAGGTGGGGCCCCCAAATCAATATCACCCCAGGGGCTGCTGCTGCAGGTCTTCTGGGGAAATACCAAGTTCACTGTTGTTGGGGAAGCTCTTGCCTGCCAATGTGCAGTGTTTGCCGAGCTCCAGGCCCCCTTCCTGTGGGCAGATGTACTTAGGTTTGGCATAAGTGTAACCCCCAGTGCTCAGGGAACCTTGCCGGTTTCCTGGTCAGGGAGAGTTTTATGAGGTTCCTTGGTGGAGACACCACTGGCTGCAGCCAAAGTGGGTTCTCCCTACCCAGTCTCCTGGGGAGAAGTCATCACAGTGCCCCCAGGTGGCAGGAAAGCTGAGACCAAGCCAGCAGGTTTTCCTCCCTGACAAGAGCTTTCTGGAGACTGTGGGGCCCCGGCTGGCTTGCAGGGGTAAGCCCAGGCCCACTGGATTTCCATCCCCCTTTCTCGCCACTGCCTCCGTTGGCAGAGAACCTGAGGAATTTGAGGTGGCAGGGCTGTTACTGGGATCGGAGCCGCTGGTTAAACTACATCATGTTTTTTCCATTCTCTGTTTCAAATGTCTGGTTAGATCAGGAGGCAGTGTTGACGTACACCCCTTCTTTACAGCCCGGGAACACTCGATCCTCTCCTTTTCAATAGGGAAAGCAGACCTCAGAGCCTTTGGCAGCCAGCGAGGGGCTAGATCCAATGTAATAATTGTTTGGGCTTTTGCTCTTTTTATTTTGACACTTACCCTCTATTTATGGTAAGCAATACTGGTTTTCTGTTTACAACAGCAAGATCAAATTTCCTTTCAAAAAAAAAAATTTTTTTTTTTTTTTTTTAACAGTAAAGGCTTATTTAAAGCAAAATAAGTAAGAGAGCTGGGGATACCGGAAATGATATATGTGAACAACTGGGAAGTATGGGGGGCCTGGAAGGAGCCATCTGGATTTTCCATCTATGTCTAATCCTCCTAGCAACCCTGTGAGGCAAGAACAGTCTTCACTGTTTGCAGCAGAAGTGACTTTTTCAGGGAAGGGAGCTAACTGGCGCAGCCTGGCTGGCTTCCCTCTGCTCTCTCAGATTGCCCTTCTCGGTGACTGGGGGACGCAGGGAAACACGCACTCACCCTGCTGGGACCCTTGGCTCTCCAGCTCGTTCTGTCCCCCTGCCCCCCGCTCCCTGGGCCTTTCTCTGCCATCTGCAGAGGAGCTGGGCCTCACCCTTGGTCCTGGCCTCCATCACCTCAGTCTGGGGAGCAAAGAGCAGAGCTGGAGGGCACTGGAGCCCGGTGTCTTGACTGAATTTCCCCGCTCTTGGACACGGATGATTCCCTGGGTGGTCTAGAGCCTGTTCTGAAACTTGTTGACATTTAACAGTTCGGTCCTGCTAAAGGTTGACAGGATTATTGTGCTCTTGAAAATGGTCAGCGTGTCCCAGAGAGTCCGTGCTCCTCCTGGGGAATCAATTTGTGTGTGGTTTCTATTCAAAAGGCCTCAGCAGTTTATGTTTCCCAAGCAAGTGATCAGTGGCATATTCAAGGTCTGATTCACTTGGATATTTGCATCCAGAGGAGAAAACCAGTCCAGGCGCAACCGCAGAAACTTGACACACTCTGTCCCTTTGGGTTCTGTGGCCCTGGTGGCTTCTGGATTCAGCCCATGGGAAGGTTCTGGTGTGTTTGGGCCTGGGAGTGTCTGCAGAGGGCTGCCCCTGGCCAAGCTGGAGAATGAAAGTTGATAAAGACTTGCTGTGTCTGCTCCTGAATGTCACACTTGCTGTTACACCTTGGGAATGTGGAGGACATGGGTTGTTGTTGTTTTTTTTAAAGTAACCATTCATCTTGTCTGTAGAGGAAGCCTCAGGTTTTCTTCATTCCTGACTCATCTCAGGGCAGAGTCTCTTGGAGCCATAGCGAATGCAAAACCTTCCTGGAGGGAGAGCCACCCTCGCCTTGTGAGGGGAGGAAGATATATATATATTCAAATATATTCAGTTCAGTTCAGCCGCTCAGTTGTGTCCGACTCTTTGTGACCCCATGGACTGCAGCACTCCAGGCCTCCCTGTCCATCACCACCTCCTGGAGTTTATTCAGATTCATGTCCATTGAGTCAGTGATGCCATCCAACCATCTCATCCTCTGTCGTCCCCTTCTCCTTCTGCCTTCAATCTTTCCCAGCATCAGGGTCTTTTCAAATGAGTCAGCTCTTCACATCAGGTGGCCAAAGTATTGGGAATGGGGGAAATATATAACCTTAAATAAATGTTTATAAAAAAATACTTCACTGAATGTAACTTGTTGCTTTTCCCAAAGGAAGATATAAAATAAAATTTAAAAATAAAAGAAATATGCATAGATATAAAACAAACAAAAAAAAGGCCTCTTCTCTGCAAGTTTGTGACAGGTTGTCCACTACAGCCACCGTCCTTGAGATCCACACATCAGAGAGGCAGGCTGATTTTTCTCACATCTGCATGCAGTATTTTAGGCTCACAAGTAAGAAGCACTATATTTTAAGTCTGTGGCTGGCAGAGAGCAGAGGCCCTTGTCCTCATTTGCTCTGTCATCTTAGGTGAGTCATCTGGCTTCCGTTTTTGCATCCATAGCATGGGGAGGAGTTTGTTCCCCAAGGCCCCAGGATCCCCTGGTAACAACAGAAGGGGCTTTGATAAGAAAGAGACTGGAAGGGGTTAATAGCATGCTGTCATTTTGCTTTTCTTTCACCAGAGTTTGAAGCAGTGAGGCCTCCATGGTACACAGAGCCCTCTGTGCACACATATCTCCACATCTGTCTTAGCTAGGAGTTGTTTACAAAGGACAGAAATTTGCTCAAGCTGGCATCAGTGGTTTGGGGCAGGCTCTCAGTTGTTAATCACATGAGCATCCAGATTCAGGAAATAGGGTTCAGCTGGGATGCGGTGGGACCAGAATGGGATTTCAGAAACAGGTCCCTCTCGCCCTCAGGGTCTGTGCAGTTTCGTTTGTTTCTCGGTTCTCGACTCCCTGGTGTCTGTCTCCCACTCTGTCCCATTGCTGTTCCTTTGTGGGGATAAGAGTCTGTAATACTATGTCGCTTTCTTGCTTGTCCCTGGTCCACCAGGGCTATTCCTGTGTCCATTTTACACGAATTTGTGTCCCCACTCCACCACCGCCTTATCAGTCAGTTTAGTTCAGTCGCTCAGTCATGTCCAACTCTTTGGGACCCCATGGACTGCAGCATGCCAGGCCTCCCTGTCCATCACCAACTCCCAGAGCTTACTCAAACTCATGTTCATTGAGTCAGTGATGCCATCCAACCATCTCATCCTCTATTGTCTCCTTCTCCTCCCGCCTTCAGTTTTTCCCAGCATCAGGTGGCCAAAGTATTGGAGCTTCAGCTTCAGCATCAGTCCTTCCAATGAACACTCAGGACTGATCTCCTTTAGGATGGACTGGTTGGATCTCCTTGCAGTCCAAGGGACTCTCAAGAGTCTTCTCCAACACCACACTTCAAAAGCATCAATTCTTTGGCACTCAGCTTTCTTTATAGTCCCAACTCTCACATCTATACATGACTACTGGAAAAACCATAGCTTTGATTAGACGGACTTCACATTTTTCACATCCCTGCCACACTTAGAAAGTGATCGCTGTGTGTCTTCTGGGATAAAGGGACAAAGCAGTTTGTCACCAGAGGCCAGGGACTCGGGCAGGGTGGGGTGGGGATCTGGCTGCCCCTAGGGCTGAGAGGATCAACATGGCACCTCCTCTAACCTCTTTGCAGATCACTGGTCGGGAAGCTCTGCCCTTACTGAATCCAACTTTGTGTTCACTTTCTAAATTCCCAGGAGCAAGTGGGGATGGTCTCAGGTCAAGTGTCCACACCTGCTGCAGTCACCTGTGGCCTGAGGCTGGCACCAGAGACCAGCCATGTCCCGAGGGTCCCCGCTGTGGGGACGTGGTGGGGTGAGCAGGACAAGAACTGGCATCCAGATGGAATGTCCATATGGTGAGCAGGTCCAGGAATTCACCAGACTCCTTTTCTCCCTTGAAGGCAGGGACTTTTGTCCTCAATCTCTATATCCCCACAGCATCTGGCATAAACACTTGGTAAGTTTTATAATTAATTGATTTTCTCTTTTGGCCGCACCACGCAGCATGTGGAATTTCAGTTCCACGACCAGAGATTGAACCTTTGCCCCCTGTAATGGGAGCACAGAGTCTTAACCACTGGACCACCAGGGAAGTCCTTGGTAGGTTTTAGGCACTTGAGAAATGTCTGTTGTTAAATGAGCACCTAGGCCTGTGCGGGGTGGAGGCCTGACGTCCTGCTGAGCGTGACCTTGACCGATCTGGGAACTCAGCCTCCGGCCTCCTGTGTCACATCCTCAGACCCTGCTTCACCACCGCCGCCACCCCCGCCCCACCACCCTCCCCGTTTCTCCAGGACACCTCACAACCAACTGGGGCCTTCCTGCTGTTTTCAGTTTTTCTTTTTACCATCTGAAGTCCCAAACCGAGAGCCGTTAAGCAGCGAGGCAGGCCGCCCGTGTTTTTTTTCTCAGAATGAGGCATTTGGAACCAATTGTGTGGTGGCCCCTTGGAGTTAGCTGTTTAGAAGTTAAACAGCACACACTAACACTGCATTGTAAAAATGTCTTTCCGGCCAGTGTCCTGGACTTTTGTGTTTCTGTGGAAACGCCCATCTAAATTTCCTGCTAGATTGTTTTTTTTTTTTCCTTAATGGTCAGACATTAACTTGGCAAATACAGCTTTTTTTTAAAAATGCTGCTGATATTAAAGCAAACGGTGACCATACCTTTCAGAGATAAGACGTCAGCATTCAGTCATTGGAAATAAATCGGTGGTGGTTGACATCCTGCTGAGAGCGTAGAGACCCTTGGCTTAATTAATAATTTCATCTCAGATCCTTCACTCACGCTGTTTTGTGACAGCTTTATTTAGCAGAGAGAGCGATGTGAACGGATGTTTCTTTGTAAGAATAGAGGGATGTAATACTTTGTTCTGTACTGACTCCCATATTTATTTCTGTATCGGGTCTGTAGCTCTTTCTTATTCTACATGAATCACTTGGATGCATAAATTCAAGGACATATGTTTGCAGCTCTCACACATCTGTCTTGAATTTCATCTTTTCCACCCTGTCTTCTACTTTCCAAACAATTTACCTCCCTCCTTCTCTCTCCCTGCTGTTATTTATTTCATTGTGCCGTGGAACCCTTTCATTTCGAGAGCTGACGGAGGGGAGCAATGCAGGCCACACACTCCATTTCTATATAAAGGCATCTTGCAGCATGGTGAACACAGCTCTGTGTCGGGTGCGAGTCTTTCTGCTCAGAACACAGCTGGTCCGGAGCTCAGGGCAACCTGGCTCACCGGGTTCCCAGTGAGGTAATGTTGCTCCCGTTGTGGACCTGTCCAGCCCAGTTGATGGCGGGCCTTCACGTGCCTGACTCCGAGCAGAATGGGCCCTTATGCCTATCCTCTTTGATCTCTTTTTTCCTGACTGGGAATTTCTCACATCATTGTAAATGTTTCTTTTCCTCCCCTTGTCATTTGGCTCCGTGGGGACTTCCTGAAGCAGGAAAGTGGTAACAAGGGGTTTAACTGGACACTCAGAAAGTTCTGCCAAGAAACAGAGCTCTCTGTGCAGCCAGGGCAAAAAAAGAAAAACACCAAAGAACACCAAACAAAAAACCCTGATGAAATAACAATCAAATAGGAAATTGAAAGGAGTAATGTGCTGAGTGTTAATAGCTCCACGGTGGAGCAGGTATGGATGGTGCTGAAATGATAAATATCTCTGAAATTCTCAGTAACTATACTTCCGGCCCCTATTTCATTGGGAGAGAGGACATGGAAACCCTGCTCACCCCGCTGACTTGTAATTTACAGCACTCGGGTTCATAGGTGTTACACAATCGCATTCCTGGTCTCCTGGAAGCCGAGGAAAGTTCTGAGCCTATCTGCCTGATTTCTTTTTTGGATAGTAACTTATTTAGTAGCTGTTTAGAAACCGTGATGAATACGTGAGAACAAAATACCAGCTTGCTTATT
Source organism: Oreotragus oreotragus (assembly GCA_006410675.1). Lineage (NCBI taxonomy): Eukaryota > Metazoa > Chordata > Mammalia > Artiodactyla > Bovidae > Oreotragus > Oreotragus oreotragus. The sequence continues at coordinate 257,564 of SJYX01020469.1, forward strand.
TTTCATGCCGCATCTATAGAGTCAAAGGTGAGAAGCTAGTAAATGTACGTCCTTGGCCTGAACATCACCATCGTTTTCGTTGTCGTCATCATTGTCGTGGTCATCAGGGTATACTGAGTACCCAGGTGTAAGGCACTGACACGCAAAAGCAGCTAAGATGCAGTGCCCTAGAGGGAGTCGTCAGATGAAAGAGCTACAATATCGTCTTTGGTTTTGAGCCCTGAAAGAATGAACGCAGTAGGATTCTAGAAGGGTGGGGATCCCTTTTGCTGTTGACTTGCTGGATCACCTCACATCTTTCAGTTCTCTTGTTCCCATGATTTGTGACATTTCCCTCTCTCTCTCTCATTGGATCTTTTCACTGTGGTACCTGGCCCTAAGGGTTCAGTTGTGGACAGTAGATCTGTGATGGATATGTCATGCAAGTGCTGAGTTTGAGAATCAGTAGAGAATCAGAACCTGGAGCTCAACGGTCATGGCTTGCCAGCCAACCCAGAACTAAGGAGGCGAGGGGAGCTCTGTCGTCCTCCTGCAAGAACCTGCACTAACTCCGTCTCCTGAGGGAAGGCCTATTGTAGATGAAGACAGTTTGCTAGTATGGATTTTAATTTTATTTGTTTGTTTGTTTATTTGACCAGCCCACATGTGTGGCTTTTGGAATCTTTGTTCCCTGACCAGGGATCAAACCCGTGCCTCCTGCAGTGGAAGAGCGGAGTTGTAACCATTGGGCCTCCAGGGAATTCCCTGTGTTTTTATTTTTAAAATTGAAAAATTAAAACAAAAACTCTTGCTGGTGGGTTTGTTTGTTTGTTTGTTTTTGGCAAGAATCCTTTTATCAGCTATAACCAGTTCCTAAATTTGATGTCCTTACATTTTGTATTGAATCACGAGGGATGACTGGTTGTAGGGGGATGAATTGATGGCTGAGGAGTGGGGAAAGTGGGAGATACCACTGCTTTGATGTGGAGCTTCTGCCAACAGAATCCCCAAACCCACAGGGAACAGCCCTTCTCCTTCCCCAAAGTCCTCTCTTTCGTTTTTTTTTTAAACTTTTTTTTCCCCCCATAATTTATTTCTCTTTGGTATGAAATTAAACATTCTGGGTTGAACCTATGAGGTGACACATTTCTCAAAGGAGGTGGCAGACCCCAAGAGCTCAGTGTTCCAGCAAAAACACACTGCTCAGGGCAAATGTGGGCAGACTTTCCTAAGAATGTCAACACAGGGGGGCTCCACCATGATACAAACCACAAGAACCCTGTCCCCCTACCCCAGAAGTGATGCCTCAGGACATGGTCTCTTCCATTCCAAACCAGTTCTGGCTCCTCATCCTCTCTCCTCTGAAAACTCCCGGGCCCCCATCTTTATTTCTGCTTCCTTGCCAGCATCTGTCATTCTTAGCCACCCCCTTGCTGTTCCAAACCACTCCAGCCCAGTAGAGGCTTTCATACCAGATGGGGCTTGAGGAAATCCCTCCGTCAGCTTGTGAAACTGCAGCACGGGGAAGCGGAGAAGGCTCTTCGTCTGTGGTGTCGGCCAGAAAGAACTTGGCAGCCATATGTCCTTTTGTGCTCCCAGCAACTGCTCATCTCCTGGCCTGTTGAGTCATTAGAGCAGGAAGTTGTGTGGCATAGTCAGTGAACCTCTTTAATTGGTATTGCAAGTGGAACCAGGTTCCAAGTGTTCGGGGACCAGGACTCTCCAAGCCCGAGGTGAGTGAGAGGGATCAGGAAATATTTTGCAGTTCAGCGCTTTTGAAAGAGTAAGAAGAAAACGTGTACATCTTCTGTCTTTATGTTTGTGGGCATCATTTTTCTCAGCTTTTACCTTTTTTAAATTAAAAAAAAAATTTTTAATGTTTTGGTTGTACCTCGTAGATGAGGGATCTTAGTTCCTTGACCAGGGGTCGAACCCTCCACCACCTCCCCACCTACCCCCACCTGCAGCCCCCAGCTTTGGAAGCCCAGTCCTAACCATTGGGCCACCAGGGACGTCCCTGTCATCATTGCTTATCTCGTTCATTTGTTGTTGGTGGTGATTGAAGCCAGCCCAAAGGTGCAGTTTTCTGAAAGGAGATTTAGTAGCAGACTTGTCTGGTGAGTGACTCCCAGGAGGAAAAGAGATGGAGGCACTGACCACTGTGTCTTAGAGCGCTTCTTAGCTGCTAGTTGTAGACAGGACGCAGCCTCTTTCATGACCACCTACTGTGGCTTCGTCACCAGAGTCACAAAGCTGCAGCCCACGGCTGGAGCTGGCAGCCAGGCCCCAGGCTTAGATATAGATATTCTTTTTTCATATTCTTTTCCCTTATAGGTTGTTACAAAATATTGAATATAGTTCTCTGTGCTATATAGTAGGTCCTTGTTAGTTATCCATTTTATGTATAGTAGGGGAATGCTGCTTATTAAGTGCTCTTGGAGTTTGATTATATGTAGGGCTTGTTGCTGTAAATGGACTTTGGTCAGAAAGATTTCATCAGATTCCATACCAGTAGAATCTGCAAGGACACATGTTAGAAGCATTCTCATTTGAGTGTTTACTGTATGCCAGGGATGGTTCTAAGCACGGTCATGCGTATTGCTTATCCTCGCGGTAACTCAAGGAAGTAGGTACGACAACACCATTTTGCCATTGAAGAGAGTGAGGCTTGAGGGGCTGTGCAATTTGCCCAAGTGGCAGAGCCAGCATTCAGACCCAGGCCACCTGCCTGCGGAGACTGCGCACCCAGCGGCTACACGTTTCCCTCCTGTGCTGATGCAGTGAGGATCGGGGGCCCTGGAACACAGAGGTCAGCCTGGAGGAAGGATGAAGGGGCAGGGTTGATTCTGTGTCAGCCCTAAAAGAAGCACAGCGCGCACCCCGCATCCTGGGAACCGGCAGGTCTTTGACAAGTTAAGAGGGAAGCAGAGCTTGCTGTCACTCCGTGAGGTGTGTGTGGTGGACGGCTGGCTGCTGACGAGGATAGACATTTCTTAGATAAAAGATAAAAGATAAAAGGAAGAAGTATCGTATCAAATCCGTCACCTCATACTAGCAGCAATGTGATTTCTGTTATAAAAAGAGTAGCTTGCGGAGCAAAATGAGGCTGTTAACGAATTTAACATGTTCCCACAGCACCAGGCTGGGAGTAGGCAGCACTTACTCTGTAGGGTGGGCTTCCCAGGTGGTGCGATGGTAAAGAACCCACCTGCCCAATGCAGGAGACGCGAGTTCGAGCCCTGGTTCAGGAAGATCTTCTGGAGAAGGAAATGGCAACCCACTCCAGTATCCTTGCCTGGGAAATCCCGTGGACAGAGGAACCCGGCGGACTACAGTCCATGGGGTCGCAAAAGAGTCAGACACAGCTTAACAACTAAACAATAAAGACAGCTCTATAGGGCTGTCTCCTGGCCTGGGTCCTCTGTCTGCGGGTGTCCCAAAATGACACAAGGCATAAGGAGGTATTTCTCTCATCCTTCCTCTGCCAGCATGAGAAACCACAGCTGATGTGGGTGCTACATGGAGTTAGTGGGGTCAGCACATTTTCCCACTTGGTGTCAAGGAGAAATGGCAGTGGCCTCTTTAGACCTCATCATCATTTATGACATTTATTGAACACTCAGTGTATATCAGGTAGTGTTCTAAGTCTTATATGTGTGTTAATCATTAATTCATTCTAACAACAGCAATATGGAGCAGGTTATTTTTATCCTCACTTTACTCAAGAATTAGAGGCTCAGAGAGGTGAAGAAATTTGTCTCAGGTCACCTAGCAGGCATGCAGCAGAGTTGGGATTTGAACCCAAGCATTCTGGCTCCAGAACCATGTTCTTAACCATTTTACCTACACCATACTGTGCTCTGATAGACAGAAGTACTGAAAAAAGATTTGAGTGACCCACAGGGACCAAACTCAACCCAGAGGTATCGGTTCATGGGGCTGCCCCTACTTGGAATCACAGTGGTTTCATGGAGGATGTTTGAAACAGTTAAGCGTGTTTGATTGAACACACAGAGCCATTCCTGGCACGTTCCCTAAACTAGGATGGAGCCAGGCTTCCTTCTGGCCCCTTTTGCTCACTTCTCCTGGCAGTTGCTGTGTGTTAATGCCTGTACAGAAGGAGTTGTAAAATAGCTTTAACGTTGACCGTTTTTACCATTTTCTACTTCTTAACAGTAATGTTCCTAAAGGCAGGCCTGGTGTCTCACCCGCTTCGTGTCCCCTGCAGCACTTTGATTAGTGTTGAATATTATTCTCACCTGATGAGTGTCTGCTGGATTGGACAGCCCACCTAGATCAGCTGTAAATCAGCTGGAAAACTTACCATTCTGAGATCTGGGGAAACAAAGATTTCTAACCTCTCTTCTACCCTGTTCTTCTACTTCTAGCCTGGAGTAGCAGAGACAGACCCAGAAGGAGGGTGTGCAGTATATTTCACACCTAGCACTTTGCGCGAAGCAGTGTGGACGTGTTATTTTGTAAACCTCTTGCTCTACGACCCTTAGGGCACAGGGCCTCCTTCTGAATGCAGCTGTAGTGAAGGGGAAATTGATTGTTAATCTAGTTTCAGAGATACGTCCACTGGGAGGACTTTGATTTCTCAATAACCTGGTGCAGGTTGCAATCAGCCCAGCCCAGCCCAGCCGCCCCTCTTCCTTGATCTTGCCAGTCCTTTCTCTGTGTTGGCTCCAGGCAGAGGAGAGCTGGAGAAGGGAGGGGATCAGAGTCACTGTTAGATAAAGGCAGATGAGCTCTAATTCCACCAGCACTGGCTTTGAGGGATGTGTTCTGCAGTTTAAAGAGAATAAGGAACGCCTCTCCAAGTCTCCCAAAAGCACGAGGAAGAAGCCCTGTAAATGGCTCAACTTGACTGTCGCTGGGCATCCAGTCTGGTTGGCCTGTCTACAGTGTTTCCTCTCTCTCTTTCTTCCTTCCATTCAATCATTTCTCCATTGCTCACCATCATTTACTGAACCAGGTAACGTGTGCCAAATACTGTACTTGGCCAGCTGCTGTACCAGGCTGGGGAACTGCAATCTTAGGCCAAATCACACACTGGGACTCTTGCCCCAGAAGCAAGGCTTGGTCTTAACTCCAGGAATATGAGGACAGGGTCCCAGTAGAGTGTTTAGAATAGCCCTGGAATAACAATAACAACAGCAATAATAGAAGCTAACACTTACATAGTACCTAATCTGGGTCATGCCCTATTCCTTTTTGTCTTGGCCCTGCCATGTGGCATGCAGGATCTTAGTTCCCCAACCAGGGATCAAACCTGTGCCCCTTGGCGTGGAAGCATGGAGTCTTAGCCACTGGACTGCCAGGGTAGTCCCTGGCCCTATTCTAAACACTTTATACATCTATTCTTCGTAACAGCCCAGTTAAGTGTAGGTGCTGTCATCTCCATTTTGCAAGTGGCAGGAGCAGAGTTGGAACCAGGCATCCGAGCCTGTGCTGAGCAGCCTCCAGTGTCCACGCCGTCACGCCGTCTTGACACTGGGCTGTAGGGCCTGGGGTGGGGGTTTCCCTCTGACTGTGCGTGTATAATGGGCTGTGGTCGTGTTTGGTGAGAAGGGGTGGGACACTTTTGAGACTCTCAGACTACTTACAAAGAGGATGGCGTTGACTGTGGCCAGCCTTCGGTGGAAGGGCCGGGGTGAGGTCTGCCTGAGAAGGTTCCGGCTGACCTTGCCAAGGGGCCGGCTGATGAATCCTCCATCTGTGTTAGCTTTGGCTTGATCTCACAGTTTAGCAGCAGCTGTTGAGAAATAAAAACTTAGACCCCCAGCCAAGTGCAAGACCCAAGCCTCCAAATGAGAGGCGGATTCCTTTTCACCCTCAGGAGCTGGGGCTTCTCAGAAATGGCCGGGTGGCATTTCCCTGTGGCAAGCGCGGCTGCTGACTAATCCCACCAGGGTTTCTGATCAGCTCGGCTTCAGAGTCTGCATTTTTACAGTTTACCAGTTCCCAATCCCATCCCTTTTGAATTTTGCTTCGTAGTTTCGTGGGTCACTGTAACAGCGTTTCTAGACAACATTCCTGGGACGATAGTTCCAACCACAGCCCTGGATTGCTAACCAGAACCAGCCGCCAGGCTGAGGAATGGGAACTGTTAAGTAACCTGATAGCCCGGTTTGTCATCCTTTTTTTGCTTTTGGCCAAGTTGAGCTAATCTTGTCTCCTGTTTCTTTTTGTCTGTTTCATCTTTGCTACCTTGCTTCCGGATTCTAGGCTCTGGGCATTTTCTGGGAACCCGTTCTCTCGGAGTTGCCTGGCCTCTGGGTAGCTATGAAAGGAGGTGGGATGTGGCATGGAAATGAACTCTGGTGGGCATTGTGCCAGGACAGTCACTGGAGAGGGAGCAGGCTCAGATGGAGGAGTCACGGGGTCGCTCCTGCCTGTAGCAGGGCTGGTCACTGTGGCCCTTCTAATGGGCCTGTTCAGTGGCTCTTCATCTTTTCTGCCCTGATCACCTGGAAGGAGTTCTTCCCTCAGTCCACCTCCCTGGTCCAGGCGCCGGGACAGGAACCTCCTGACTCAGCTTGTCTCCCTCCTTCGCTCCTTGGTAGCAGACTGTGTGGTATTTCGCACTTTCAAGCAGAATCAGATGCGGGGTCAGAGTTCTCTTCAGAGAGAAAAGCAAAGTCCAGAGCATCTGCTTAAAAAACAGACATCCAAATGCCCCTTAAAATCTGGAAATCCAAAATGGGAAGTAGACAAAAGAAAAAGGGGAGGGGGGAAGTCATCAGACCACAGAAAACTGGCCCCCAAATATGGATGTGTTTGTAGAAGGTGCTTATGGCAAAAAGACCACTGGCTACAGAAGGAAATCCCTGCTTTCTGAGGAGTTTTATATGCAGCCTACCCTACGGTTGATTGATTTAACTTTAAAATAGAGTTGACAGAAAAATGTTTTTTGAAAAGGATGCTGACAAGGCAAGGGGGAAATAAGCATAAATTTGATTCAGATATTAATGATGTGTCCCATGTGTGTGATGCTTTAGTTTTCAGAGCGTCTCCACACACATTACCTCGTTTAAGTTCCGTATTCATCCTGTGATGTGTGTATGACCATGCTCTGCCAGCAGGTGTGACCTGCCCAAGGTGTGGTACTGTGTCACCTACTGACATCTATTGAGGCGTCCCGGCGGAATGGAAACCCAGCCCCTCCGAAGCCTGTTGACTTACTCCACCACCGTTTTTTCCCTCCCAAGAACTTTGAGATAAAGTAGAAGCACTTATGCGCCTGACTGTGTTTAAATGCTCTAACATCATACCAAGGAGGACTTTGAACTCATTTCTTGGGGATCCTTAAAAAATAAGTGACATTAGTGCTCTGTCCTAGGTGGTTCTGCTCTTCACCATCCTGAAGGCAAAGGGATGAATCAGAGACCACCGATGGTACTCAGCTCTGAGTGAGTTGAGGAAGATGGCAGTCGCAGAGAGTGTGGTTTTAATGTTCTGCCTTTTACCATTTCATCATCTTAGAGTTTAGGCAAATGCTGATTCTGATTAAGGGAAATTTTCACGACAAGAGTAAAGATGGAGCAATATCGGTTCTCCCAGTTGAATCAGGGTTAAGCCATGTACTAAAGTGAACTGTTAAAAGAAGGTGATCTTTTTCTGGAGTCCATAGAGCTCTTGGAATCAGACAGGTTCAATCATAGGCTTCAAGAAATTCCCAAACTCTATGAAATTACAGACTTTTTGATATATGGGTATTTTCCTCTGGGGAAGGGATCTGTATGTAGCTTTTATCATCAAAAGTGACTGTAACCCCAAAATGGTTATGAAACCAGAGTCTTAAGAGGGCTTTTTGGAAACCTTGAGTGGACTTGAGATGCCACCCACACTTGAAAAGGCACAGAGATGAATCTTGGTGATCGTTTCTTTAGCGCATTTCCAGTTGGCATAAAAGAATCATCAAAGTGGGCCTATGGGACTTTTCTAACACAAGGTTCTCTTTCTGATTCAGGTATCAAAATGAACATGGTTGGAATGATCATTCCTGTGCCTCCTGCACAGTTTCAGAGCAGAGTAACCAGGATACTACAACCTGAGACAGATCATCCCAAGCAAATAGATACGAGAGTAACTTGTGCTTAGTCACTTAGCTGTGTCCGACCCTTTGCAAACCCATGGACTGTAGCCCGCCAGGCTCCTCTGTCCGTGGGATTTTTTCCAGGCAAGAATACTGGAGTGGGTTGCTGTTTCGTCCTCCACAGGATCTTCCCGACTCAGGGATCAAACCCACGTCTCTTGCGGCTCTTGAATTGCAGACAGATTCTTTACTGCTGAGTCATTGGGGAAGCCTGATATTACTGTACCTCCCATCTTAAAAGTAGCCCCCCTTTGACCTCATCAGGTGTTTTTCTAGCTATAATCCCATTTCTTGTCTCCCTTTACAGCAAAACTCTTGCAGAGAATTGCCGTAGTCACTGCCTCAGCCCCTTATCTGCCATTTTCTCCTCTTTTTCTAACCTTTCGTCTTTCTGTTGTTCTCCTCTTGATGTTTCACGTGTTGGCAGGAGTACTCGGACTTGTCTGGGTCCCAGGCCCACTGTAGGCGTGTGTGTTGGGGAGTGGTGCTGCCCCTTTTCATTCCAGTGTGTCTGTCAGCTTCACCCCTGCACTGACTACCCTCCCCCCAGCCCCATCCAAATCATGTGTGATCACCAGTCAGTTCTCTATTCTCATCCTACTCAACACCTCAGCAGCGTTTGACCCAGTGACCTACACTCTCTTCTCTAAAACGCTTTCCACACCTGCCTATTGGGACACCAGAGTCTCCTTTTTCCCTGTCTCATCACTCCTCAGCCTGCCGTGGGTGTCCCTGGCTCTCCCCTAAGGGTCCCTTTTCCTCCGATGCCATGCCTTCTCCTGGGAATGACCTCACTCGGGGCCCATGGCCCCATCTAGGCACTGAAGATCCCTGATTTGTATCTCATACCCTCCACCCCCTAGTCTGGATTTCTTTTTCTTTATTTTTTTAACAGTAACTTGCCTTATTTGTTTGGCTGTTTCGGGTCTCAGTTGGGGCATGCAGCGTCTTCGTTGCATCACATGGGCTCTTTTATCCTGTCACGTGGACTCTCTAGTTGTGGCACATGGGCTCCAGGGTGAGGGCTCTGTAGCTGCATTGTCTGGGTTTGGTTGCCCTGCGGCATCTGGGATCTTAGTTTCCTGACCAGGGATCAAACCTGTGTTCCTTGTAGGTTCCTAACTACTGTACCACCAGGGCAGTCCCTCAGTTCAGTTCAGTCAGTTTAGTCGCCCAGTCGTGTCTGACTCTGCGACCCCTTGAATCACAGAACGCCAGGCTTCTCTGTCCGTCACCAACTCCCGGAGTTCACTCGGACTCACGTCCATCGAGTCAGTGATGCCATCCAGCTATCTCATCCTCTGTCGTCCCCTTCTCCTCCTGCCCCCAATCCCTCCCAGCATCAGAGTCTTTTCCAGTGAGTCAACTCTTCGCATGAGGTGGCCAGAGTGCTGGAGTTTCAGCTTCAGCATCATTCCCTCCAAAGAAATCCCAGGGCTGATCTCCTTCAGAATGGACTGGTTGGATCTCCTTGCAGTCCAAGGGACTCTCAAGAGTCTTCTCCAACACCACAGCTCTACTCTACATTTATAAACCAGGTGCCTACTTGAAATCTCCATTTGCATGTCTAATAGACACCTCAAATGACTGTTCTATCTTGATTTTTCCCCTCTCAAACTTCTTGCTCGGCCACTGTTCCTCATCATGGTTAGTGGAATTCCTAGACACATTTTTGCTCAAGCCTCCAAGCCACAGTACAGTGCCCCCTTGACCTTTTTCTCTCCCTCACGCCTTCCTTACACCCATTTGTCAGCCTCCCCTATTGACATGCACAGCCATGTCCTCACTCTCTGTGCTGCTGCAGCTCAGGCCCTTGTCACTGCTCCCCACTCCTGCCTGGGCCCTTGGCAGTGGTCTCCCGAGTTGGTCTGCCCCTGATGTCTGTTCACAATGGCCACAGTGACCTTTTAAAAGATAAACCAGGTTGTACCACTCGCCTTAACCCTCAGCAGCTTCCTGTTACAGTTGGCCCTGAGTATGCTGGATTGGTTCCAGGATCTCCACAGATACTAAAATCCATGGCTGCCCCAGTCTCTTATACAAAATAGCATGGTATTTGCATATAAACTATGCACATCCTCAGGTATACTTTACATCATCTCTAGATTGCTTATACTTCCTAATACAGTGTATATATAACACACAGAGATACATATGATGTAAGACTATATAAACAGTTGCCTGTGCTTGGCAAATTCAAGCTTTGATTTTTGGAACTATCTTAACTTTTTTTTTCTGAACATTTTTGATCTATACTTGGTTGAATCTTCATATATGGAACCTGTAGATATGGAGAGCTGACTGTATGCAAGACTCCTTCCAGAGCACTCACTAAAACGTGTACTGCTCCACCCAGCATACCTTCGTTCTTACCCTGCCCTGGCTTCCTTTTATTACCTATAAGTGCTTGAAATTATTTTCATATATATGTAATACATATTCATATTATGTTGTAGCTGCATCGGGTTGCAGCACACAGGATCTTCGCTGCAACATGTGGGATCTCTAGGTGTAACGTGCAGGCTTAGTTGCTCTGTGGCATGTGAGATTTTACTTTCCTGGACCAGGGGGTCGAACTTATGTCCCCTGCATTGCAAGGTGGATTCTAAACCACTAGACTGACTGCTGGGCCACAAGTCAGGGAAATATCCCTGCTTTGTTCTTTCTTGTATCCCTTGTGCTTAGACCAGGGCTGGCACATAGTAGGTTCTCAGATAATATCTGTTGAATGAATTTTAGCACTCTTGTAAAAAAATATATATATAGGGAAAAGCAGTGTGTTTATAACTTTGAGATATAGGTATATCTCCTAAACATCAGTGAGTAAAATACAGATGAGCAAAAAATGAGGCATCATTTTTTTTCCTATCCAATTGAAAAAAAACCAATGGTAGTGATAACAGTTGGTGAGAGTACCAGGGAATGGGTGCTCTGATTTACCATTGGTGGAAATATAAAATTGTCTAAGTTTTCATAAATGATGAGTCACGGGTGATTTTTATCTCAATTTTTGTGGCCCATTTTTTTGCATAGTTACTTTTCTCCCCCAATAATTCCTTTTTAAATCAGAAAAATCTGATAATTTAAATCCCCACCCCTCTCCTTACTCTCTCTCTCTTTTTTTTTTTAATTAACCTGGCTGGATCCTGGTATGAGCAAACTTATAAACCTGATTCCAGCAGTAGGATGGTCTTGTTTTGTTGTTGAACCTCTCAGAATGTTTCATCTGAATCCTATATTAGGATTTTCAGGAACGGTGCAAAATCAGTCGCTGAAAATTGTGTGCGCAGAATCATTCTTCATCGGAAATCCTGGCTGGTTTGGGGTGCCCATCGCAAATGTGGGGCTGGGAAAAATATGCAGCCTTAATGGGGGCCCACCCAGTTAAAGGTGGGGTCCCACAACACTTCCTGCCAAGACCCAGGTCTCCATAGGCAGGGGAAGCCTCCCATTTCTTGTCCGATAGATAACCTGCCTGACTTCATGGCTGCTTGGGACGGAGTTGAAAACAATGATCACAGCCACACACGCCTTTCCGTCTGCTATGCGTGGCTGATGCCCGTTTCCTTGGACACCTCCATGCCCTGTTCTGCCAGTGCCCACACAGCCAGCCCTCCTGTCTGGGCCCCAGATCCCCAGAAGGGAGGCTTGCAGGTGACTCACCAGTGGGCCATCCTGCGGTCTAACCCTTGTTTCTTTCTTCTCTGGAGGTGCACTGTTAGTTTGATGTTTCGTTTCATTATATCATTTCTGGACTTGGCAGTTCGGTGCCAGAGTACCCAGTGGCTCACCTGAGCGCCATCCACCCAGACGTCTGGGAGCTTACCAAAGAGCCAGCACACTGGGCTGCGAGCCCTGGGCTGTCGCCTTTATGCTTCCTCAGCCTCAGTCCTCTTCGACCTTGGCCCTCTGACAGTTGGCACAGCTGACCGCAGGAACCTGCCAAGGACCAGGAGTTGTTTTGAGTGGCATGGGGAACTGAGGGTTGGGGCTGGCTGAGAGTTGTGCCTCCCTGGTGTTCGCAAGCCGAGTGGCACACGCTTAGACCGACTACTGATATTCCTGGTGCAGGGACCTGGTGAAGTGGGGAGAGGGGCTGATTTCAGTATTGGTCACCTGTTGGATACCCTTGTCCCTTCTCCTTTGGGGCCAAGGCGACACAGCCCAGCACCTGCCTGCTGATCAGGTGGAGAGTCGCCAATAAAAAGTCCCGCTTCCTGCCTCAACCACCTGGTGGATATCTGATTGTGTTTGAAAAATGCCTGATCCATCTTCATCATGCTTCTTAGAGACAGTGCCTGTCGGGGAAGTAGGAGCAGAAAGACCACCAGGACAAGTGTTGTCCTCTGTTGGCGTCTACTGTGACTTGAGCCTGGGTGGGACTCAGACCCAGGGTCCCCTCCACTGTCTCAGACCTCAGGGACAAGTGGAATTGTAGCTTCTCTTGTCCCTTTTGCCCAGCCAGCCCTGCTCTTAGTCAGTAATTCATTTATCTGTACCTTCGTGTTTTCCAGCCTACTTCAGGAGGCTCTAAAAAACTCTGCCATCTTGGATTTAACCACCTTCTTTAACTTTTCTTCTCACAGCTTAAACTTTGGAACAAATACCGAATTTCCAACATTCCATCGCTCATATTCTTAGATGCCACTTCTGGGAAGGTCGTGTGCAGGAACGGGCTGCTGGTGATCCGCGATGACCCAGAGGGTAAGACCTTTCCAAGTCCTCCCACCCTGCCCTCCTCCCTGTTGGTAGAGAGCATAAAAAGGAAATACATGAGTGCGGGGTTATTTGGCTAGAGAATATTGTCTTGATGAAATTATAGTATTCTCCAGGTCATGGTTAAGGTTTTTACAGAGATCAGAATGTCCCTCAGGGGGGCTTTAATTCATGGGCCAAAGGAGAAGGAATCTGAAAAAGGAAATTTAGCTTTGAGGGCTGAGGAGGCCGTTGAGAAGCAGCTTGAGCCCAGCTACTGACTTCTATTGCTGTTTCAGCACCAGCTCTCACCTCCACAATCAGAGGCACCCTGTGTGGTTTGGGGATTTTTTTTTTCCTCTTGAAAATATTACCGTAGCAGGGAGAGGAAGGAGAGGGTGATATGAGTGGAGAGAGTAACATGGAAGCAAGTACACTATCATATGTAAAATAGATAGCCAGTGAAAATTTTCTGTATGACTCAGGGAACTCAAACGGAGGCTCTGTAACAACCTAGAGGCGGGTGGGAAAGGGTGTGGGGTGGGAGGGAGGCTCACGAGGGAGGGAACATATGTATGCATATGGCTAATTCATGTTGATATATGGCAGAAATCAAACCAATGTTGTAAAGTAGTTATCCTTCAATTAAAAATAAATAAATTAAAAAGTATATATTACCATANGAGTGGAGAGAGTAACATGGAAGCAAGTACACTATCATATGTAAAATAGATAGCCAGTGAAAATTTTCTGTATGACTCAGGGAACTCAAACGGAGGCTCTGTAACAACCTAGAGGCGGGTGGGAAAGGGTGTGGGGTGGGAGGGAGGCTCACGAGGGAGGGAACATATGTATGCATATGGGTAATTCATGTTGATATATGGCAGAAATCAAACCAATGTTGTAAAGTAGTTATCCTTCAATTAAAAATAAATAAATTAAAAAGTATATATTACCATATATACTGTGTAATATATGTGTTGCTCTCCTGGCCCTAGCGCCCCTCATTTCTTGAAGTGAAAAAGTGAAAGTGTTAGTCACTCAGTTGAGTTCAACTCTTTGCAGCCTCATGGACTGCAGCCCATCAAGCTCCTCTGTCCGTGGAATTATCCAGGCAAGATTACTGGTATGGGTTGTCATTCCCCTCTCCAGGGGATCTTCCTTACCCAGGGATCGAACCCGGGCCTCTGAGCCACCAGGAAAGCCTCATTCCCTTGGTGTTGCCCAAATCCTAAGCCTTGGTCTTCCTGACCGGCTGGGTGGATGGCCGTGTCTGGGTGACTCTCGTCACCTTGCTCAAAGGCTGTCCAGGGCCTGTTTCTTTCCCCTGGGCACTGGAGTCATACAAAGGCTATAAGATCTTCTATCCCTCATGTATTCATCCAATTACAGAGTTCAGCCCTGATCACAAATTTTCCCAGTAAAAATTTCATCTTCTTAAAAAAATTGCCCTCAGTAAAAACCAGGGCAGTTACAATAGAACCAAGTCTTCTGAAGTGTAAACACACAGGCACGCACGCGCGCACACACACCCAACTCTGAATCTTGTTAAAAACCCAGCTTCCCCAGCCCTACCCCCAGAGGTTTTTGGTTCCATGTGTTTCAGGGTGGACTTAGCCACCTGCTTTTCCAGCCAGGATCTGCTTCTCCCTCCCGCTCCCCATCCACCCCAGGCGATTTTGAGCCAGTAGTCCCTGGACCACCCTGTGAGAAAACGTGTTCTGTGGAGCAGGGAGCATATTGTGTGCTCTTCCTGCTTGGGGCTTATGTGACATCAGAATGTCAACCATCTGGGTCAAGTGGTTTTGTACTTTCCTTTCACTAGACTGAAATTCTCCTCTCACTTGGTTCCTTGGGCCCCAACCCAGACCAGCTGAATCAGAATCTCTGGAGGTGGGACCCAGGAGCATCAGATTTTAAAACTCCCTGGCTGATTCTAAAATGTAAAGTTGGGAGCCACTGAGAGCCCGGGGTTGGATTTGTAGAAAGTCACAGTTAATGGGCTTCCCTGGTGCATCAGTGGTAAAGAATCCTCCTGCCAATGCAGGAGATGCAGGTTCTAGCCCTGGGTCAGAAAGATCCCCTGCAGGAGGCTATGGCGGCCCGCTCCTGTATTCTTGCCTGGGAAAATCCTGTGGACAATGGAGCCTGGTGGGCTACGGTCCAGAGAGTCACAAAGAGTCGGACACGACTCGGTGACTGAGCATGCACGCGTACTTGGTTGGTACCCAAGGCCGTGGTTCCCCAACTGTCCCATCTTCACAGTTACATGGGGCGTTGTTTGGCCTTGTTTTGGCTGTGCATCTTCAGCCCTGCCCCAGGGTCCTGAGATGGGGTGGGGAAGGGGGTGGCGGGTAACTTTGGCTTCTGTACTTTTCAAAAGCTCCCCAGAAGATGGGTCCTGTGATCCTCCAGGTTCAGGAACCTCGGCTTTGAGGATAGGTAGGGCTCTGCCATGAACGAGTCCTGCTTTTATTCCTGCTCGAGCTGCCAGTCCTGTGGATACGTTAGCCAGTACCATTTGGTGATAAAGTTGTCGGCGCTCTGCGTCCTGGAAGCCTCTTGGGTCAGAGGCTCTGAGGAGGAGTCTTAACATTCTCGCCATCTGTTGCCTGTTTCAGGTTTGGAATTCCCCTGGGGACCTAAACCCTTCAGGGAAGTCATTGCAGGGCCCTTGCTTAGAAATAACGGGCAGTCCCTGGAGAGCAGCAGCCTGGAGGGGTCTCACGTGGGAGTCTATTTCTCCGCACACTGGGTGAGTGCTGGGTCCCTCTTTCATCCAGACAGAAGGGAGCGGTGATGTCGCCACTGGGACTAGCTGGGGTTGGCTTCTGAAGGTGTGACTGGTCAGTTGTCATTTCCTGGCATTCCTGCTCTCTCCTGGGCCTCGTGCATTGCTGGCATGCTTCCAGTGCTTACTATTATGAATGATATTAGCAGCAAGAAAAGGACTTCTTTGGACTGGCCTGAAAGGAAGGTCCTTCCCCCCATAAATAAAAAGGGGAGTCCTCCTAACCCATTCTGATAAGGCTCCCCACGTTCCCTTAGGGAATTCGTTTTAACAGCTGCCCCCGACCCCAGATGCTCACCATCACAAGAGGCCCATTTACTTCTGCCTCTTCCATAAACTGGAAATGCGATCCACATCCAGTGTGGGTCTTGCTGAACCGGCCTCTGCTGGCAGGCGGCTGGGACTGAGGGCAGGAGAAGGCAGGATGGAGGCCGCAGGCTCCCACTCATTTCTTGCAGTGTCCACCCTGCCGAAGCCTCACTCGGGTCCTGGTGGAGTCCTACCGGAAGATCAAGGAGGCAGGCCAGAAATTCGAGATCATCTTTGTTAGTGCGGACAGGTAACATGTGCTGACAGGGTGGCGGTGTGTCTCCCCTTTTCCACAGGTGGATGGATGGCTTTTGCCTTACATGCTCTGTAGCTGAGAACTTGGGGCTAGGGCTTGGGAAGACCTATATGGGATGATTGGCAGAAGGGCAGATATATTTCATATTTAATCATGTAATTGTCTAAAGGGGAGCCAAGAAAAACCCATTCTTGCTGTCAGTATTAAGGGACATCCTTATTCTGGCCTGGGGCATTGGAGGTTAGGATGCATTTTTTTCCTGGTCAGTTCAACTTTTTGGATGGTGGTGAGTAGATATGGAAGAAGGAGGATGTAAAGAAAAGAGCCAGAGACTAATGGAATATGACACCTGTCTTAGCTGGCTCTGCATTCATTTTTCTTAGCTCTGGCCACATGCTTTTTCTGGGGTCTCCCCACAAAACAAGAAGTGCAGGCTTTCTTCCCACAGTATGTCAGGGCCTTTTAGCCTCAATTTCCCCTGTTTCTTGCCATCTCACTGGCTTTACTCATCAGTGACCTTCCTTCATCACAAAACTCCAGCCCCAGTTCAGACCGAGCCCCCAGGCTTCCTTTTCACAGAAGGATTGCCGAGATGCCAACACACTGAGGGCCTTGTATGCACTGCAGTATCCTTAATGCCTGTATGAGGCTATGCTCAGTTGTATTGGCCCCTGGGCCCACCCCTCTGCTCCCTAGGGCAAGCTTGAAGCCATGTCACAGGGTTTTTTAAAGCTTAAAAAAAAACCCATCAAGTTGGGAATTCCCCAGTGGTCCAGGAGTTAGGACTCTGTGCTCTCACTGCCAAGGGCCCTGGTTCAATCCCTGGTCGAGGAACTAAGATCCCACAAGCTGTACCACCAAAAAAAAAAAAAAAATCTTTTTAAAAACAATAATAAAAACATCAACTTTATTGAAGTATAATTTACATACAGTAAAATACATGCATTCTAGGTAAACAGTTCAGTGAATTTGGGCTAATGTACCTGTGTCGCCAACACAATGAAGATATAGAACATTCCCATCAATGAAAAGAATCCCTCATGGGATTCCCCTGTGGTTAAGAATCCTTCCAATGAAGGGGTGTGGGTTCAAACCCTGGTCAGGGAACTAAGGTCCCATATGCAACGGGGTGCAGCCAATTTTTTTTAATTCCAAAAAAAAAAAGAACTCCTGTGACTTTTCTCAATTGCCCCCAAATTCCAGCCCCACAGACCTCTGATCTGCTTCTATCACTTAATTGGCTTAATCAGATATGGAATCATAGGTGTATGCTTGATTTAAAAGTGTCTGTGCATATCACATTTATATGCACAGATTGCAAGTATTACAGGGAAGGAGTTATCTGAATATCTAGGCTCCTAATTAAAGGAAGACCTGTCCATGTTGAAAAGAAAAGCTGAGCATGAATTGACTGGGTAGGCTGCAGAGGAGCAGTCTGTTGAAACGTCTGGCGTTTCAGCCTGGCGTCCACCTGCTGTGTGGGGCCTTGTGTACTGGGTCACTTCCCCAGCCTGGCGTCCGGGGAGCACAGTGATCAGAAGCTGGGGCGTGAGGAGGTGGTGCCTTGAGGAGTAATAGAGCTTTGTCTCTGTGCATGTGTCTCTGTAGGTCCGAGGACTCATTCAAACAGTACTTCAGTGAGATGCCGTGGCTCGCAGTCCCCTACACCGACGAGGCCCGGCGGTCGCGCCTCAACCGGCTGTATGGAATCCAAGGTAGGCCTTCCCGACTCCGGGGCTCTTTGGAATCCGGCTCATCTGGGTTCACCACCTCTTTGGCTTTCCTTCTGGAGAGTAAAGAACATCTTTATTTCCATGAATGTTCACATTCTTCAGCATCTTAAAAATATGCGGCGGGTTTTGTGGTATGTAGATTATACCTCATTAAAGCCATTTTTTGTAAAAGAAAAAGTGCCTGTCTGGGTGAGACAGCTACTTCTCACCACCCAGCCTAGTGGGTTCTGACATGCTTGGGCTACAGAGCTCACACACCCAAGTGACCGGGTCAAAACCTGTCAACGGACCTGAAAGTGACCTTTGGTTCCATCACTCAGGTTCTTTGAGCCTCGGTTTCCTCATCTGCAAAAGAGTTGCTGGGAGCATGAATAGGATAAAGCAGATCCAGTACTTCTCACCATTCCTGAAGCCTCAGAGGAAGGTTGAGGAGGGGGTACTGCCTTGTAGGTGACAGAAAGATTTCCTGAGAGTGTTGAAAGCTTGGACTTGAAATACTGATCATGGTGTTTTCAGAAATAATGATTACTAGTGAGACAATCTGCATTTTTATTCTTTGTTATATGAATACCTCTTTCCCAACCTTCATCCAACTCACTGGAAAAGACCCTGATGCTGGAAAAGATTGAGGGCAGGAGAAGGGGGCAACAGAGGATGATGGTTGGATGGTATCATTGACTCAATGAACATGAGCTTGAGCAAACTCCAGAAGATGGTAAAGGACAGAGAAGCCTGGTGTGCTACAGTCCCTGAGGTTGCAGAGTCAGACACAATTGAGCAACTAAACAGCAAGCCTTCACCTAGCCGGGTTTTTTTCATGGTGGCCTGTTAAGAGTTATATTCATTCTGTTTGTATTGGTGGTACCAGATCCTGGTCAGCCCTAGAAAGTTAACAGCTAATATCTGAGTTCTCAGTATTCCTTGTTTTATAGCTAGTGGGAAAAAGAGACAAACCAAGATCTACCCACAAACTCCACAGCTGGTGGGGGGACTTATCAGGTTCTTTAACTTTTTTTCTTCACCATTAAGAGTAAGGATATTGCTTTTGTTAGAAGCTAGTTTCAAGAAATTGATATTTCATCTAAAACTGGTGATTCTTGGGCCTTCTCTGGCGGTCCAGTGGTTAAGACTCCATGTTTCCACAGCAGGGGGCTCAGGTTCATTCCCTGGTCGGGAAACTAAGATCCCATATGCCCTTCAGTGTGGCAAAAAGTAAATAAATGCTTCTCAACTTCGAGTGTACATAAGGACTCCCTGGGGCTTTTGTGAAGATGCAGATTCAGATTCAGTGGTTCTGGGCTGTGGCAGAGGCCCTGCCTTTCTAGCAAGCCCCAGGTGATGCCAGTGCTACTTGTCCAGGCTCTGCACTTTGGGCATTAAGTCAGGGTCTGTTAATCCCTGAGAATCCTTTGAGAATTCTGGAGCTTTAGGTCTCCTAGTAATTTAAGAAGATGAAAGCAGTTTTCCTTCCAAACAGAAGTGGAGTGACATGACATGGTTTACTATTCCAGCAGGATGGGTACCAGTTGG
>SJYX01020469.1:281542-402638 GCA_006410675.1 Oreotragus oreotragus
AGCTGATGCATATTGTCAGAATGGATAAGAAAAATATTCAGGATAATTTTAATTCATGATTTACAGATAAAAACACTGAATTTGTACCTGTTAGATTTGCAAAGAACTCTACTCTCCAAAAAAGGATAATCCCCAGTGTAGGGAAGAGAGCAGGCTGCTAGGAGGAATCTAATCAGGACAAAATTTCCAGGCAAGATTGGCGATGCACACCAGAGGCCTTAAAAAATCAACAAAACCTTTGATTTCAAAATCCCACTTGTAGAAATTTATGTTCAGGAAGTTACCCTATAGCACCTAGCAGAAACTGGACTTCTTTGCAGTTGGAGGTGCATTTTAGTTTTTTCTCTCATCTTTTGTATACTTTGGATTTCCTCACAGACCACAATTCTTTCCTTGCTTTAGCCCCGAGAAAACTCAGAACTGAATTTGCAACCACGTTTAGCAGTTTTGCAAAGCTGACAGTTTCTCTGCATGCCCTAGATCCTAGCTTTGTTTTCTCTTCCTGCCTTGTTCTCTTCCCAGTGGGATGCTTTCATTTGTTTAAAAAATACTTTGTTTGTTTATTTGTTTGGTTGCAGCAGTTCTTAGTTGTGGCATGCAAACTCTTAGTTGCAGCATCTGGGACTAGTTCCCTGACCAGGAATCAAACCCAGGCCCCTTGCATTGGGAGCACGGCGTCTTAGCTACTGGACCATCAGGGAAGTCTCAGTTTTCATCGGTTTTTCATTGAATTATATCATTCACTTTTTAAACTGCCTCCAATCCTTTTTGGAAAAAAGGTGGGGTAGATTTAAATGGATAGGTTTCTGTTTCTTGAGTTTCCACTAACCACTACTGTACACTGAATTTGGTGGGAAATAAAAAACCGGAAGGTTGTCCCAGTGCTACCCTGGAGTGGACAAGATGAGATCCACTTTGGGAAGTAACTTCAGTAGGGTGATGTCTTTTGAAGAACTAGAATGTGTTGGTCAGATAGGTGACACTGTGTATGACGACTCAGGAAATCAAACTCATCCCATGTAGCAAAGTGCGTGCTGGGCCTCGCTTGGCCACTCTGGTCCATCTTGTGGGCTCTCATCTTCTTTCCAGGCACAGGTCCTCAGTGAAGTGTAAACTTTTTCTTCTCTGAGGAAAGGAGTTGCCCTTTCTTGGATGCAGAGGCCAGTGAGGTGCAGATCCTATTCTTTGTGGTCGATACTAAGGCCCTGGATCACCTGAAAGTAATAAATTACCACAGGATGGCCTATATCATGCACAGCCAGTTTGAGGGTGGGGGTCTCTCCTCTCCCTTTGCTCCATGAGATGCTTCTTGGGGCCCTTGGGGCCCTTGGTAGTGGAGGAGACACAGAATAGCAGTCTCCTTAAGGAGAGATCACAAGGCCTGTGAGATTCCACGCTAGTTTTAGACACACAACTGAGGCTGGAAGGTGCCCTTCCATCAGATGTTGGCAGGGCATGAAAAAATTGATTGTTTTCTGTCTGCCTTCCGAGAGCAGAGAAGGGAACTCTCCTTTCGACTCCTCTAGCTGTCAGCATACAAATAGAACAGCGGTCACAGCCCTGGTTGTTAGGTGTGGTCCAGACAGCCAGCACGCGGGTGACCACAAATGAGCAGGAAGAGAAAGGAGCATTTTCAGAGATGCATTCATTTGGCTCAGCCTCTTAAGGCCTGGCAGTGTGTGGATAAGCACATATGTGGTTCCCAGACTTCAAGGAGCCCTCATCTGAGGATCAGAAAGCTGATCTGGAGAGGCCCTGCGCCCAGGCAAGCAGTGGCTGGGCAACCACACAAAAGAACCCAGCTCTGCACTGGCCTGTCCCGCTGCTCCTTGTCTGCTGGCTCCATGGAGTGCTTGCCCTGCCGTCTGCAGCAGTCTGTCTTCAGCTTGGACCTGCCTGCTTTCCCAGCTCCCCACCTCCTCCTTCCTCACTCTTGGGTTCTCCCCCTGGCAGAGCGTTTTGTGCCGACTGCTCACTTGATCATTGACCTCTCTGGCTGGGCCTTAGGATTCATTCCTGTAAGCAGTCTGTCTGACACTGTTGGTTCACCCTGATCTCTGGCCACCTCTGGCCCTATCTAGCCAGAAATGCACTAAAGCACAGTGAGACAAGAATGTGAAAGAGCCTCACAGCATCCTTCTCAAGGCAGCGTTTAATGGAGGGCCGCACAATGGAATAATCTAAGTTCACAGGAGACTCTGGCTTGGGACTCTTGAGCCAGGAAGGTTTCCTGGAGGAGGTGACTCTCAAGCAGGGCTTTACAGAATGTCTGGGATTTAGGTAGAGGGTTTGGGACATTCCAGGCCAAAGGCCAGAGCAAGATGTCCATGGTGTACTATAGGGAGACCGAGTGATAAGGCTGGTGAGCACCAGGCTGTGGCCCTTGAACTTGGTCCTTTGGACTTTAGAAAATTTTAATTAAAGGAGAATCAGTGCAGTAGTGACATTTAAGCTAGACTGAAAGAGAAATCCCAGAGGCACACTGTTTGTCGTTGTTCAGTCGATCAGTCGTATCCAACTCTTTGCAACCCCATGGACTGCAGCACACCAGGCTTCCCTGTCCTCCACTATCTTCTGGAGTTTGCCCAAGTTTATGTCCATTGAGTTAGAGCTGCCACCCTCTTCTCCTTTTGCCTTCAATCTTTCCCAGCATCAGGGTCTTTTCTAATGAACTGGCTCTTCACATCAGGTGGCCAAAGTACTGGAGCTTCAGCACCAGTCCTTCCAATGAATATGCAGGGTTGATTTCCTTCAGGATCAACTGGTTTGTTCTTGCAGTTCCAGGGACTCTCAAGAGTCTCATTATCCCCTGGGGCACGTTATCCCCTGGGATTTTTCATTGTGCTCCCACTGCAGCCAGGCCTCAGGCTGTGGCTCCTGACAGGCCTGCCTGTGGGGAGAGGGAGGCCGCTCCCTCGGGCTCCAGGATCAGCGGACCTGGGAGGATGCAGGCAGCCTCTGCATCCCTGTGTCTGGCTCCAGGCTCACAGAGTCACTTTAGCTTCGTGACATTTTTGGGCTCCCCTGGCTGGATGGCATCACGGACTCGATGGACGTGAGTCTGAGTGAACTCCTGGAGATGGTGATGGACAGGGAGGCCTGGCGTGCTGCGATTCATGGGGTCGCAAAGAGTCGGACACGACTGAGCGACTGAACTGAACTGAACTGAACTGAACATGAAGGGCCCAGTAGCTCCGTAGAAGCACATGTTGTTAGTAAATTCTTGTGCTGCTTCTTCCTGTGATCCTACCAGTCAACGTTCCACTGCCTTTGATTACCAAAAGACAGGACTAAAATACAGATATACTTCTCTACTTCATGTAGATGTCTAGAAGAGAAACTCCATGACTTGTTCTAGGGGTCTTGGGGGTGGGGTTACTGAGAAGACGCCTTTGCACCCTTGCGTAGGCTGGTCCACGAACAGAGTAACGGAGATGTGGAGGGGTGGTTGGCTGGGGACCTGAGGTCCCAGGGCCATCACTTTCCTCCCTGTCGGCATCTCCCATGGCCCAGACTACCCCCCGACCCTGGGTGTGTGTCTCTCTCCTTAGCAGACCTGCTTTAGTGGGAGTGTGGAATTCTCCTGAACTCCCTGTCTCTCCCCTCTCCGCCAAGAAACCATCTGTTACATCATCAGGTCTGTGCGTCTGCCCATCTCCTTTCTTCTTTCTTGCTCCATTACAGCTCCCGTGTCCTCTCCAGGTGCCTCACCCTCCCAGCACCTCCACTCTTCACCGACCTGGAAGCTCTCTGCACCCCATCACTGAGGGGCCTTTATGGAGGTCTCACTGTGTAGGCATGAGTGCTTAAATCACTGGCCATCAGTGATTCACTCAACCTCCAGCTCTTCTCCCTTCCCCAGATGTTGAGTTCGGGGGTGGATCTTAAAATTCCAACCTTCTAACCACGTCTCTCTGGTGACCCACACCCATCATCTTAGCATCCCAGAAGAGGCTTTTACTCCTTCGTTTGGAAGGGTCTTGGAAACTCTTGTGTCAGGATCTGGGACTAAGACCAAATATTATAACAAAAGATATTCCTATCACCCCTTTCATTCAGGAAATCATAAGAGTTTTAGGAGCTCTGTGCCAGGAACTGGGGGTGAAGGCCAGATATACACGCCTTATTATGTTACAGTATCACAATGTGCACAATCCATACCATACACCCCATGCACGCACAGAGTCCTTGGAGGTCTCCGCCACCTGTCTGGTTCGGCAGATCCACGGGGCAGTATCTGGGAGAGCTCGTGCTCCCTGCTTGACTCTATCCTCAGCTCTCACCCCACTTGCTGTGTCCTCCTGGACGTCTTGATGAGGATTCTTTCAGTGTGGAGTCAGGTATCTTCCACTGCCTGCACCCAAGCAGAACCGCCTCCACCTGGCCTGTCTTCATGCCTGGCAGTGCGCAGATGAGGGCTGAGCTCCCCCGTGTCACCCAGACAGGCTCAGACTGTGCAGGAGAACCCAGAATCCTCTGGGCACCTCGGGAGCTGGGCTCAGAGCACCCCTGGATTCTGAGTGTCCCCCAGCATCCCAAGGAGGCCTTGCATAAGATGCTGCCACTTCATTCAGGTGTTCATCCCAGTGGTGCGGGGAGGATCGGGACTTGAGGAGGCGTCTGCTCCTGGGCTGGGTGCTGTTCCTGCGAGTCCTCTAGCCTCAGCTCCAGCCGCCTGAGTTCACCAAGGCCTGGATGTGGCCTCTACCCACTTCCTTTGCCTTGGGGAGCAGCAGGATTGGCTTCCCTCCTCCCAGGATTTTGTGCAGACCGGGGAATTTGTAGCCCTATAAGCTGTTGACAAATGTGTTTCTAAGGAAAGGGTTTGGACATACTTGGCGAAAGGCAAACCCCGTTAGCCATTGTCTAACGCTGGCTGTTGAGAACACCGTGTTCTCCGCAGGGAGGCTCGGCGCGCCTCCTCTCCTGTTGGGGGCCCTCGCTGGCTTTGTTGTCTCCCCTCCCCTTCCCCCTTTGGGGCCAGCGGACAGGGCCTGAGGAAGCCTTGGAGGCACTGCCGTGAGGCCCTCGCTCTCCCAGCACCTGTTTTCCTTCTGTTTCTCTCCTGCCTCCTTGTTCCTTACCCTCATCCTCTAGCTTTCCTCTCCTTTCTCCTTTTCCCCACCTTCCTCATCCACTCCCTGCCCTTCTCTCTCTCTCCCTTCTAAGCCCCTTTTCAAAAAGTGGATGTGAGGCAGTGTCTGTTTTCTATAGAAATGAGACATTCAGCCGTAGCGGTTTTCTTTCGTATTATTCATTTCATGTTTGGCTGTGCTGGGTCTCCGCTGCCTCGCAGGCTTTTCTCTGGTTGCGGCGAGCAGGGGCTCCTCTTCGTTGCAGCGAGCAAGCTTCTCCTTGCGGTGGCTTCTCCTGTTGCGGAGCGCGGGCTCCAGGGTGCTCGGGCTTCAGCAGTTGCAGCACACAGTCTCAGGAGTTGCAGTGTGTGGGCTCCAGCGCACAGGCGCAATAGTTGTGGTGCACAGGCTTAGCTGATCTGTGGCACGTGGGATCTTTCCTGGTCAGGGATCGAACCCACGTCTCCTGCGTCGGCAGGCAGATTCCTTACCACTGAGCCACCAGGGAAGTCCCCACTGTGGTTTTCAGTGAACCGAGGATAAGGGGCTGACCCTGCTGTATCTGTAGGCAAGTCTCAGGATTTAAAGGGCTGGTGCAGGCTGTCTGGAGCTGCCCCCGGGCCTGGGGAGGGTGGCTGGGGGCTGCGTCGGGGCCTCCAGAGCAGCCTCAGTGCTCCCCTCTGCTCATCTTGTTTCGAGAAGATAAAAAAAGAAAAGCCAGGAAAGGACAAAGAGTAACATAACAACCCCCCCTCTGGCCACCACCTAGAACTGACACCTGTGCTTCCAATATTTAGTATAGAAATGAATGAGAGCTTTAAACACACACCAAGCTGGGCTCCGTCCACTCTTCCCCGGAGCCCCTTCCTTCTCCCTGGGGTGCTGGAGGTGCCCAGCAGTGACCCTACCACCCATTCAGTCTGAGTCTTCTCAAATGCTTGCTCTGTGGCTGTGAATCCATGAGTAATGTAACGTCATGCTGGCTGTGTTTGTAGAAGTGTACTTAAGTGCTGACATGCTGTAATAGTGTTCTGCAGCTTGCTTTTCTCACTAAACATTATGTTTTTGAGATTTATCCCTGTTGATATTTACATCTGGTTTATTTCAGTGCCATGAAGTGCTTTGTTGTCCTACAGCCTGTTTATCTGTTTATCAGTTCCACTGTCGGTGGATATTTGGTTGTTTCTGGTTTTTCCCTAAGAATGCTGCCATTTTTTAAATGTCTTCTTCGGGACTTCCCTGGCAGTCCAGTGGTTAAGACTCTGCACTTTCACTGTAGAGGGCATGGGTTTGATCCCTAGTTGGGGAACTAAGATCCTGCCTGCCTTGTGGCAGGGCCAAAAAATAAAGTCTTTGTGCCTCCTGAGGTGGCCACAAGGGCCTTCTGGCCAAGTTCAAGTGAGCCTAATCCCTTTGACCTCCCTTGGGTTTTTCTGAGCTTCACCTCCCAAACTAGCTGCCTTCTTCCTTTCCTTATTAGCTCTCCAGCAGGGGGAGATTTCAGAGAACAGGAGAGAGGAGAGGGATGTGATGAAAGGAATGGGTGGTGGGCGTGGCCAAAGCATGGTCTGCATTTGTCATCCCAGCCCTACTGCTCTTCAGTTCTTATCTGACTTTTATTTAACTTGAATGAATTTATCATAAGACAGTTTAAGAAAAATGTATATCTATCTCACCCGCATTCCTGCCTTCCTCACACAACTGTTTTCACTTTTCTGAGTCCCTTTTGGTCTCTGTCTACAAGCATATTTCTGCACAGTTGTAATTGTACACATAGCACTGTGTATTCTGTATTTTCGATTTAACCACATATTATAAACATTTTCCATCCTGCTGCAGTCTTCATGATGACCATGTATTTCTGTGATCATGTAACCTTTTGTCCTGCCACGTGCCCTAACCTGCTCTATCCTGTCCTGGGGCCTG
The DNA here is from genome assembly GCA_006410675.1 of Oreotragus oreotragus. NCBI lineage: Eukaryota > Metazoa > Chordata > Mammalia > Artiodactyla > Bovidae > Oreotragus > Oreotragus oreotragus. The sequence goes on from SJYX01020469.1 coordinate 288,544, forward strand.
CTTTTCCTTGCCTTTCTCTTCCTCAGTCCCAGCAATCTTTGTGATCACACGGTCATCTAGAAGCAGAGAAACAGCCCTGTCCAGCTCCTCTCCCACCCACCAAGACGGCGCTGCCCCCAGACCCACCACCTCCTTTGAAACTCCCTTTCCTTGGCGATAGAAAAGCAGCCAAAGGCAACAGTGGGACAGTCTCAGTACGTGCGACTTTGAGATTGTTTTGCATACGCACAAATCACAAATTGGCTTCTCCCAAGAGGAAACAGCATGGAGCCATGCTGTTAGGCCTTTCCTGTTAGCCATCCTTAGGCCTTTTCTTTCTTCTCAAGGCTTTCAGGGAGATGGTGAAGGGGATTCGGAGGCTCTGGCATAGTCTGCCCGAGCTCCCCAGGGAGGCGCCTGGGGCCGAAGCCCTCTGGAGGAGTGGAGAGTGTGTGTTCTGCGCCCAGAGGTTGAGCTTGGGGTGGTGCACCTAAGAGCACGCCATCTGTAGATGTGGCAGCGTCACACCCTGTGGTGTTGATCTCACCTCTGTCTTCTGTTTCTTGAGCAAACTCCCTCCAGCCACCGTGGAGGTTCCCGTTTATATCACTAAACCAAGTCTTCTCCTTTTTCTTTTTTCTTATTTTTTGGCCACACTGCACGGCTTGCAGAATCTTTGTTCCTCAACCAGGGACTGAACCTGGGCCCTGACAGTGAAAATGTGGAATCATAACCACTGGACCACCAGTGAAGTCCTCGGCACCAGTCTTCTATCCCTTCTCAAGAGCCTAATGATCAACCTAGGGATGCCTAAGAATAATAATAATGGATTTAGTCATAATGAGAGCTGATATATATGGAGTACTTTGTGTCAGATATCCTGCTCAAAAGCATTTTCTACTTGTCATCTTTTTACTCCTTCCTACACCCAAGTAAGATTGGAAACTCCCACTGCCCCCATTTGACAGTGTGTAAATGAGGTTCTGAGCAATTAAATGACTTGCCTGCATCTTCCTTGGAACCCTCACTGTAGTCTCGCTGCCCCCACCCCCACCCCCCACACTGTCCCAGCTGGGAAACGACAAGTTCAAGAGAAGCAGAGATGAACTGTTCCCTTTTCATTCCCTTCAGAGAAGCCCTTTGCTGGTGTAGAAGTTATTTTGTACAAAGGCATCGATTAGAAATTTTCCATTCCCTTTAAGTTTCCCATTAGAGGCTCTGCCCTGTTTTCTCCTTGGAAGTCTCTGCTTTGGGGAACCTGCTTCAGGGGACAGGGGAACAGGGAAGGCAGGATGGGCTGGATGGGGAAGTGGGTGAATGGGAGAGAAAAGGGAGAGGTGATCATATCCCAGCCTCCTCCCACAGCCTCCGAGAAGAGGGAAGTGGGTGGTGCAGAAGGTAAGGATGCAGGAGTCTGCCCTGCCCTGCCCAGCTCCTCCTAGGGGATGACCGCCCTCCAACCCATGGTGCTGTGAGAGTCCCTGCCAGCAGATTGGCCTGGTGAAAGAGCAGCAGTTTCCCAACAAGCAGAGCAGGCTTCCTCTCCCAACTTGGTCACTTACTGGGCAGATGACCTTGGGTAGGCAACTTGACCATTGGCAGAAGGAGGATAGTCTTACATCTCAGGGTGAGGCCCCCACACTGGGTGGAGCACTGAGCAGATGCTGCGAGACTGAGCTTCCTTCTGGCTGGTTCATCCCTAGAGAGGCGTACACACTTAGGGCTCTGGGGCCAAACTAACCCAAGATCTGGTCAGTGATGGGAAAGCAACTGGTGCTTGTCAATTCTTTTTCCCAGTCCATGTGCTAGAAGTGGGCTTCTCTGGATTGAAATCTGTGGTCACTATACCGAGTCGCTTTCTGTTTGTGCTCCACAGTCAACCTAACCTTGTCATCTTGGGCTTAAAGCAACAAATACAAGGGGCCTTTGCTTTTGCATAGCTGTTGGGGAGGGTGGGGAGGGTACAGGGGAGCTGTCCCTCCATGGAATCGGCTGAGAAACCCCCAGTAGTCACCTGGGGGCTTGAGTCCCTGCCTTGCTGTCCTGGTACCTCCCCCCAACCAGCAAGGACTGGAGACAGGCCTTAGCCATGGTAACAAGCCCATTAGTCACCTGGAAAAACCAAAGCCCCAAACCAGAAAGCAGGCTCTCTGCCTTTGGATTTTACTTTCCTTCCCTTCTCCATCCTCTGTGCCTGCCTGTCCGCCACAGACCAACCAGCATCCCACGTCTGGGCTGCAAACAAGCCTGCTGCTGTGTCTAATCATAGCAGTGGGCAGGGCCCTGGTTTAACCCAACACTAGAAATTGCCCAGTTTCAGAAACTGATTAAACAACTTTGCCAAAGCAGTTTTGAGATGGGGCATGGCACTGGGAGGCGTTCGTTTGCAGCTGGCTGGCCCTTCATGTCATGGGCCCCAGCCCCAGGTCCCTCCCTACAGGCCGCTGACTCAAGCCCAGCCCTATCTGGGATGGGGAGACCCCTGATGTGAACCCCAGGTCTCTGGGAGATGCCGAGCAGATATGAAATGAGGCTGAAGATGCCCCATGTCTCTTGTGCTCTGGCCACATCCTAAAAGCCCTCAAAAGCGCCAGCTCTGGCCGCGTGCATTTGTATGTGATGTGTTTGGTGGGAAAGGCAGTCCCCAGAGGCTGCTTCTCTCTGGACCTGCTCCCCAACATGCCAAGCTTCTCCTTCTCATAGGTGTGAACATAATGCACTCGTTTTTCCTTTTGAAGGCAGGCCCACCCCTGCATGCCTGCCGCCCTAGCCACTGCACAGGTTACAAAACACCACAGCTTACCTCAGCATCCTTCCCCCCTGCCACCCCCCACAGAGAAGTAAAATGTCAGTGAAGCAAACTACTGACTCAAAGCTGTAGAATCTATAAATATTAAATTGCTTTGGCTTTCCCTGGCCCATCTAACTCCAGTCAGCTCCAGTGGGGAGGTGGCTGGTTAGTGCAAGGAGGGGAGGGACCAGTGGGGAGACAAATGTCCTCATAGGTCAAGGCCGAGGCTACCTCCATGGGCTGAGGTCCCTGGCTGGAGGAGAAGCAGCAGAGAGTGGGGCGCAAGGAGCAGGGAGCTGGAAAACCCACACGCCCCTGTAACCCAGAAGGGGTCACCTCTGGTTTTTCCGTTTGAGGCTTTATGGTTGGAGGGAGACTGTGGGGAGCTGGGTGTTGCATCTCTGACTCCAGCCCAGGACTCTGAAGGCGGCAGCACTGCCCGTATGTTCCCTCCAGGGACTGTCCCCCTCAGAGCAGGCACTGGAACCTCCCCAGGCATCGGGGCTTGTGATGGTGGCCAGCTGTCCTCTCCCGTCTGCTGCCTCAGGCTCCTCCCCCAACAGGCCCCCTGTGCTCCCCCCGGGGGGCCCCTCCTACTGTGATCTGTGCTGGTCTATACACCCTTGTGTGTGCGCTGCAGGGGAGTATGCGTTCACACCACCTGCTGACGTTGAGACTTCCTGCAGGCGGGGGAGCGGGGGGGTTGGGGAGCAGCTCCTGTTTCTTGGGGACCTAATGTTGCTCAGTTGTGTCCGACTCTTTGCGACCGCATGGGCTGCAGCACACCAGGTTTCCCTGTCCTTCACTATCTCCCAGAGTTTGCTCAAGCTCATGTCCATTGAGTTGATGATGCCATCCAACCTCTCTAGGCTTTCTCATTTTTCTTCTATGTACTGATACCCAGGGCTGAAGTTCTTAAATGCATAGCCTCGTTGATCCTTCCATAGTGGGATAAGTTGGGAACTGCAGTGTGTTTACCACATGGCAGCGGAGGGTCTGAGGTCCAGAGCGGGGAGGTGACTTGCTTGGGGTTCTGTGGAGAAGTCCCCTGCAGACCCAGGGGGGTTCCGTGGCTCTTCAGAGGTGGAGCCCAGATTCCACCCAAGGACTAACCGTGTCGGGGGGGGCTGTCCCATGGACTGTGGGGCCGTAGCCAAGCTCTCTGTCTCTTGCAGGCATCCCCACCCTCATCGTGCTGGACCCGCAGGGGGAGGTGATCACGCGGCAGGGGNGTTCGTTTGCAGCTGGCTGGCCCTTCATGTCATGGGCCCCAGCCCCAGGTCCCTCCCTACAGGCCGCTGACTCAAGCCCAGCCCTATCTGGGATGGGGAGACCCCTGATGTGAACCCCAGGTCTCTGGGAGATGCCGAGCAGATATGAAATGAGGCTGAAGATGCCCCATGTCTCTTGTGCTCTGGCCACATCCTAAAAGCCCTCAAAAGCGCCAGCTCTGGCCGCGTGCATTTGTATGTGATGTGTTTGGTGGGAAAGGCAGTCCCCAGAGGCTGCTTCTCTCTGGACCTGCTCCCCAACATGCCAAGCTTCTCCTTCTCATAGGTGTGAACATAATGCACTCGTTTTTCCTTTTGAAGGCAGGCCCACCCCTGCATGCCTGCCGCCCTAGCCACTGCACAGGTTACAAAACACCACAGCTTACCTCAGCATCCTTCCCCCCTGCCACCCCCCACAGAGAAGTAAAATGTCAGTGAAGCAAACTACTGACTCAAAGCTGTAGAATCTATAAATATTAAATTGCTTTGGCTTTCCCTGGCCCATCTAACTCCAGTCAGCTCCAGTGGGGAGGTGGCTGGTTAGTGCAAGGAGGGGAGGGACCAGTGGGGAGACAAATGTCCTCATAGGTCAAGGCCGAGGCTACCTCCATGGGCTGAGGTCCCTGGCTGGAGGAGAAGCAGCAGAGAGTGGGGCGCAAGGAGCAGGGAGCTGGAAAACCCACACGCCCCTGTAACCCAGAAGGGGTCACCTCTGGTTTTTCCGTTTGAGGCTTTATGGTTGGAGGGAGACTGTGGGGAGCTGGGTGTTGCATCTCTGACTCCAGCCCAGGACTCTGAAGGCGGCAGCACTGCCCGTATGTTCCCTCCAGGGACTGTCCCCCTCAGAGCAGGCACTGGAACCTCCCTAGGCATCGGGGCTTGTGATGGTGGCCAGCTGTCCTCTCCCGTCTGCTGCCTCAGGCTCCTCCCCCAACAGGCCCCCTGTGCTCCCCCCGGGGGGCCCCTCCTACTGTGATCTGTGCTGGTCTATACACCCTTGTGTGTGCGCTGCAGGGGAGTATGCGTTCACACCACCTGCTGACGTTGAGACTTCCTGCAGGCGGGGGAGCGGGGGGGTTGGGGAGCAGCTCCTGTTTCTTGGGGACCTAATGTTGCTCAGTTGTGTCCGACTCTTTGCGACCGCATGGGCTGCAGCACACCAGGTTTCCCTGTCCTTCACTATCTCCCAGAGTTTGCTCAAGCTCATGTCCATTGAGTTGATGATGCCATCCAACCTCTCTAGGCTTTCTCATTTTTCTTCTATGTACTGATACCCAGGGCTGAAGTTCTTAAATGCATAGCCTCGTTGATCCTTCCATAGTGGGATAAGTTGGGAACTGCAGTGTGTTTACCACATGGCAGCGGAGGGTCTGAGGTCCAGAGCGGGGAGGTGACTTGCTTGGGGTTCTGTGGAGAAGTCCCCTGCAGACCCAGGGGGGTTCCGTGGCTCTTCAGAGGTGGAGCCCAGATTCCACCCAAGGACTAACCGTGTCGGGGGGGGCTGTCCCATGGACTGTGGGGCCGTAGCCAAGCTCTCTGTCTCTTGCAGGCATCCCCACCCTCATCGTGCTGGACCCGCAGGGGGAGGTGATCACGCGGCAGGGGCGGGTGGAGGTGCTGAACGACGAGGACTGCAGGGGCTTCCCGTGGCACCCCAAGCCCGTGCTGGAGCTCTCCGACTCCAACGCCGTGCAGCTCAACGAGGGCCCCTGCCTCGTCCTGTTTGTAGGTAGGAGGCTCAGCTGAGGGCCCCAGGTGGGACACACTGGGCAGAGCTCACTAGGGGGCCCGGGGGGTCTGTCCCTGCAGCTTCTTTCAGTCACCAGCAGCGCAGAGCCTGGGCCTTTGTCTCTGGCTGCCGTGCTTCTGACCCCAGTGATTTATTCATGCTTCTCCCCTGTGGCTGCTGTGCAGGGAGTTGCTGCTCTGCTTTCCTTCTAGCTGCTCCCGGCCACCAGCTGGGAAGAAGAGGTCAGGCAGGGAGGAAGCCCTTGGCCTGCTGATGAACAGACCCATTGTTGGAGGCGGGGCTGCTGCGCAGCAGCTGCGGGGGGTGGGGGGCTGGGCCCCCTCAGGTCAGGGCTCACCCCCAGCTGCTGCTGCTGCTTTCCTGTGCTCCGAGGAGCTGCCTCAGGGTGGCATCTCGGGGGCTGAGAACCCCTCTGTCTCCCTGCCTCTCCCTCTCATGCTCAGTGTGTGACCGGTCTGCCCTGCAGGAAGACACAGGAATACCCTCGGCAGGTTCCCGGCAGGCCTGTAGGGTGACCTCTGGTTCCTTCTGCAAACGGAGTAACTGCTAGCCAAGGGCCATCTCTCCCTCTGCCTTAGGTCTCATTGCTCAGTTCCAACTTAAGTCTGGGTACCCGGATCATGGCCGAGCTGCTGCCGCCTGCAGTGAGGGGCTGGAGAATGTGTGTAGCATCCAACCCCCATTCCCTAGAAGTCTGGTTTGGGGGCCCCCAGGTGGGGATCCCATATGTGGACTGGAGGGAATCCTGGCTTGCAGGCTGGCCTTGTGCTTGGAGGACAGTGGCCCTGGGAAGGATGGCCTTGGGGACCCATTCCCCTTGGGGCTTTACTGCCTGCTGCAGGGTCACATGCCCCCAGCCTGGGGCCTGGGACGCTTTTATAAATGAGGGATGTCACTAGCCATCTGTAGATGTGGAAACAGGGTCCCAGGGAGGCAAAGCAAGTTTCCAGTATCACCAAGCTAATCAGAGGTGAATCTAGAGTGTATGGGGCTGAGCCTGCACACTGGGCCTCCAGGGGGGACTTCTGGGTGAAGGTCCTCTGCAGGCACCTGTCCCCCCCCCTGCTTTGCACTGGCTCTCGGTTTCGGGGTTCAGCAGGGGTGAGGTGCTCCCACACTAGTTCACTGGAAGCAAGAGATGCCCAAAGGGGGTTCTGGGAGCCTGGTTGGGGGTTCTTCCCTACAGTCAGCCTGTCCCCTCCCAGGCAAGTCCCACTGCCAGCTATGAAGTTGGCATGCCAGTGCCCTGGTGCCTCCCAGCTGCCACTGAAGCTGATGATCAGACCGCCACCACTTCGGCCATTTCCATTAGGAAGTCAGGGATCCAAGGACAGAGCATCTCATTCTCTGATAGAAAGAAAACCACCAGCGCCTCAGGTTCTGGCTTAGGAGAGGCTCAGCTTCCAAGGTGGGTTTGTGAGGAGTTCAGTGAACAGGATTTCACTTGCCTGGGCATTAGTGCTAAATGGTGAAGGGAGTTCTTCCTGGGGGCGTGATGCACAACAGCTTGCCTGGAGAGCAGTGAGGAAACTGGCCTGTGCCTGGGGACACACCCTCGTGCATCCAGGAGGCGAGGTCGGTGTCCCAGGGGAGGCTTTGCTTCCATTCAGGGGCCGCCCAGATGGGCATGTCGGGCCTGGACCTGGGCACCAGCCCATCTGATTGACAAACCAGTGCTTCTTTGTGTCTTTCTCTCCCTTGTCACAGATTCTGAGGATGACGGCGAGTCGGAGGCCGCCAAGCAGCTGATCCAGCCAATAGCTGAGAAGATCATTGCCAAGTACAAAGCCAAAGAGGAGGAGGCGCCGCTCCTGTTCTTTGTGGCGGGGGAGGTGAGTGCCGCCGGGCCCTCCCCGGGCTGGCTCCGCTGGCCCACCTTTAGAACACGAGTGATGTAGCCCTTGGGGATGTCTGAAGGGGCCTGGGGTCCTGGGGTGACGGTGCTTCTACAAGAGCCCACAGACAAATGGAGCATGAAAAGGTGTCATCAGTTAAGGAAAACCAGTTCCGGCCCCTGCCGCCTCCTTCTTCCCATCTTACCCAGCAGTCCCCGGGCAGCAGGGGGCCCTCCTAGAACAGAAGCTCCCACTTGCACCCAGACTGCTCCCACCCCAGCTGCTAGGGAGCCACAAAGATAGTGATCAGCACTTACTCCTTCTGGGCTGGGTCCCAGCCGGGCTCTTGATGCTTTACAGAGACTGTTTGGTTAGTCCCCGAACGGGTACCCATCCGCCCAAGGGGCCTTTTCCCATCACCGAACGCTGATATGGGGATCCGACTATCACTCCGACCTGCAGTTACCCCGCCAGCCCAGGGAGAATGCTGACATTCCTAGCATCCCTGCCTCTTCCACCCCAGGCCTGTCCCTAGAAGGCCTCCAGCTGGTAGGGGAGTGGCTCCCAAGGTAGGGAAGCCTGGGTCTCAGAATCTGAGATTGTGCAGGTTGCGCAGCCACGCCCCCTCGGTTCCCCACCCCCGAGCCACCCTCCACGCATGCGCAGCTGCCTCTCCCCACCCAAGAACTGGCCTCAGTCTGTTATTGACACACATTTTGAAGCCAGCAGGCCCCCCTCCCCCACCCGCCTCCCTCATTGCTCCCATCTGTACCTCTAGTTGGTCCGAGCCCCGTGCTCATTTCACGCTGTGTTTGGATCCCAGGGGCGGCCAGACACCCTGAACCGCCCATTCATCACCTCAATAGCCGCTGCTGCCCGGTGGCCCCTGGAAGACAGCTGGAGTCACCCTGCCCAGCCGTGGGGTGGAGGGAACAAAGACGGTTCACAGGGCCCTGCCTTGGGCTACACAGCCCACTCCACACAAAGCACAAATGGAAGCCGCGCTGAATGTATTAAACTCTAACCCCTTCGACCAGAACAGCGGCTTGGAGAGAAAAGATGGGCCCAGGAGAGGGAAAGGGCTGAGCCGGGGGTGGAGGCGGGGCTGCAGGGCTCCAGTGGCCGCCCTAGAAACCAGGCTGAAAAGGAGCGCTGGTAGGTTTCCTATAGGCCCGGCCAGGCCAGGTGCCTCACCTACACCACCCACTTGCTCGTCACCCACCCATCCTTAGGGGTTCACAGATGGGGCAAGTGAGGCTGGGAGAGGGTAAGGCTGCTGGGAGGCCAGCCTGGCAGGGCTGTGCGCCCAGGCTGGCTCACTCTCCCAGAAAGCCCCATGTGAGCCATTATGGAATCCCTTTTATAGGATTTATGAGACCTGGCCTCTGAGAGGTTTCTTGCCAAAGCCTTGTATTAAGTAGGTGGCAGAGAGAGGAGTGACTGTGAGATCAGGAGTGAATGTGGAAACAAGCCCTCACTCCCTCTGTCCATGGGGTCCCGTACAGGGCTGGCCCAGCCTGGACCAGGATGTTAGGCAGAGGCCCAGGGGCATAGGGGCATCCACTACTCCAGCTCCCCACCCTCAACCTGAACTTCTCTGCCCGGAACCCGGGCTCCTGGCCTCGGCAACTCTCTCGGCCAGTTCTCTAACCTCAGAAGCAAGACAGCGGGAAAGGAAGTGGGCACAGGGCGCTGGAACCGTCAGGCACCAACTGGGTGCCTCTGAGCCCAGGACTCCAGCCCTTCACAGTCAGCCTGGGGCTGGGGCCTTTGTCTTGATCCCATCCTCACCCACAGACAGAAGTTGTCCCTTCCCAAGCCTTAACAGACATTAAAATTCATCTCCCCATGTTTGCTCAGAGGGAGGGGAGGCGGTAGGCACTGAGCTTGGCTTTCTAATGGGAATTGGATGGATGGGATTTGTCCAGGTGTCTCCCCTCTGTTTATCATGAAGATTGTTTATTAACCCAAATGGAGCGCCTGAATTGGGTGAACACTGCCAGAGATGCTGAATCACCCGGCATTGCGGGGAAGTGCGTGCTGTTTGTTGGGTGGAGGAAAAAAAAGACGATCACTTATCTTTCCTAAGAAATTGCCCCTTTAGAAAGAAACGTTTTTTGTCTTGGAAACTGCTTGCCAGCCTTTAAGGCCCGGAATACTATGAGCTCTTTTTCTGCAGGTCTTCTCATTCAGTGGAGAATTTTGCACATTTTATAGTGGAACAACCTGGGGGTGGGTATACAGCATCCATTTCCTGTTAGCAGCAGCATGAAAAGTAACCTCAGATGGCTGTGTGTATGCATGCTCAACCCTGTTCAACTCTTTGCATCCTCAGGGACTATAGCCTGCTAGGCTCCTCTGTCCATGGATTTTCCAGGCAAGAATACAGGAGTCGTTTGCCATTCCCTTCCTGACTCAGTGATTGAACCTAGGTCTCCAGCATTGGCAGACGGATTCTTTAACACTAAGCCACCTGGGAAGCCCAATCTCAGATGGCTACCCCCTTACAAATCTTTCTCCTTGTCTTTGGATTTCTGTTTGCCTTTATATTTACTAAAGGTACACGTCATACTAGAGGAATTTCTCAGGACAGTCACTGGGAACCTACAATTATTATAGCGATGGTGTAAAACCTCAGTAGTACTTCAGAGGCCTGGGCTTCTGAACTGGTTGTGCAACTCCTGCCCGCCCCCTACAGCTGTGGGGATGGGGGGACTGAGCTGTTTTGTTAAAAACATTTGGAAGCTGAAGTCCAGATCGCCCTCTGCCCACAGTGGGGCTGCAGGTAATCGAGAGTGGGTTGCAAAAGTAAGTAATCAAAAGACATCCCATTTTTACAAGTTAAAGTTGCTTTCATGCGATAAAGCAAGATGACTTGCCTGGGTTTTGAGCTGATGCAGAGAGTGAATTTGATGAACCAGCTCCCCCTCGCCCTGGCAGGGCAGGGTCCCCTGCTCCCCTCCTCCCTGCTTCCTGTTCTGAGAGCCCATTTTGCCTGGAGGCTGCGGCTCTCCAGGATGGTGGGGTGGGGTTCCCACTCTATGGTGTCTGGGGAGTCCAGGCCCAGGGGATTCTCTGCCCTCTTTCTTGACAACTCACTGGTTTTCTTTCCCTCTGGTGACTTCCAGGATGACATGACTGACTCCCTGCGAGATTACACCAACCTGCCTGAGGCTGCCCCTTTACTCACCATCCTGGACATGTCAGCCCGGGCCAAGTACGTGATGGACGTGGAGGAGATCACCCCCGCCATTGTGGAGGCCTTTGTGAATGACTTCCTAGCAGAAAAGCTCAAACCAGAGCCCATCTAGTGGGGCCCCAGCTTCCCGGGACCTTATTTAAAACTCCTTCTTCTCCGCCCTCCCCCACCCCCTTCCCCGTCACCCTTGGACTTTTACAGCGTCGAATCACACAACCCAAGTGTCCAACCTCTCTGTGGTGCCTTGTTCTCTGCATTAACTTCTCAGCTAGCACCCTAGGGTGCGCATACTCTCCAGCAGCAGAAGAAACCACCGTGTTTGGAGACTCTGTTCGGGGATTCATGAGGCTGGTGTAATCGGCCAGAATGAGGGCTGCAGCGCGCTCTTGGTCGCTAGCTCTGGGTGAGGTATTTTGCGCGCCCCCGGGTGTTCTAACGCCGAGTGGGCACAGACCTTGGGTGTGCCGGCTCTGCCGCCGGTGCTAGAGCGCATGCGCAGAGCCCCAGCGGCTCAGAGCCACGCGGGCGCTCAGGTGGAGCCGGTCGGGGGTGTGGCCCCCAAAGTCTTGGCGCAGAACTTCTGCCCGCCAGGACAGCCTTTCCTCAGTGACTTGGTCTGTCTTGACCTGAGGAGAAGAACACCAGCTTGTCAGTCGGTATCTTGGGCAGGGGAGGCGCTCCAGCTCTCAAAGGTAACTTGTGTTCTTTTCTGATGAGAAAAAGAGTAGCTACAGCAATGGTTCGCGTAGTAATTGCTTACTTTGATGGAGCACCTCCATGTGATAAGAAAGAGCTGCTTCTTCCTTCCTTCGAGCTCTTTCTCCCTTGATCTTGACCTTCCCCGGTTTCTGCCTTCTCAAATGGACAGCCTCTCCCATCTTAGAATGTTGTTGCTAAGTTCTCCCCTTCGCCGTCTTCCCAAGAAGAGGCCGTGGACCTGCATTGCCAGAAGAGCACCGTGCCCCCAGCGCCCTGTGGCTCTGGGCCTGGGGCCCCTGGAGCCTCTGCCCACCCTTGGTTACCCCTGCGTACCCTTTTCTTCTCAAAGCAGAACTTTTTAAAAAAGAGACAAGCAATTGCCAGAAGCCTAGCTTTTTCCTAAGAACCTGCAGAAAGGGCTGTGCCCTAGGGAGTGCAGGCTGAGGACAGGTTAGCTAAAAATGGGCCCTGTGTTGGCTCTGCTGGGCCCAGCTCAGCTCCTTCTTTGGGCTGAACTGACCATAGAAAGGAAACTAGTAGCCGTGCTCTTAGGATTTGGGGTAGAAGGCTTCCTTGGGTTTCAGCTCATCTCAATCAGGTGTCAGGGCCTTTCGGATCATCTCGGGCCTCACCTCTGGCTCCACTCACAGCCAACCAAAACCGTTTATTTGGAAAACCCAGCCCCTTCCAATTAGCTGTTGACAGCATTGCTTCTTGCTGAGTGGGATTGTTCATTTGTAGTTCAGAGGGACAAGTTGAGTTGGTCATTAGACTCTGTTACCAGCCTGAAATGCAATCACCTAGTAAGAAATAAAACAGGCATCTCTGGACGTTATCAACCATTTGGCCTTTCCTGTCCTTTATAACAAAAATCTTCTGGCTTGTACTGTGCTCCATGGGGTGGGCAGTGAGGGAGTGGGTGGCACATACGAGATGCTCTTGACTTTCACCAGTTACTTGGCAGCTGTGCTTCAGGATTTTTTTAGAACCAAGCCCTAACATGGTCATCTGTTGAATCCTTCAGAAGCCAGGATGCTCGTTTGGATGAGAGTGCCAGAGGCAGATCCCTGCTGGAGCTCTGGCCACCATCGCTTGGGGTTTGACTTGCCGTGGCAGGGGGTGGAGTCTCAGATGACAGACATCCTTGTGGACTCATGCTCACTCCCCCTGCACAAGGGAACACCTGCTCAGAGAGCCTGAGAAGGCCAGTTGGAGAAACACGAGGAGTCCCGCAGGGGTCCTCCTGTGAAGAATGAGGTTGGAGACCCTCAAACCTGGCTCTGTCCAACCCCCTAGGACTAGGGGCTGCTCCAGGAGACCTGCCAGTGTCTCCCTGGGGAGATGGGAGGGTGGAGACAAGATGAGGTCAACCTCACTTGGAGGATAGTTGGGATTTCTCTCTGTGCCCTGTACCATGATGGCCTTGGAGGAAAAGTGGTCTCTCTCAGCAGCTACTTATTTTCTGAGGCAAAAGGAACAAAATCCAATGAGGAGTCCTCATAAGTCATTGCAGCAGAAAAATGAGGTCATCTATGATCCTTCTATGCCCATACAGGGCCAGCTGAACTACTTGCCACTAATGTCACCTGGACCCACACCACCAGAATTCCCCTCTTGAAGGGGGTGTGAAGGTTAATATGAGTGGGAAGTGTTACTAAAGAGGTATGTCTGGTTTATACAGTGGCAATTTTGGGGGGGAAAGCCAGGGGAGAGTCACTTCGCCAGTGAAGAATCTCTATAGTGCAAGATGCTAGCAATTTTAAAGGTTATTGCTGCAGACAAAGTGGGTGGCTTCTTAATTCCTACTAAGCAGCTACAAAATACCTTAAAATTCTGGTCGCTAATTAGAAGCAGGTTAAAACACCAGCTGTGACATATTCAAGGGCTTCCTCAAGCAGCAAAGGAAACCGGGCCCTGCAGCTTGGGACAGGATTTGGCTGTAAAAATGCCACCCTGGGGCTACAAGTCTGTGGTCACGACAATGCCTTCCAGATCTGATTCTACCCCCCTTTTTTTTTTNCCCCTGTTGAGCACTCACTGCTTTCCTCCAAGCAGGCTGCTCAAGTTCTCTGCAGACAAATGGCTATTGTTTGTTAGCTTCATTATTGGTTATTCATTATTAGCAAGTAGTGTGCATGTGTCGGAGAAGGCAATGGCAACCCACTCCAGTACTCTTGCCTGGAAAATCCCATGGACGGAGGGTCCTGGTAGACTGCAGTCCATGGGGTCGCAAGGAGTTGGACTCGACTGAGCGACTTCACTTCCAATTTTCACTTTCATGCACTGGAGAAGGAAAGGGCAACCCACTCCAGTGTTCTTGCCTGGAGAATCCCAGGGACGGGGGAGCCTGGTGGGCTGCCGTCTATGGGGTCGCATAGAGTTGGACACGACTGAAGCGACTTAGCAGCAGCAGCAGTGCATGTGTGAAGGAGGGAATATTTTGCAGGAAACAGTAAGCTCAGATGTAGGAAGTATGATATGGAGTCTACTCTATGGCTGGGCTTTCTCCTGCTGGAGGAAGTGTGACATCAGGATATACCTTTAGTGTGAAAGCGTAAAGAGAAGTCACTATGCTTCACTGTTCAGCCTGTGTCCTTGCTGAACTGGCATGCAGGCCCAGTCACTTCAGTCATGTCTAATTCTTTGTGACCCAATGGACCATGGCCCACCAGGCTCCTCTGTCCATGGAGTCCTCCAGGCAAGAATACTGGAGTAGGTAGCCATTCTCTTCTCCTGTTCATTCCTCGGGCTGCTGGAATACTTTCCCAAGTCAGGACGTGTGTGGCTAGATTTAGGTAGGATGGTTCTGAGGAGCTGTTGGGTTTCCATGCAGTCACACCCCTCCTCCCGAAAGCCTCTGTCCCCCAGCCTGAAGGGCAGGGTGCAGCCAGCCTCATGTCTGATTCCTGGGTGTGCTTGCCTCACACAAGTAAGCCAACCAAACGGGGCTAGAAGTGGGATACAGGAGGAGGCATGGTTAGGGCCCAGGGCCCCAAACCAGACCGCCTTTGACAGCAAGGATATGAAGTCCCCAGCTAGCCAAACCACTCTCTGGGCCTGCAGTCACAGAGGTGCAAGCAAGGCTGGGAGGCCAGGCCCTGCTGCAGCCTCGTCTCTCCGCAACCTGTATTCTCTCCTTGCATTCTGAGGAAGCAGCAGCTGTGGGGATGGTCCTCTCCGATTTCCCTGTAGCTCAAACTGTAAAGAATCCGCCTGAAATGCAGGAGACGTGGGTTCGATCCCTGCGTCGGGAAGATCCCCTGGAGGAGGACGTGGCAACCCACTCCAGTATTCTTGCCTGGAGAGTCCCAGGGACAGAGGAGCCTGGTGGGCTGCTGTCCGTGGGGTTGCAAAGAGTCGGACACGACTCAGAGGCTACCACTAGCACCTCTGCAACCTCGAGGCCTCAGGTGGAAGAAGTTGCTCTTCCCTGCAAACATGGCTAGGACAGAACTGACGCCATTGCTACGTGCAGATTTTTGGTACACGTGCTTTGGGCAGCGGCTGGCTCCCTGAGGCTTTCAGTGCTTGCAGCTGCTCCAAGGTAACTCGGGACCCTGCTTTAGGAGGGACTGTCAGGTCACCCACAGCAGTGCATCAGCTTGTCTGTTCATCTGGCTTCTTCTAGCATATTTCCTTTGCATGTTCATTGATGTAAAGTAAGATCTTGGAGTTAAAAGGTGTTTACATGAGTGTTTTCTTTAAAACTCGTTTTCCAGGTGAGCCAGCCAGGTCAGCTCCCACAGAAGGTGGAGGCTGCTTGGCCAAGAGGGGTCCACAGTGCAGCAGATGGTTTTCAGTACCAGCCAGGGTGTGGTGCTGTTTCTGGGGTCTTGGCGTGAGGTAAACACAAAAGTGGAGCTAAAGGCAGCTCAGGTTGTGGTGACACCTGGTGTTAATAACCCTGGGAACGTGCTAGGAGGTCCCAGGTGAAGCTGGTAGAAACCAGTTCCCCAAGTTTGGCTTATCCTCTGGGCCTTCATGATTTTTTCCCTCCTTAATTGGCGTGTAATTGCTTAACACTGCCGTGTTTCTGGTACAGCGAAATGCATCAGCCACATGTATGCATATCCCTATCCCTTGGATTTCCTTCTCATTTAGGTCACCAGAGAACACTGAACAGAGGTCCCTGTACTATACAGTAGGTTCTTCTGTATGTATGTCCATCTACCAATTCATCCCATCCACCTTTCCCGCTTTGGTGTCCATACGTTTGTCTGTGAATGACTGAAATTCTAAGGTGCGATAGCAACTGAGGCTGGGGAGGGGCAAGGGCTTTTATGCCTCCCCCGTCTTGAAACTCCTAGAGGGCGAGGTGGAGGGTTCCTAATGGATGTTCCAGGAACCTGGGGACATCAGCGCTTGCTGAGCGCTGCTTTCCCAGAGGCTCCATTCAAAGGAAAAAGATGTGCTCGTTTTTTTTTCTGTAGCAGCTGCTTCCCATTTCTGTCCATTTCCTCCTTGTTTTTGGTCCAGCTTTCTGTACTTTAAGAGTTTTGCCGAGAACGAATGACAACGTGGATGGATCTCCCGCTGCAGCAACTCTGAGCTTGCCACAGGCCCAGGGTGGTGGAGGGAGACTTGACTCCATCCTCTTGATTGCAACAACTTGCATCCAGGAGAAATCCTCACCCCTCCCGTCAGCGTTGGGAGTCGTTTTGAGGTGTGACTGCCCCCTTGTGGCACATACCACCACTACAGCTACATGCAGCACAAAGGCAAGGGGCAGCTTGGCCAACCTTCTGAAGTTCTGAAGGCTTGCAGCCCAGCGATGTTCTTTACTTGTCGTGTGCTGCTCAGTTTTCATCCCTGTTTCCTGGGGAAATGGTGACATAAATATTGGTAAAAAACTGAGAAGGATTCAAGATAGCTAATTTCCATCAGTAGGTAAAAAGCTTCACCACCACTTGCTCTCCCATGATCATTTAAAACGAAAGACTGCCCCTTTCCTCTGCTAAATTATACCCAGAAATATATAAAGAACTCACAAGGCATGGTATACAAGTCATTGATTATTAAGTGAAGGGGACGCAAATTTAATTTCCTTCTTACAACCGGGATGATAAAACCAGGGGAGAATGACTTGCCAGGCATGCTCTTTTGCAGTGCTGTTTTTCTGAACAAAAGACAAGTTATACAGTGTGTTCTTTCATTGGTTTTTATTTTGGGATAAAAATAAGAGGAGGCTGTTTTCATGCTGAGAAGCCATGGAGCCTCTTTTCAATGATGTGTTTCTTTAGCACTTTTCCAAGGTGTTGGGAGACTGTCAGTAGAGTGGTATTGTTCTGTGGGTTGTCGCCCCCCATTTCACCTGCAGGCATTGTGGCTGTGAAGCTGGCAGAGGAGGCCACACGCAGCCTTTGTGGGCTCAGCACAGTACAAAGGCTGTGGGCTCTTCTAGTTTCTAAAGGCTGATGGGGATAGACACTCTCAAGAACATTCCAGGGGCCACTGTCGCCCAACATTTATGTGGGGCCCTGGGCAGCTCCAGACCAGAGCAGCTTCCAGCCTGTCCTCCTGAGAGCACAGCCAACCAGAGATTGTTCCTGCAAAACCCACTCCTCTCCAACATATCAAAGCAGTGCCACCGGGGCCACTTAGGCACAGCCATGCATGACCTTTCGGTTTCCCAGGGACCTGGGCGGGTGAAGGGGTTAGGAGAGGTCCTTAGTTTCTCTGGGGCATGCTGCAACTCATTGGACCTCCCGGTGACGAGCAGCTGAGGGGCTCCCAAGGAAGCCCAATCAAGGCATCTGTACTTGTTTTCCTTTCATAAGAATATATATTTTTTAACCTTTTGCTACCTTTTGCAGTTAGTCCAGCACCTTAGGTTATGAGGATAAGATTTGGTGCAATGGGTCTATTAGAAATGTAAGTGCCCATTTATAAGCATCAATTTGTAGGAAAAGCATCTGTAGCATCCCATCTCCCTTCCTTTCCAAATACTCTGTGTTATATATAAATTTAAAATGCTTTAAAATATGAATTCTATGGTATGAGACCAACTGTTAGATATAAAGGAAACAGGGGTATGATTTCAATAATGTTTTTCTTATAAAACAAAGGACTTTTATTACGTTCTGGAAGGCATTTGTTTCAGAAGATAAAAATCTTTCAGCTTATTTAATCACTAAAGGTCAATTTTATATAAGATTTATGTCTCATGAGCATGGAATCCATGGTTTCTGTGTTACTTGATGGTCTTGTAGAAAATCCAGCTGCTATCCTTTAGACCAAAATTGAGGTACTGTCAATTACTTATTAAACATATTACTCTTGGAATATAGCATTGACATCTGGAGTGTGCTCACTGGAAGAGTCAATTACTCTAATATTCTTGATATTGAACCATTACATGTGATCCTTCCTCAACAACAGCAGCTCAAATTGGATCTCATCTTAATTAAAGTAGCTCATTTTTTATCTATACTGATTGCTTGGCATTAAACGTATCAATTATACTTCAGAGTTTATTATATGCTTCTGAAGCTCATACAATATTGAGTGTAATATGATTACATGATTACTTTGTGAGGCTACCAAAGACAATAAATAGGATGGAATTGTGGCAGAGTGGAGAATATTGACTGACATAGCTCACTGGGTATCATAGCGTCCATAGTACTTCTCAATATGGGGGGCATTAATGACATAAACAGAAAATTAAAAATCAGCTCTTTTATAGGATAAGTAAAGTTGCCTCCTATTGTGATAGCTGTGTAGAAGAGAAAGGCAACTGGAAGACAAATACACATACACAAAAACAGTGCTGAAAGGCATAGCAGTCCCTCTCCGTGCAGGAGCCTCTTCACACAGCACCAAGAACACTGGTGTTCTGTTTATGCTGGACGAGGGGTTAATGTAAACAAGTCATTCCATTTAACCAAAAGGGTTACACAAAGCAGGACTAACAGCAGGAAGCTATTACAAGGAGTATGGCTTTGTTGAGAGATGCAGGGTTAAGCTGAAGATTTAAAAACTGTTTTTTCCTTTTCTGAACTGAGAGTCTTCAAATAGATATCTGCAGAGATGCCAGGAAGGTGTAATACCAACAGATGAAATCAGCTGTTTCACCAGAAATTGGGGAGAAAAACTGTCATACATAAACAGTGTCTAAGTCATGGCCTGCATGAACAATCAGAGATTAACACAGCCGAGCCAGAAGAACCACTATTAATACTACTGAATGCCATCACCTGTACCCTTAGCTTCCTGGGTCATTAATCTCTCAGCAATGTCCTCACCACTAGGCCAAAGATGCAAAAATGGGCGTTGAGACCCACTGACCACACTGAAATAAACAAAGCATTTTAACATAATCTACTGGTCTGCACTTCACAGGGGCTTACTTTCCATTGACCAACAATCAGAGGAGTAAGTGACCAAGCCTGGTCACTAACCTGCCCTCCCTGACTGCAGGCACCTGCAGCTGTGGAGGGAGGGGTCCTCCTGCCCAGGATGATGCCTTCAGCAACTTTCTGGGCACAAAGATGCTCTTTGGTGGACAATTTTTAAAAACCTAAGAGCCACGAGGTGCACTTACTTCTGTTGTCTCTTACCTACCCACACACACATATAAAAATCAGTGGGAAGATGGGAGACCTCAGGAGGAATTTTGACCTTATTTTTGAGGCTGAGCAGAAAGTCATGGGAGCTCTTATTTTTCCAGTAACCAGAGACAACTTCAAGCTGAGGACGGCTTCCACACGCCCTCCTCTCGGTGTTAATGCCTGTCCCTGCTCAGGCGTTCCACCCTCACCCGCAGCTGTCTTTTGCCTTCAAAGAGTAGGATGCTCGCGGCCATGGCTGAATTCAGGCTGTCTACGCCGGGCACGATGGGGATCAGCAGCCTCCCACCCCCTGTGCTCTCGGCCAACTGTAGGGACTCCAGGCTCACGCCGTGGGTCTCCCCACCTATCACCACGGCCGCCGGTGCCTCTGTCCAGTCTGAGTCATAACTCTGGACCTCGAGTTCAGGGAGCCAGTCTTGACTCACTCCACTCTCTAGATCCTCTTCCTCTTCCTCATACTCATGAAACTTCAGCGGGCGTTGGTCACGTACCCAGCCATAGTCACTGGCCTTGTTAGACATCTGGGCCTGGGCCTGCACGTAAAGGCCACAGTTGTCGGCCACGTAGACGCGGGCGTCAGCAGGCAGGTGGCCGGGCACTGCTTCCCAGTCCAGGTTGTTGATGATGGGCACCTGGAAGTGTGCGCCCATACCTGCCCGCAGCACTTTGGGCTCCCAGGCATCCACACAGCCTAGCAAATGAAAGAGGATCCAATTAAGATTATGAACCTTCCCAGACAGGGGACTTTGAAGGAAGTCAGATTAATTCTGGATCAGGATAAAGCAAAAATTTCCTATCGTGGCCGTGGTGGCTGGGACCTCTGCCTCCCCAACTGTAGCAGCGTCCAGCAAAGTTCTGTAACAGATTTTATTCATTCCTTCAACACTGACCACACAGAATTCCCTGGCAGTCTAGTGGTTAGGATGTCATACTTCTATTACAAAGGGCCATGAGTTGGATCCCTCACCAGGGAACTAAGATCCTGCAAACCATGTGGCATGGCCCAAGGAAAAAACCTCCCACACACATGGCAGACATTTGGACAGGAGATGGCAGAGCCTGGAAGTCCCCAGCCTCAAGGAGCTTGTAATAAGAGTGGGCAGTGGTGAAGGGACAACCTTTCAGCAGGTGACTATATTATCAGTAACGACTAAAGTTGAGAAAGCATGAACAGGGTAACAGAAAACCCTCGTGCACATCACAGCAATCAGGGAAAACCACCGGGAGAACACGACACTGAGCTGCATCGTGAGGGACAGGAGGGTCTTGTCAGGGAAAGGCCAGGGCAGAGGAGAGCTACAGGAGCAGCAATCGCGCCACAGCCCACACACTGTAAGCATGACGATCGAGCCAATTACTGGGGGTGAGGTGGGAGACGAGGCAGGAAAGGACTACTTTAGAGGAGGCCGGTGTGCCCAGCCGAGGGGCTCAGGGTTTCACCCAGAAGACAGTTAATGTCACCAAAGCATTCTAAGCAAAATGGGGACAGAAGCTGGTTTATACTTTAGAAAGACCCATTTGGCTTCAATGTTGAATCTGGACTGGAGCAAGGAGGACACTAGTAATGGGGAAATTACAGCAACCCTGGGAAAACCAAGGCCAGAGCCCGTCCTGCACACACCGTCTGCAGTCACGCTAAACCCAACCACCTCCGTGCATCAGCAGACACGTGGCCCTTCCCAGTGCCACAAGGCAGCAGACAGCAGGACTGGGGCACCGCGTATCTACTACCCTCCCTGACTTGTTAGCACACATCTCTACATTGTAAGTTACCTTAGAAGCTAATCTGTCAAACTTCAGGAAAGGTTAAGTAGGCAAACCAAGTTCAAAAAGGAAAACAAGACGTGGAGAAGGTAACACTGTCTACGTGGGTCTCCAACCACAGGCTCTCCTGAGCACTGTGAGAAACAAGGTCTGGGAGGTGGGCTGTGTGCCAAGAGGCTGGCAGTTGGGGAAGAAGAGGTGCCATCTAGTCTGACTTCACCCAGTTAGGAGTAAGGGACAAGCTGAGATTCCCCCTCATCCTCAGGTCCTCTACGCTGGGCACCACATCAGATGTTCCCCACCTTTCTCTACCTCTCCCATACCAGCCACCAGCAACAATGTGGAAACCGCCTGCCTGGGTGATACAGGTCCATTTCCCCAAACCACACTTGCTCTCAGAGCTCTCAACAGTGAGGCAGATGAGTGGGGTATGGATATAGGGACCCCAAGCCTCACTTTCATGCTGGCAGAGAGATGCACCCCAGGGAGGGGTGATGGGGGGAAAGAGCTGGGAAAAGCAATACAGGCGAGTCTCAGCAATGGGACCACTTCTGTTTACACCGAATGGCAGCTTCACTGCTTCTGATGGATGATCCTCTCCCTCCTTCTCCTTCCAGACTGTAATAGGTCTGTTAGACATGTCCCAACTGTCAGGCAAGTCTGTTTGGAACCAAGGCTACAAATTTCTCTTTATGATGAGAGGACAGAACCAAGTGTTAAAACCGGCATCTATTTCTTCCCTAATTAATTTTAAGTTCTTTAAAAAACTTGCTGCTGCTGCTAAGTCACTTCAGTCGTGTCTGACTCTGTGTGACCCCATAGATGGCAGCCCACCAGGCTCCCCCATCCCTAGGATTCTCCAGGCAAGAAACCTAGTAGGTGTCAAAATAATTTTAAAGATAATCAACAAGAATGAGTGTGCCAGGCATGGTGCTGAGTACTTGATGTTCATCTCACTTAATCCTCAGAACAACCCTACCAGGTAGATTCTATTATGCCTGCTTTCCAGATAAGGGAACTGATGCTCGAAATGCTGCTCACTTACACAGAGTTACCAAGGGACAGATCCAAGAACCAAATCCATACACATCTGCCCACAGAGCCAGCTCACTACAAACAGCCACCTAATCCACCCAGTGACAGGCGATCTTACCTTTGGTGAGTAACACTTTGCTGCAGCCTGCCCCAGCAGCAGATCGCAGAATTGTCCCCAGGTTCCCAGGGTCACGGAGATTGTCACAAATCAACGATATCGGCAGTGTGTGGCGAAGCTGAGTCTCAGGGTATGTCATCTTAACATGGTCAGGTTTGGCAAAAATCCCTGAGGAAACAAGAAATGTGATTCATTTGTCTGATGTGGGTATGGGGAGTAATCTGACGTTTTGGTTATTTATCACTGTTGGTGTATTTGTAATTACATACATGTAAACATTCTGATGGAAAAAATTCTGTGTGCCCCCCACCAACTCTCTCATAATTGCTTTCAATTGTGGAATGTATCCTTTCAGAACTCCTTCCATGCACTTCCCTACATGTATGTCCATCTACCCGTATATAAGTGCTTTTTCTTTTATAGTAAAATCACACTGTATGTGACGCTTCCCTGGTGGCTCAGAGGTTAAAGCGTCTGCCTGGAATGCGGGAGACCCGGGCTCGATCCCTGGGTCGGGAAGATCCCCTGGAGAAGGAAATGGCAACCCACTCCAGTACTCTTGCCTGGAGAATACCATGGAGGGAGGAGCCTGGTAGGCTACAGTCCATGGGGTCGAAGAGTTGGACAAGACTGAGCGACTTCACTCACACTCTATGTAATTATTCTGTAATCTATTTTTTTTTTTTTTTTTTGGCCACACTTAAGTGGCTTGCAGGAGCTTAGTTCTCCTACCAGGGATTGAACCTGGGCCCACAGGCAGTGAAAGCACCAAGTCCTAACTACTGGACTGCTGAGGAATTCCCAACATTTTCTTAAGTTTTAACTGGACATTAAAGGTTGAAGTGACCCCCAAAACATAAGGTCTGAGGAGGAGTGATTATTCCCTGCAGACTATAAAAACTCACAATACAAATGATGACAGAAAACTGGCTTCAGTTTCCACTTAAAATACAAGATTCACAGATTTGAAAACTGTGTTGTAAGAAAAGGTTAGGCTCAGTAATATTTTCAATTTCATTTAAATTTGTTGCCTTGAGACAAGTATGAACAAATAATTCCAAGTCTCTCCTTCTACAAACACAAAGAATAACCAACCACTGACCCATTATTCCCTGTGGTGTTACCAGGTCGGACCAATCCTTGATATCCTCAAATTTCACCTTAATGAGGCTAACACCTTTCAGCTTTTCAATGGGCAGCTCCTTTATGTATTCCAGACGGCTAAAGAAGAAAACTTTGGGCACAGCACCAGCCTTGAGAGCGTCTGCAATCAGCCTACGACCTTCCAGCAGGATCTTCCCCTGCTTTTCTCGAAATGGCCTGGACTTAACTATGGTCATCACACTGCTGTGGGTGGAAACAAAAAGATGGGTCATTACCAACATCCTCATTACGGACACAGAGTTCTAGCAGACATGAAGAGCTTCGTAGTGAAAGAAACAAACGAACTGTTAGAAAGACACTTATTCTGCCCTCTGTGCATAATAAAAAACAGCGAGGTGTGCTGCAAGAAAGTCCTCCAACGCAAGGGAAAGAGGTCAAGCTCTCGCTATGAGGACGGAGGAGAAACGAGAAAACTCGACAAGCCTCGGGAACACATCACCTTAGCCTTTTGTCTCCAGGGAAAGCCTTATCATAGCGAAGCCCCGACTCTTCCCAGGTGCTGGGCGTCTGGGATGCTGGCCTCTGAATCTGCTGCTTCTGGCGCTGCTCCCGGGGACTGGCCTCTGCCGCCGCCTTCCGAGGCTGTTTCCCGGGATCGAGCTTCCGTTCCACAACCTCACCAGATGGAAACAGCACTTTCACGGGGCTCCGCCGCAATGCCCGGACCCAGCGCCGCGCATCGAGGTCCCAAGCCTGCATCACCGGCAGCAACGGTCGCGTAGCCCATTCCACGCGCTTCACCAGCGCCGCCATCTCCCCCCGCCCCGTGGGCTGCGTCACGAACGCGCGCCGGGGGCGGCAAGTGACGTCACGAACGCGCCGGCGTCAGCTGTGGTTTGTGCGTCGCTGTACGCNCACCGGCAGCAACGGTCGCGTAGCCCATTCCACGCGCTTCACCAGCGCCGCCATCTCCCCCCGCCCCGTGGGCTGCGTCACGAACGCGCGCCGGGGGCGGCAAGTGACGTCACGAACGCGCCGGCGTCAGCTGTGGTTTGTGCGTCGCTGTACGCGTGACCGGTGGGTAGTGTTGGTGGTCATGGCGAATCGCAGAGCTCTGCACTTCGTATTCAAAGTGGGAAACCGCTTCGAGACGGCGTGTTTCTATCGCGATGTCCTAGGGATGAAGGTGCAGGCGGGGCGGAGAGGGGCTGGAGCGCGAGGGGGGCACGAGTGACTGAACCCCACCTGGCCGAGGGAGGAGAAAGGGGTGCGATGTGAATTTCACTGCGACTCAGTGTGTCGGACCTTAGCCCCAGGACTTCCCATTAACTCTGTAGTTTTCAGGTTCAGGAAGTATCACGAATTGCGGCTTGGGTTAGATGGACTTTGAAAGGGGGCTCACACTGGTTGCCAACTGTGTGCGCACACAGGTCCTTTCATTTTCTTTCACGAATGTTTATTCCTGTCTTTGCGAAGTTTCCAGTCTGTGGGAAAGATGGTAAATAAAAGGTTACGTAATACTCTTCCAGTAAACAATGATTCTTCTGATTTGGAGCCTTTTGGTTTTAGATACCAGCATAATTCAGAGCTCTACTTCTCTTGGGGCTGGTTTGAATAGATCACTCAGTCTGTCTAGGTGAACGCTCCAACTCGTCCCAGAAGTGTGAAATCAGAATCCATTCTCCTTTCCAGCTGTGATTCTGCAGAGATCACCTGGGTGGTAAGCACAGGTGGAAGCTGTTGGAAGGCTCCTGCTATGCAGGGACTTTAGATGTTGTCAACTGAAAGAAAAATTAACAACCTAAGATTTTTGAGTTAATTTTTCTTTGGGGACTTCCCTAAGGACTCTAGTGTGGAAGACAGCCTCTCTATAGCTCTGAGGAACTGATCTGAAGAGGCAAGGGAGGAGCTAGAAGGTATATGAGTTTTTTGCTTGAAGACGGGGAAGAACCCAAAACCATGTAGGAACATCAAGAGATTACTGCTAAGCACAGAAAAAGCTCAAGTTAATGGTTTTAGTGCTTTTCTGTGTATGTGGAGATGGGTTCTGAGTACATTGAAATTCTTCCTGAGAAATGCATCTTAAATGTCGAGGACCAGTATCCAAAAGCAGAGAATGCTTCCTGTTATTTTTCCATTCTGAATTCCCCTCAGGATGTGCTGTTGGTGAGCAACTGCATTAGCTGATGTTTGATCCTTGTTGAAATGGAATTGCAGGCAACATTGTTTACAATGTGCAAGAGTAAGACTTAATGTAGAGACACCAGAGAGTACAAAGGGAATTACCTAAATTCATCAGTCTAAAGAATATCACCTATTTCGTGGTTCTGTTTTGGGCTTTGGTGACAAAGATGAAAATGACCCTGTTATCTGTCCTCAATTAAGATCCTGGTTTGGTGGGAATTGTATTTGTACTTTGCAGATGGTAATGGAAGTTAAAATGTGGTGATAGAAAACCACAGAATACTCCCTTAAAGTGTTTCCTCATTGATTAAAGGGTGGTTGTAAGATTAAACGTTATTATATATGTGGTATTTGACATATGGTTTGTATTATGTAAGTGTTAACTGTCATTATTATAAAAGTACAAGAGGAGAGATTTAACTCTGACCTGGGTCCTCAGGAAATAATTCATAGAGACCTTGTACTTGAGTTGACCCCTAAAGGTAGGATTTCCACAGACCTAGATTAGAGGTCTGAACAGCTAGTGCACAAGTAAGATATGTTTGGGAAGCATCACTAGTTTTACGAGCCTTTAGCTTAGATTACTTAGTTGAAGTTGAGGAGATGGGATACCAGGACAAATAGGTTGGAACTGCTTCTTATAGTATCTTGAATAATATGCTAAGGAATTTGGATTTTATGTCATAGTAAATGGGGAGCTCTCTTACATTTTGGAACAGGGCAGTGATGTGATCAGAGCTGTGCTTTAGGGGCTTAATTTTATGGTGGTTTTAAGGAAAGATCAATAAGGATGATTTCTAATAGTCTGTGAGAGATGTATGAGAGCTTGAACTGGAGCAGTAGCTGTGGGGCTCAAGAAGGAAAATGGAAACTGACACATTGAGAGCCTACTGTGTAGTAGGGTCTGTGTCAAATGCTTTAATAAATTATCTATTTTCATAAGATATTAGACTCAGGTCCTAATATGTCGTTCTCAGAGTTACATAACTGAAACCGTTTGATGTCATTTCGGGGTGCTCCAGTGAGCTCCCAGTACCCTAGTCCTTTATGTCTCCATGCAGGAAGGATTCAACCAGAGGCAAAGTGATAGATAAGCAGTTTATTAGAATAGGATGCTTGTGAAGTTTACAAGCAGGCAGGCAAGGGATACCATGCCCCAAAACTCAGTGGGCTACAGTTTTATAATCAAAGGAAAAGTGGGGAGGGAGGGAAGAACTTCTTTGTGTTTCTTGAGTAGACATCATGCTTCCATCATCAACTCCTCCGCTAGGTTGGGCAAGGGGATTTTCTTGTCTCTACATGCTCAAGCTAGGTCCACAAATTATTTTTTATGTGTGCAGAGAACAGGTCCTAGGGATCTTTGACTTACTGAGCTTACTGGGCAGAATGTGGATCTCGTGCCACCATTGTTTTATTGTTTGGGGGCATATCTTGTGCTTCTGTGGCATGGTTTTGTTACTAAGCAAGCCTACTTTCTTGAGTAATCATTTACAGGGGTCTCCCCTGTTTTTTCTACCTATAGCTCCCTAGTGGGATTCACTATTGAATCAACTACTTTGCCCCTTTACTCTGTCCCTATCACAATTAAGTGAAGGCCACACTTTTTTTTAACTGCACATTACCACTTCCTGATGTAAGTAGATTGCGCACCTTTGCCTGGTTGCCTGACCCTTGCTATCAAGATATTCTTTTTTTTTTTGGCCGTGCTGGGTCTTCATTGCTGTGTGGGCTTTTCCCTAGTTGTAGCGGGTGGGGACTACTCTAGCTGCGGCACAGTGGCTGCTCGTGTCACAGAGCACGGGCTGTAGGCCGCATGGGCATCAGTAGTTGCAACACGTGGCCTCAGTAGCTGCAGCTCCCGGGCTCTAGAGCACAGGCTCAGTGGCTGGAGCCCAAGGACTTAATTGCTCAGCAACTTGTGGGATCTTTCTGCACCAGGGATCAAAACTGTTATCTCCTGCACTGCAGGCGGATTCTTTACCACTGAGCCACCAGGGAAGCCCAGTATCAAGGCATGTCTCTTACCTCATCTTCTAGCCTGGGAAGGATCTCCAGCTTGTCATCTTCTGTTCATCTTAAATGTAAAAGCCTGCAAATGATAATGTCTATGTTTTGACATTTTGGTTTGTGCTAAATATGCTGTGTGCAGTACAAGGAAAACTTTGCCACTTATTCTAATTCCCTTACCAGATTCTTCGGCATGAGGAATTTGAGGACGGCTGCAAAGCTGCCTGTAATGGGTATGACACCTTGTTTCTAACCTCTCCTTAAGCTTTGAATACTCCTGGAAAATAGCAGTTTCTCAAAGCAGGTAGAAGGCAGCAGAGAAAATTAAGGAGGCAATAAAAAACAGAAATAAGAAGTTAGAGAGGCAGCTTCAGGGTCACAAAGAAATGTATTCTGTGGATGAAGCAATGTCTTACCGAGTATCTCTTAGTTAAGCTCAGTAGTCATGGCCTGAAATTCCAAGGCCTGATGGGAGTTGCATGCTTGTTGACAAATATGCAAAACATAAGCTAAGGTCAGGTGGGAAAACTGTCCGTATAGGATGCAGCTCCCTGCTTTCAAGGAAAGGTAAGTGAATCTTTCCCTCAAGTAAGTGCCAGACGGGTGGTCCCGGGACCCTTCGTTGACGGGGCTCCTGAGCACCGCCCACGGCTGCTCTTAGCAGCTGCTAGGGCCATCACGTCCTTACGGGTACTTGGAAGACCAGAGGGGACTGCCCCTATTCTTGTTCCAATAGCTCTCTGAGGGCGGCCTGAAGCAGATTTTTGTCTGTGATCACTGGGTTGAATTTTTTTTTCTTTTCACTTTTCTAGGCCTTATGATGGGAAGTGGAGTAAAACAATGGTGGGGTATGGACCCGAGAGTGATCACTTTGTCACAGAACTGACTTACAATTACGGCATCGGCAGCTACCAGCTCGGCAATGACTTCCTGGTAAATACCATTTTGTTCTAGCTGATTTTTGGCTTTATGTCTGAGGTCACTGAGACAGCTGTAGATAATGATGACTAACTGAATTGATGACTTTGGGTGTGGTTTAGTAATCAGTTTCATGATTTCTGTTTTAAAAAGAACTAAACTGGGGTAGGGTGTGGGAGGGAGGCTCACCAAGAGGGGATCTATGTATACAGTTAGCTGATTCATGTTGTACAGCAGAAACTTAACACAATGTGGTGAAGCAGTTATATTCCAATTAAAAAAAATGATAATTAAAAATGTATTGAATATTTTTTTTAAAAAAAAAGAACAAAACCAAAAAACCTGCTTGGGCATCTTGTCTCCAAGCTGGCTTCAGGATGAAATGTGTTCTCCCAGCATTTAGAAATCAAGTTTGAGATGTAGAGACCGCTTTGAAGGAGACAGGACTCCCCTTGGGGAATGGCTGAACCGTGAGAGGTGGAGGGGCCAGAATCATTGGTTCATCAGATCCTCAGCACCATCCAGAGAAATGTTTTCTCTCTAGTGGACAGTTGTGATTGGTTCAGGCGATTACAGTCAATCCCCGTCACAGAAAAATCTAAGGTTTTAAGGATAGAAAAGTGGCATTGCATACACTGTATTCATTCATTCAAGAGCTCAAGTTATTGTGCATTGGTTATAGTAACAGTATTGAAACCACTGGGTGTTGTTCAGGGGGCTCTGAAGAGCTCTGGTGCCGTAGTCTTTTATGACTCAGCACGGAAAAGAATTCAGCTCCAGCTAAAGTGGTAGATAAGAAGCGATTTATTAGAAGAGGATGCTTGTGAGGCTTACAAGTGGGTAGGCAAGAGATGCCACGTCCCAAGAACTTAGTGGGCTACAGTTTTATAATCAAAGGAAAAGTGTGGAAGGAGAGAATTTCTTTGTCTTTCTTCAGTAGACATCGTGCTCCCATCATCAGCTCCTCCTTCAGGTTGGGCAGGGAGTTTTCTTATCCCTACATGGTCAAGCTAGGTCCACAAATTGCTGGGGGGTTTTGTATGCAGAGATCTTGTCCTAGGGATTGTTAACTGACTGGGTGCGCTGGTCAGGATGTGGGGCTCATGCCACTGTTGTTTTATTCTTTGAGAGCATGTCCCACACTTCTATTGCATGGTTTTGTTACTAAGCAAGCCCTGCCTAGTTTTGTGGTTAAGCTCCCCTGCTTCCTTGAGTAATCATTAGCTTACAGCGGTCTCCCATATTTTTTTCTCCTTACAGTCCCCTAGTGGGATTCACTGTTTAATCACCTACTTTGTCCCTTTAGTCTGTCCCTATCTGTATCTATCACTTGCTAATCACTTACTGCAAGATACAGTGTCACTGGGCCCAAATGCACAGCAGGAGTGGAGTAATTCATTCTTACTCAGAATCTGCCCAGAAAATCTACCTCATGTTATTTTGGTCATTTGCTCTCTTTATTCCTGTTAACTCATTGACACATTAAAATAAAGGTAACTAGATGGAAGTTCGTACGAGGGTCCAATATCTGCAGAAGTGTTTTGTAAATGGAAAGGATGGCTCAGACTTAATATATTTCTGTTTCTTTTTCTCATTCTCTGTGCCACTGACTAATTTGTCTAACAGATATTTCTTGTGACTTTCTCTATGGCATATCCCTTGTTAGATCCTGGGGATACAGTAGAGAGTGGAGCATGTTCCTTGGCCTAAGGAGCTCCCCATCTGATGGGGAAACAAGTAAAGAGACAACAGGAATACAGTGTGACAAGTCTCAGACTGGGGTAGGAACGGGGGGATGTGGGAACACACAGGAGGAATCTCCAGCCTGTTCTCCAGTGGATGAGAGTTCAGGGAAGGCTTCCTGGAGGAGGCATCTGAGCCAGATTAGGGAGACGTGCACAGGCCTGGAGGTGAGGGGGAGCCTGGCGCTCAGAGAACTGTGAGTCGTGCAATCTGGCTGGAGCTTAGTGTGGAGAAGAGAGAGGGTAGAGTTGAGGCTGGAGGAGTCCCCTGGGGCCACATCATATCAGGACATTTAGATGTCTTTCTAAAAGCAGAGTGGAGCCATTTGTAAGCAGGAGCATAACACAGAATTTGCAGTATCCAAGAATCCTTGGCTAGAGCAGGGAGGTTGGGTTGGCGGGGAGCAATACTGAAAGTGAGGCAGCCAGCCCAAAGGTTATACAGTGACAGCAGTGGGAAGGAGAGTGAATGGATTTGAGCGACGTCAGAGATAGCAGTCATAGGATTTGGTGCTTCAGTGTATATGAGGGGCTCTGTGTTTTTTCTTATCTTTCTGTTCTTTATGCTCCAAATTTAAATCAGGCAGAGAAAAAAGGAGAAAACCAACTTGGTGCCACGAACCAAGGAGGGGGGGCCCAGAGCCTGACAGACGATAAATAATAAATTTGAATGAATGAATGAATCGATAAATAATATAGTTTTAAATATGATCATTGCAATGCAAAAAACAGAGGAGAGAAAAGGAGCTTGGGGGTAGGTGCAAATGACCAGTTTCAAGTAGGGTGTTGAGAGTAGCTTTCCATGAGAAGGTGACGTTTGAACAAAGGCTCGAAGAGGATAAGAGTTAGCTGTGTGAGTGTCTCAGGGAAGAGCATTTCAGCTAGAAAACAGCCAGTGCAAACGCCCTCAAACAGTGCCTGGCGTGTTTGAGAAAATGCGTAGAGGACGGTGGAGAGGGGGAGGAGACGGGCCCCAAAATGACCTGGGCCAGGGGTGAGGCTGCCCTGGTGACTCAGGGGTAAGGAGTCCACCTGGCAGGGCCGAAGAGGCAGTTTCTACCCCGGCCCAGGAAGATCCCACATGTCTGGGAGCAGCTAAGCCTGTGTGCCACAGATGCTGAGCTTGCACCTGAGAGTCTGGGAGCTGCGACTACCAAACCCACGTTCTGCAGCTGCTGACAGCCGCCCAGCCCAGAGCCTGTGCTTTGCAACGAGAGAAGCCACCGCAGTGAGGAGTCCCCACCGCACTTCTAGAGAGGAGCCCCTGCCTGCCACGCCAGAGAGAAACTCTGATGGCAACAAAGACCCAGCACAGCCAGAAAGAAAAGATGACCTGGGTCAGATCGTCTTGGCCCTTTCAGGCCATCGTAAGCCAGCCCAGGGTAAAATGAAGAGCCATCAAGTGTGTTAAGCGAAGAATGGCACCTTGGGATTGCCGTCCTGGGGGCAGACGGTAGGGTGGGTTTCAGAACGTTTACTCCAGTCGCAGAGTGGCTGATGGATCAACAAGACTGCAGGCAGAGGCTGATCTACCATCCAGGCTGGAAACGAGGCCAGATATATTGGAAGGCTAGTGTACATGCTTAGGTATTTTGATTACACTTAAACAAAGGATGCCTTGATAGTTGGTTTATATTTTTTTGTTTTAAAAGTAAAAAACAGAAAAGTTTAATTAGGTAGCTGGCAAGCTAAGGATAAGATCAAGATTTCTCTGACCAGATCTTGAAAATGAGGGGGAATTTTCTCTGTTAGTGAAAGTGAAAGTCGCTCAGTCGTGTCTGACTACTCTTTGCAACCCCGTGGAATTCACAGTCCATGGAATTCTCCAGGCCAGGATGCTGGAGTGGGTAGCCTTTCTCAACTCCAGAGTATCTTCCCAACCTAGGGATCGAACCCAGGTCTTCCACATTGCAGGTGGATTCTTTACCAGCTGAGCCACAAGGGAAGCCTGATTTTTGTTACTCAATGGATCTAACTTCTCTGGCGTTTGAATTTCTGGCCTACCATCCACAAAGTTTGGAATCTTTGTGGGAGAAAAATGTCCAAGACTGACTTCAAAATTAGTAGCAGAAAGTTTTGAATGCCACTTAAATCTTAGGTGTTTGACATAAAGGCAGTAGGGTTTTACCTCATTATCTTCTAAAGAAGATCTGTTGTGATTATGCTCTTGGATGATTATGTTTTGGCGTTTGTCATAGGGTATCACGGTGGCTTCCAGGCAAGCTGTCAGCAACGCTAGGACGCTGAAGTGGCCGCTCAGTGAAGTGGGAGACGGTGTGTTTGAAACCAAAGCCCCTGGAGGATATAAGTTCTATTTGCAGGACTGCAGTCCACCTCAGTCAGGTAATTATATCTGGACTGACAAGAGCCCACTGTCTGAAGGCATCTGGTAGAAGGAGAGAGGGAGCTTGACTTCCATCTCCTGTGGGGCCCCCATGTTGACATGACTCGTCTTTCCAGGCCAGCGTTGTTACTTGTCCTCTAAGAAATTATGTGCTTGTGTCAGAACTTCAGTGCATCCCTATCAGTGTTCTGGAGTGGTTCGGTTCTACTGGTAACGTGTTGATGTAGGATACTTTCAGCTGCAAAGATCAGAAAACCCACCTCTAGGTTGAAAGGTGAAAAAAAGGTCTTCGTTCATAGAGCAGGTGTTGTCTCAGTCAGAGAGACTTCGGGGTTGCTTGATCAAGCAGCTCAGCAGTGGCATCGAAAACCCAGATCTCTCTCTCCACCCTCTTGTCCTCAGGGGTCCGCTTCTCCCCCTCACAGTGGTGGGGTGACTGCCAGTAGCATTTGGGGCTACCTGCCCGCACACTCTCATCTGGTAGGAGAAAGAGAAAGTAACTTCCTGTGGCTCTTCTTTAAAAGCACAGCAAAACTTTCGTAGAATCTTCTAGCAAACTTCCTGCTCAGAGCTGACTCACATACCTTGCTCCTGAACCGGTCATAGGCAGGCAAGAGAAGCAGATTTATCCTTAGGCCAGTCAGTCGTCTCCCCTGGCTGAGGACGGTTTCCCAGATTACAGTGCTGGTTCTCGGTGAGTGCGGGTGAATGAGGTGAGGAGCCCACCACGCTGAGCCCCACGGTGAGCAGGAGAGAAACTGCTCCCTCTTTTAAGTACCTCAGGCATCCTCATGCATCCTACATGTATTGCTGAAAATTCTGCTACCTGCTTTGCCAAGAAAGAACCAAAAGCAAGAAAAGGAAAAGAAAAAAAACGCTGGTGAATTGCAGGGGCACTTGTGCCAGCCATTCGCTCTGTGAATAAGCCCCGAAGTGGAGACCTCCTCCCCCACACTGGTCTGCCTCAGCTCCCGGACGCCCCTCATACTGAGTCTGGTGGTTGTGATTAATGTTACATGCTTTTCATCCAGAGCTCAGAAGAAGAAAGGGCAGTGATTCCAGTGTGGGGGGTTAGACTCGTGCTGTGGGACTTACTGAGAGATGATATTTTTGGAACTTCCCAGGTGATGTAAGGGATTTCCATGATTATTTTTATTGATAGGTGATTGGTGCTTGAAATACTAACTATGATACGTAACTCCTGCCATGAATTTCGCTGTACACTTTTTCCATGGTCTTCATGACACGACTGAGCGACTTCAGTTCACTTCATGATACTTCAGTGCGTAAAATAATGGTGGGCCCCAGAGGCCTGAGATATTTTTGTTCTTTGCAGTGATAACGCCGTGGGAGCCTTAATTTCTGCTTGGTAGTGTAGTCAGATCTCTCAGTCTAGGGGGTGTCCATCCTTTGAATGAATCACTCTTGTGTAGTCACGCCCACTGCAACTATTCCTGTCCCTGCATCCCTTCAGGGTGTGAGTCAGTTGGAATTTTTTGATTTCTCGATGAATGGGGAAAACTTAAATCCGCCAGGGAGAGGTTCCTATGACAGACGTCCTGCTTTAGTCATGGTATTGCTAGTCTAGCAAACAGGGCTAAGGCAGTGAAAACTGAAGAAAACTACATTGAGTTTACCATAGTCAGATGGAGACTTGGAACAGCTCTTCCAAAAGTCACTGTATAAGATAGAAATTTACAGTAATATTAAGCGTTTAATATAACTGTTATTCTTTTTTACAAAAATACAGGCTTTTTTTTTCTCCCTAGACAAACAGGCAGAAAGAAGGAAACAGATAACCACTGTTAACATTTTAGAGTATATCCTTCCAACATTTTAATCCAAAGAAATATATAACCGGATACATACGGGATTCCATTGTGTGACATCATAGGAAGAGAAACAGTTGTCTGTTGTTAGAAATTCACTTTATCCCTGGTGTCTCGTTGTCATGAGCAACTCTGTGATGAGTGTCTTTGATGAAAGCCCTTCACACATCCACAGTTATTTCCTTAACTGTTGAAAATGGGGTTGTTTTTTCAAAAGCAGGGGACATATTTTAGACACATTCTGTCAAAATTGTTGCCCAGAAATATTACCAATTTACACACTGCCATTATGGTTTTTCCCATTGCACTCTAATAGTTAACTCTGTGAACTTTTTAAAATCATTTGCCGATTAGATAGCAAAATGTTTTATCTGAATTCTCACTTTGTGAGGTTAAATGTGCTTTTGCATGTTGCTCCTTTTGTGGATTGCTGCTTCGTGCCTCTTGCTTATTTTTCTAGGGTGAGCATCTTCTTCCTATTGATGTTGAAAGGTGACTTAGATATTAAGGACTTGTTGGTCATTTTTGTTGTTGAGAAAGATGTTTCCTACTCTGTAGTCTAATCTTTATTTTGATTGTAATCCTTGTGTTGGTGGTTGTGTACAAGTTTTCCATTTTGTGTGATTAACCCAGCACACTTTCTTCTTCATGGTTTTTCTGTCTTTGCTGTCAGATTAAATAAAAGATCTTTCTCCATACCAGAGTTGTTTAAATGATCACCTGTTTCGAGTATTTTCATGGTTTCATTCTTTCAACTTAACCCTTTAACCCACCAGGAATGTATCTTGCTATCTAGTTTAAAGGCGTCGCTTCTTCCTACCGTAAGAAGCCAGTTATCTTAATGCCTTTTACTTAACAATGTGCCCTTTCATACTGACCTAAAATCCCTTTCTTATCATAAACTAAATTCTTATATATACCTGAGCCTGTTTGGGTCCTTCAGTTCCATTCCTTTGCACTGCCCTGTCCATTCCTTCTGTTTTGTTACCTTACAGATCCTGTATTAAAAGTAACTCTAGCAGTGTCTGATCTTCAGAAGTCCTTGAACTACTGGTCTAATCTACTGGGAATGAAAACTTACGAGAAAGATGAGAAGGAACAGAGGGCTTTGCTGGGCTATGCTGATAACCAGGTGAGCAGTCTTGGAAAGAAATAGTCTGTTACTTTAGGTTTGACTTATAAATGAGGTTAACATGAAGGTTATTCACATAGTTTCTTCATAGTAATTCAGTATTTAGAACAGAAAGGAGAAAATAAAAACTGCCGGGAAACTCACCACCCAGATATTACCTTTATTTAGATTTGGAGATATATCCTTTCAGAAGTGGATTTGCTGAGTCAGAGGAGATGTAGGCAAGACTTAATGCAATGATGATAATCTATTTTCCTCTTTTTAAAAAAAAAAAAAAAAAAAACATTTTAGCATGATTTAGTCCTTGTACTTTGACCCAGCAAGTCTACTAAGAATTTATTTCATAGACGTACTCATCCTACACGTGCACAAAGGAGGGTGTACAAGTTTATCTGCTGTGGCATTATTTGTAATAGCAAGATATACCCTAGGGAAGTCCCCGGTGGTCCACTAGTTAGGACTCCACGCTTTCACTGCTGAGGGCCTGGGTTCAGTTTCTAGTGGGAGAACTAAAGCCTGCAAGTGGCCCAGTGTAAACAAAAAAAAAAAAAAAAAAAAAGAAAATAAATAGCCTAAATGCTCTATGGATTCAGTAGTTGAGTGCTTTATGGTTCGTGCATAGAATGGACTACTAAAGCAGTCATCAAAAAAATGAGTTTATGTGCTGAGATGGCAACCTTAATTGGAGAAAAACAAGAGAAGAATAATATATAAATTATGTTACCATTTGTATGAAAAAAAAAAGAATATATGCCTGTGCTGTGTATCTAGAAGGATACACAGGAAACTACTGATTGGTTGCCACTGGGGTGACAGTAGGAGGGAGACTTAGAATTTACTTTATTCCTTTATCCTGGTTTGAATTTTTTTTTTTTGTAATCACATAAACTGTTCTGAAAAATAAACCCACTTTCTCATGTCTTTTCAGTGTAAGCTGGAGCTGCAGGCCATCCCGGGGAAAGTTGATCATGCAACAGGTTTTGGACGCATTGCCTTTTCTTGCCCTCAGAAAGAGGTAACGTATGGTACCAGGTCTTCTGTTGAAACTGACTAGCGACTTCCAAGAGCTAGGAACCCTGGCCCTCCCTGCTCCAGGTTCATGCTGGTTGTGGCTTCGGTATGAAGTTTGGCTGTTGTCTCGAGAGCAGCTGAGATAATAGAAATCAGACAGGTGGTGCCAGGGTTCTCTCTGGTTGATCTGAGAGTCCTCCAGGGCTGCCGGGGACCACGGCCCTAGCGTGGTGTGGCACCCCTTGCTCACTGTGCCTTTTTGTTTTCCTCAAGTTGTCAGACTTAGAAGACTTGATGAAAAGGGAGAACCAGAAGATTCTGACTCCCTTGGTGAGTCTGGACACTCCAGGGAAGGCGACCGTGCAAGTGATCATTTTGGCCGACCCTGTAAGTGTCACCCAGGAAGGGGGCAGCCTGGGTTTTCTTCTGAGGTGTCTCTCTGCCAAATTCCTTTTCTCTCTTGGTGTAGGATGGACATGAAATTTGCTTTGTGGGGGATGAAGCATTTCGAGAACTCTCAAAGGTGGATCCAGAGGGAAACAAATTATTGGACGACGTGAGTCTCATTTCTAAATTCCTATCCGCTTTGGCCGAAGGGGATAATGTGTATGGAGAAGGGCCAGTGCTTACTTTCCGAACTCTGTCGTTTTGCTGTTGGGGTGACTTGAGCCAGAGGCTTGTGTCACCTTCATGACTACCTGTGTGACTCTTGGCGGGGTGCAGCGTCTGTGCCTTCCCTCGGGCTGCCTTGAGGAGACCACTGCTGCTGAATACATCACTCTTCTGCTCAGAGACCGGAAGTCCCCGACCGCCATCCGTTCTCACTATCTTAGCCCCTTGGTCATATCTTCTCCGTTCCACAGCATCGTCCCCTTGCTTCCTGGCGAATTATTCTCACCAGCGTACAAACTAACTCCAACATCTTGAAAAACTCTCTTTATTCACCCCGTATCCATTCTCCAGGTTCCTTCTAAAAATCTCCTTGCGCGCCATTTCTGCTGCTTTGTGTGTGCGTGTGTGTTTACTGTCTAATTTTGTCGGGATAGTGATTGATGGAGTAAATCATCCCTTTTTAATGAGAAACACAGAAGCTAGTTGTTTGCAGATGGTGAGAAGGGTCGGGTGAGGGACAGCAGAAGAAACTTCACTGCAGTTGTTTTCTGAGGCAAAGGGGGGATTTTGCTTTCAGAATATGAGAAGGAAAACGGAGGAAGTACATCAGATTGTGCCTCATAGTGAAGAGGCTCCTGAGGAGGGGAGTGAGGGCTGCCGCTCCAGATGAAGCTGTGTGGCCTGGGGATCTCAGCACAGATTCCCAGCGTCTCTGAACCCAGATTTCCTGCCTGCAAAATGGAGGAGACAGTCACACATTTCTTTGGCCATGAATGCTATGACCTCATAGCTTTTTTTTTTAATTGAAGTATAGTTGATTCATAATATTGTGTTAATTTCTTTGGTCCCATTTCTGCTTCTTACCTTCCATTCACATTTCACTCTGTCCCATACTGGCTCCTGTCACGGTGAAACGCTCGCATTGATGTCATCAGTGACCTCCCTCTTGCCAAATCCAGTGACTGCTTTTCATCCTCATCAGATAATGATCTTCTAGCAGCCTTTGAAGCCGTTGTAAAGTGTCATTCCCCAGCTTCCCGCTCTTACCTCGTAGGTAGTCGGTGCTCGGTGAATGGGTTGCTGCTGCTGAAAGGAATGAATCCACCAGTCCTGGTTTCGTCACTTAGTATCTATGTGACTGACCTTGAGAAATTTACTTCAAGTCTTCAAACTGCAGCTTTATACAGAAATGTGAGGAAATAAGGTTATCTGCCTCCCAGGATTGGTGTGTGGTTTATTAGTGCTTGGCAAACTGCTGACATAATAACGGACACTCAGTTGAGGTTCATCAAAGCCAGAAATGTACAGAAGCTTTAGTGTTTCTAAATATTACCACGAAGGAAAAATGGAATCTCCGGCAACCTCTCAGTGGGCAGATTGGCTAGACTGTTCTTGCTCTTTCATCACTGACCGACTTCCTCGTCTCTCTTCTCCCGTGATGTTGGAGATTCCACCATCTTCCCGTCTGTCTGACGGCTTCCCCTCAGCCTCAGGCACCTTTTTCTGTGGCTGGTCCTGAAGTGATGTTGCTCACGATCCCACTCTGGCCGTCCTTTACTCTCCTCGTACATTCTTTCTTTTCTCTGAGAAGTTACTTGCTGCTCTGGATATCTCTGCTCTGAGCTTCAGCCGTCATCTGTTCTAAACTTCTTAGCTTCTAGTTCCCACTCCTCCCTAAGCTCTAAACGGGCATTTTTGATTGTTGTTACTGAGGTAAAATATACATTGAATTTAAGTGTACAGAAATTTGGCGTTCGTGTTGATAAATTTTGACACTTTCTTAAACTCATATTCACTACTCAAAAAAGAGAGCGTTTTCATCTTTATAGAAAGCTCTCTTAACGCCCGTTTTTAGCTTCCCCGTCCTCCTCCAGCAGCAGCTGCTGTTCTGACTTCTGTCACACTGGCTTTGTCCATCATTAGACTTCATACAAATGGAATGGCTTCTTTCAGTAACATTTCTGAGATTCCTCCGTGTAATTGCACATTCTCGAGTTCTGTTTTTTTCCTTTTGCTGAGTGGTATTCAGTTTTGTGAACGTAGTAATCTGCTTATCCATTCTTCCAGTGGTGGACATTAGAATTTCTTTCCAGATTTTTGTCTATTATAAGGAAGACTGCTATGAACAGTCTCATGTAACTCTTTTGGTGGACGTATGTTTCATTTCTCTTGCATAAATACCTGGGAGGGGAATTACTTTTACTTTCTAAGAAGCTGCCAAACAGTTGTCCAAAGTGATTGAATATTTTAAACTATCAGTCATGTATGTATAGAAGAGTTCCAGCTGTTCTAAATACTCACCAGCATTTGTGTGTTATCTTTCTGTCCATTTCTTGCCATAATTTTATTTTTAATTATTGTTCAGTCGCTAAGTTGTGTCCGACTCTTCGAGATTGTGTGGACTGTGGCTCTCCAGGTTCCTCTGTCATCCACCATCTCCTGGAATTTGCTCAGATTTGTGTCCATTGACTTGGGTGATGCTATGATTAAAAATTCCAGATATACACCAAAGAGAACAACAAATCCCTATGTGATTATCACTCATCAGCTCTGCCGTAATTTTTCATCATTCCTTTCCACTCCACTTTCTTTTGGCAGTGGAGATTTTAAGACAAATTTTGGATGCCATGTCATTTCAACGGTAAATACGTGTTTTACACATTTTAAGATAATTTAAAAAGTAAAAGTTAAGGAATTTTCTCGTATACCACAGCGACGTCATCACACTTAAAAAATCAACAGTGTGGGACCTACCTGGTGGTCCAGTGGATAAGACTCCATGCTTCTGATACAAGGTGCATGGGTTTGATCCTTGGTCCAGGAACTAAGATCCCCCATGCCACACGGTGTGGCCAAAAAAAATCAACAATATAACCTTAATGTCCCCTAAAACCCAGTTCTCATTAAATTTTCCCTGGCCATCTAAAAATGGTTTTATGTATTAGTTTGTCCCATGTATTTTGTTTCTGTCTTTACTGCTCTGTGTATTTTTTAATTGGCTTTAATATGATTGGACTATATCGATAAGCATAACTTACCTGGTCCATTGAGTTTCATCAAAGACTAACCAGTAGACACACCAATGATCTACTTTACATTTTAGCCATTCTCTAACCTCAGATATGAGTTTACTTTCACTCTGTGTGTCTTTGCTTACATTATTTTATTATCCTAGACTGTCCTTTTTCTCCTTTGAATATTTGCACATTTTTCAAGGCCCATTTAAATCCACATTTTAAAAAATTTTGACTCTTTCTTATTGATGTGTTGGACTTCTGGATATGAGTCATTTGTTAGATAATCTGTAAAAATGAGTACTTTTCCCATTGGTGGTTTGCCTATTTATTTTCTTAATAGAGTCTTTGGAAGAGAAGGCGTTTCTTTCTGTCCAGTTTATCAACTCTTCCTTTTATGCCTAGTGCTTTTTGTGTCACGCTAGTGTTACAGCCAAAGAGCCTCTTAACCTGGACAAACTATGAACAGTACAACTCCACGTGCCTATAACTTTCTTCGTTAATATTATAGGAAAACAAAGGTACTATTTATTAAGCATCTCCTATATTGACGTATTCTTAAGTGCCTTAGCTGTATTCTGTAACTCTTACCATAGTTTGCAAGGTGGATGGCATTCCTCTTTCAGATAAGGAAACTGAGTTTCAAAAGCATAAGTCACTCAGTATTACACATTCCACAAGTTAGCAGGGCAGGGGCCCAAAGAGGTCTTTCAGGTTTCAGAGGCAGTTCTTTTTTCCTCTTCTGTACTCTGCTTCCTCCCCTGGTAGTACCGTATATCTGTTATCACAGTTGTTTAAGCTAGAATCCTCAAAGCCAGTTTTTCTTTTAACATTTAATATGCTTTTTTTTTTTTTTTATTTTAAGTATTTATTTATTTATTTGGCGGTGTCGTGTGGGGCATGGACTCTGATTGATGGTGTGTGGGCTTCAGGAGCTGCAGGCACAGGCTTAGTTGCCCTGGAGCATGTGGGATCTTGGTTCCCTGGCCAGGGATTGAACCTGTGTTCCCTGCATTGGGAGGCAGATTCTTAACCACTGGACCACCAGAGAAGTCCCTAATACGCTTTTTATTTTAGAATACTTTTAGATTTACACACGGAGCCATTTCTTGGCTTCAGGAGCTGCAGGCACAGGCTTAGTTGCCCTGGAGCATGTGGGATCTTGGTTCCCTGGCCAGGGATTGAACCTGTGTTCCCTGCATTGGGAGGCAGATTCTTAACCACTGGACCACCAGAGAAGTCCCTAATACGCTTTTTATTTTAGAATACTTTTAGATTTACACACGGAGCCATTTCTGAATATTGTTGCTCCTCACCGCTACGTTCTCTTAGCAACAAGTCACCAAGAGCTGAGAGTTCTCCCTGGGAAATCCTTTGTCTACTTCT
Organism: Oreotragus oreotragus; assembly: GCA_006410675.1. Taxonomy (NCBI): domain Eukaryota; kingdom Metazoa; phylum Chordata; class Mammalia; order Artiodactyla; family Bovidae; genus Oreotragus; species Oreotragus oreotragus. Next base: position 329,839 of record SJYX01020469.1, read on the forward strand.
CTTTTGAAAAGGCTCTCATTTTCACCTCCAAACACTGCACAAACCTCCTCCCAGCTTCTAGTCAATCTCTGATACCAGCAGTAGGCTTTCTAAAGCATAAATCCAATAAGTTAAAAACTGTTAAATCTTCTGATGGCCCTTTGTTGCCTCCAAGATAAGTTCAGAACTCTGGCAGAGCATGTGACATGTCGGCCACAGTGTGTGGGCCCCTCCTCCCCAGCTCGCCCCCTTTCAGTCCCACTGAACCGTTTATATTAACCAAGGTAGCGCTCCGGCCTCCGCCCAAGGGTTGTTTTCCATTCTCCCCTCCCCACTTATTCCACTCATCCTGCAAAACTCAGAGGCTTTCTTGGGTTCTCCACACCAGTTTGTTGTTTTTCCCTACATTCAATGGCTCCTAGAAGACAGAAACGTCTGTGTCTTTAGGGTGTGGGGAGGTTTTGGGCTTCTTTGGCATAGTTTTGATTTCTAAATACGTTTTATTTTCACCAATGTATTTTTAAAATGCATTTAAATATCAGAAACACACAAAACAAATAAGACCTTTTATTTTCATCAAGGGCTTCCCAGGTGGCTCAGGGGTAAAGAATCTGTCTGCCAGTGTAGGAGATCAGGTTCAGTTCCTGAGTTGGGAAGATCCCCTGGACGAGGACATGGCAACCCACTCCAGCATTTTGCCTGGAAAATCCCATGAGCAGAGGAGCCTGGTGAACTGCAGTCCATGGGGTCACAAAGAGTCAGACATGACTTAGCGACTGAGTGTGTGTTTTCACTGAAATGAAAAATCAGATAGTACTAAGATTCCATATAAATGCAGTGACGCCATCTCTGAGTCCCACTGCCCATGGCAGCCACTCTCAGCTTCACTGTTTCTTCCTGTTCAGTTGCAGACAACATCTTTTGACTTCCTGCTGAAATAGATGAAATACTTCCTGCTGAAATATACTAGTTCTCCAACCAGTTAGTTACTCCTTTCCCGTTGGTCTGATACCACGTTTTTGTGGTCCTGTTGTACACCAGGACACACGCACGCACACACATCCGCCTGCAGAAGAGTTGTTTCCATATCTGAATCTTCAACTATTTCATGTGCTCCTCAAAGCGTCAGACTTTACCTCTGCTGCCACACCTGAAGCCAGCATAATACCTGCCTCATAATGAAAACTGGCATTTTTAAATGTCACTTAGTATCCACAGTTGTCACTTAGTATCCACAGGGGTTGGTTCCAGGACCCACCGGGAATACCAGAATCCTAGGATGCTCAAGTCCCATAGTCAGCCCTCCATATCTGCAGACACAGAACCCGTGGAAACTGATTCAGTCCTTGAATGTATTTCCCTACCAAACAGCTAATTAGCATACACTTGGTTATATTGGACCTGGTGTTTTAGGAGACTTCCGTTGTAAACCCTGCTCCTGCCAACTCCCCTGCCACTTTCTAAGACCTAAACCCATGGACTAATATGATAAAAGGACTCTGGTGGAACCAAAGCATACTGTTTCTTAACAAAGCTTTTTTTAGTTAAGCGGCCCCAAATGAAATAGTACCAACATCAGTGAAATAGGAAGGAGGTGTGAGAAAAGGAAACAGTTCCAAGCTCATTACTAAAATGTCAGAATAACTTTTCACATTTGGTCTCATGATTAGATTTGAGTCTCCTGAGCACTAAAGATTCTTGAGAAGGGTGCTTCCCTGGTGGTCCAGTGGTTAAGACTCCGTGCTTCCACTGCAGGGAAGCATGAGTTCGATCTGCAGTGGGAGAACTAAGATCCCACATACTGTGTGGCACAGTCAAACAAAAATAAAGATTTTCTTGGGAGCCCACCGAGATGCTAAGAATGCCAACACTTTCTATTCCAAAGAGCCCATAGCCTGGTGTGCTTGGCCTTGCTCGCCAGCCAGCCGTCAGCCACACTTCCTGGCTGTAGGCTCTGCCCTTTACTCTGCAGAGTGAGAACTGACAAGCAGTTGCTCAATACCCAACAGCAACATCTGTCAAAGTAAACACAAGACTCTACTGAATGAACATCTTTTATTAATTGTTAGTTTCTTGATTGTGGGCAGTGAGGTACGAAGTAGATTGTAAGTTTTATTTTGTGGATTGAGACTAAATAATTCCAATTTCGTTTCTACAGGCAATTGCAGGAGATAAAAGTGATGAATGGTTTGCTGCACAAAAGAAACCAAAGGCAACAGGTTAATCGAAGACATCACACGCAACAAGCCTTGGTGATTCTTGCCCAACGCCCGTGAGGCCTGACGTGTGCATTACATGATGCATGCTCTCACAACTTGGGGGTTTCCTGTACAGGCTGAGGTGGTGACGATGCATGTATTTTAATCTTTAAAAGCTCTTGATATATTTTAGAAAATCCTATCATCGTCAGTTCATTTAAGGAACTCTTGCTGTCACTGCAAGGGTACATTCTGCATGTAACTCAGTTAGATTAGTAATTCTTCTCCAGGCTGGGACAGCTATATGGAACACGACCTTTGATTGAGGGTTGCGGGAATTTTGATAAGCATGTAGGTTTAATGAGAACAACTAAATCCAGATAAATCCAAATCAGTTACTTAAAGCAGGAGTCTTTCCAAGACCTGGAGACAGTATGCTTTTCGAATGTCTTACTCTGGCAGGCCTTGACATATAAAAACTTTTAAAGGAATTTCGTGCCTTGAACCAAAAGATTTAGTTAGCATTCCGATATACCTTGCTTTAAATTTTTTAGTCAGAAAAAGACAGAAGGATGTAATGTGTAAAGTTGCTACACGCCTGGCTCTGTGTTGGTTTCTCTCTTTCTCTCTATATATGAGTATTGTTTTGCTTTTAATCCTCTTAAGAGACCATGTTAGATTTCTTAGAGATGGATTAGATGATTTCTTCAGTATGAAAAACTATTAAAATATTTCCTTGTTATTTTCTTTTTGATTCTGCAGAACAAATCACTTTTTTTTATCACTGGAAACAAGTTGCGCATGTTCATTATGAAATGTTTTTTGGAAATTATGCTTCTGAAATCAAGCTGTTAGAACCAATTTGTAAGAATCATTATTTAAAGGTGGTAGTCAGTTTTACACTTTAGGGAAGAAACTAAGGAGATTGGAAAGGACTGACTTAGAAGTTACCAGTTCCTGTACAAGATACATGAAATTACTTGTAAATCATAGCCTCTAAAACCAATTGTTTCAGTGCAAAACAAACTATGTTCCTCCTGTCCACAATTGGTTCACCTTTTTCCTATACATAGGGAAATTATTATATGAATTTGAATAATCAAGTAAATACCTCATCTGTCTTCTTTAGACTATGATTCATTAATTCTCAGATTTTCTGTTAGATTATTAAGGAATTCTTGATGTTTCTCTCTAGTAATACTGTGTTCCTGAAAAGAAACTATACTTTTCCCAGTGTGTTAGACTGCTTTGTTGTAGCTTTCTATTTTGCAAGGCATGTGGAATCTTTGTTCTCTGACAAGGATCGAACTCAGGCCCCCTGCAGTGGAAGTATGCAGTCTTAACCACTGGACCACTAGGGAAGTTCCTGATGTGGCCTTCTAAGATTGTTATAGTAAAACAGGTGGTTTATGTAAGTACTAAACAGATGCTAGATTCCTCTTTATCTTACCCCCAGTTGTTTCTCTTAAATGTTGAGCTCTGCACAAGAGAGCTCTGCACAAGAGAACTGAATGCTGTTTAGCTATCTGGGACATTTTAGCTTTATGAAATCAGCTCCCTTTTATTTCTCTCATTGCCTGCCAGTTTTCCTTTGTTGCAGTCTTTAATATTTTATTCATCCTAAAACCATTTACTGTACCACTTTCACCTTTTATCAAGCAGTCCAAAAGTTGACCTCTGCATAGGCAGCTGCTAATTTTAAACAGGAAGTTATTACTTTCCCTCCCCTGGGGATGTAAAGGTTTAAAGATGGTTTTGTCCACACTGGTGTTTTTAAACAGATGAAATTGGGAAGTTCCTCCATTTCTCCAGAGTTGTGTTTTCAGAGTAGTGATTTTGTTTTTTTGGCCTTCAGGGTTGTGGTCCTAGTATATTAAGTTGAAGTTCAAATCTCTCCTGGATTTAAATCCAGAAAGACTGTAATATGGGAGTTCTTCCAGGTTAGCCTGGAGAGTTAGTATGAAATCCCCATTTGTCTGACATTGGGATGGAATTAGCAAAGCTAGGGACTTTCAGTGCTCCTTAATGTGACTTTCTGCCTATCTCACCTGTCCCACGATGTCATTGTGATCTGGCAGAGTTTCCAGGAGGGTTCCCCCTTGTCCACTGAAATTTATGGTAGAAGTTGATGGGAAATTTCAGTTTGGTCTAAGATAGCTTTCCTTTACCTTTGAGAAATCTGTAGAAAACTTATTACTCCATCCTTAAAGAGAAGTAAAGAAGCACCCTTGCCTCAGACCCTTCATAAGGTAATAGAGTCAGTGGTTCAAAAATAAAAACAGTATAAAAAGGTACTTACTGGAAAGCCTTGTTCCTCCCCATCAATCCTATACCCCCTTTCTCCTCATTAAGCATACACCTTCTTTCTCTCCCTTTCTCCCAAAATTTTAGCACACTATACCTTACTTTAAAAAAAAAAAAAATGTATTCTACTGTTGCTGTCTAGAGTCCTTATAATTTATTGAGTTTTATAATGATTTACAGAATGGTATGGCTATCTACTACAGCACCTAAATTGACAACATATTTTGGAACAAGGTGTTCTATTATTATTTTTACTATTAATTCACATTTAATGTGAATCATGGTCCTAAAAGCATCAAAATGTGTTCATAGTTATCTTCCAGGGAGAACAGCACCATTGTACAGCGTGGGTCTTGCCCAATTTATATTTAAGAGGAATAGTCCTTTATAGTCACTGTGGTATCCTGAGTACACGTGATTCTTGGGTAGTGCAGTTAGACTGTAGCAACTTTCTGAAAATATGTGAACACAAGTTCTTGAAGGAGATACCTGGCCAGATCTGGTTTCCTTTACCCTTTGAAGTCTTCTTTATGGTGGTTGCTTCTGTTGTTAAACAGTCCTCCATGAACTGGAGCTGGCCTGATATCATGAGCTAGGAAAATAGTTTGAAGAGAGTATTGGGAAATTCCATGCCACAGCTGGCTTTCTTCTCTGGAATGTCTTTAATAATACCATTTAGCACTCCTGTCTCAGGGCACCATTGTGCATTGAGGACTCCGTGAAAACACTAAGAAGAGACGCTGAGCTTAGGTGCCTTAGCCCCAGCACAGGTCAAGGGATGTGTTGTACTCCCCTAACAAATCCCACTTACATATGTAGACACGCTGTCCCACAAACATCCCCAAGCAGAAACCAAGGCTAGCTAAGGGACTGGTCCTAAGAAAAATTTGGTTGCATGGTCTTAAATGTGTCTTTCAGAGTCTGATATTTTGAAACCATCCATTCCAGTGTTTCTCAACTGCTGTGTTGTGATGCATCAATTCATCAATTTCAAAGTGTGATTTCCCTCAAAACATTAACTTCACCAGGCCTGTGTTCAGTAGGGGCTTTTGGTAGTGGGACTTGACTTCAGCTTTTTGAAAGACCAGGCCCCACCCCCACCCCCAACCCTATCAGTTCAGTTAAGTTCAGTCGCTCAGTCGTATCCTACTCTTTGCGACCCCATGAATCCCAGCATGCCAGGCCTCCCTGTCCATCACCAAATCCCGGAGTTCACCCAAGCTCAAGTCCATTGAGTCGGTGATGCCATCCAGCCATCTCATCCTTTGTCATCCCCTTCTCCTGCCTCCAAACCCTCCCAGCATCAGAGTCTTTTCCAATGAGTCAACTCTTTGCATGAGGTGGCCAAAGTACTGGAGTTTGAGCTTTAGCATCATTCCTTCCAAGGAACACCCATGGCTGATCTCCTTCAGAATGGACTGGGTGGATCTCCTTGCAGTCCAAGGGACTCTCAAGAGTCTTCTCCAACACCACAGTTCAAAAACATCAATTCTTCAGTGCTCAGCTTTCTGACAGTCCAACTCTCACATCCATGCATGACCACTGAAAAAAGCATAGCTTTGACTAGACGGACCTTTGTTGGCAAAGTAACGGCTCTGCTTTTCAATATGCTGTCTAGGTTGGTCATGACTTTCCTTCCAAGGAGTAAGCGTCTTGTAATTTCATGGCTGCAATCACCACCATCTGTAGTGATTTTGAAGCACCCAAAAAAGTCTGACACTGTTTCCACTGTTTCCCCATCTATTTGCCATGAAGTGATGGGACCAGATGCCATGATCTTCGTTTTCTGAATGTTGAGCTTTAAGCCAACTTTTTACTCTCCTCTTTCACTTTCATCAAGAGGCTTTGGGTTAATAGTGAATCAACAGTCCCTGGAGAGACAAGGGGCCTCAGACTCCTTTCCTTCCTTCTCCCCCTCCCCTTCCCAGAGGCTGAACCTCAGGAGAATGGTCTCACTGACCTCAAGTCAGAGCATGATTCTGCCCCAGCTCCTCTGCTTCTGCTGAATATCTGCATATGCTCTGGGGAAAAGGAAGGCTGGGAATTCAATCCTACAGAAAGCCAGTTTCGTCAGAACTTTCCCCTCAAGAAGAGATCCTTTTCATACATTTTGGATACCTCCCCCCAGGACTCTCACTTTTTATCACACAGACACCATTCATCAGTTGTGCAACAGCAGTCACTATCGTGCAGTTAAAGTGATTTATTGAGGTCTCAGCTACAGTGGTTGTTACAGCCTCAGGATATTTCAGCCCGCAAAAGATCTTTAAAGTGCTTCCTTCCCTACTAGAGCTTCCCTGCTTCTCTGTCCTCCCTAACCAGCTTCATTTTTCTTTAGTTCTTCCACTTTGGCAATGTAGATCCTCATGGCATCCATCTTGGACATCCCTCTATTTTCATTCCATGCCTCCCACTTGGCCTTGGCTTTCAGGTCGGTGGCAGGTGGGGCCGGGATGTTGCAGTCGCCCTGGGTGGCCTGTTTGTAATAGCTGTACACCAACAATTTCTCCTGATCGCTCACCGGCCCCTTCAATTGCTTGATGGCCACACAGGCCATCTCAAACTCCACTTGGCACATTGCGGGTGCTGAGGCTGGGCCCTTCTGTCCTTTCTAGGTGGTGTCCGGCACTAGAAGCTGGAGGATGGAGAGTTAGAAACGTTCAAGGCTGGTGATTAAGGCCGGGAAGGAGGGGAAGGGAGACAAGACAATGTATGGGAAGGACAGAGGATATACGTGGGTTATTTTACAGTACAGATTACAAACAGAGGCCCCTTGGATTAGATCTCCCACACAGGCGTTCTGGCTCGCACCGTGCATTTTCTGCGAAGGACAACCGTTAACGTTTCAATGGTGTTTGTGATGCCAGAAAACAATGGAGCAACTGCTGCTGTCAGAAGGAAGAATGCTGAGGGCCACGCGTTTTGGAGTGGGACAGGAGCCCCGCTGCGGGGGAGGAAGGCTCTCAGGGAGTGATGTGTCTATGCAGGTTAGTGGGCAGCCTGGGGAGGGGTATTTAGTGAGAGTGAACTAAATACCCACTAATACAGTGGCGGCGGTCGCATTACAGGATGTTGAAGAATGCAAGGCCAAGGACAGAGCTAACGGGAAGGACCAACTGGAACCCAGGANAACAACCCGATTATAAAACAGTATATATGATACTATCATAATTTTAAGGTATATTGTGTAATGAACAGAAAAAAACTGGATAATCTTGAAAGGGTGGCAGGGCTTATCTTTAAGTGGTGGGATTGCAGCCCATTTTACGTTTCTTCCTGCTTCTCTGCTTTTCTGAACCTCTATGGAGATACAGTATTCGTGTCACACTTAGAAGGCTCCGTGTTACCACAGCTGTGTCCCCAGACTCCTCGTCGATGGAGCCACCCTGCCGCAGGTTGTGTACTGTTCACACTCGGGTGGTGTGAACCCTCCGATACCGGACTGTGGATGGAGAGAATTCCAAGGGACTTGAGCGTGGGGTAGGGGTGTCCTGAACTAGTCCCCCAGGGGTGCTGAGGGATGACTGTGTAGTTTCTAGCACAGACAAACCACGCTTTATTGCACTTCACAGACTGTGTCTTTCACAAATTTCACGTTTGTGGCGACCCCGTGCCAAGCCAGTCTGTGCGTGCCGTTTTCCCAGCAGCATTTGCCACTTCACGTCTCTGTCGCATTTTGGTGCCTCTTGCAACATTTCTACAGCAAAAAGATATAACTTGCTAAAGGCTCAGGTGACGGNACTTCACAGACTGTGTCTTTCACAAATTTCACGTTTGTGGCGACCCCGTGCCAAGCCAGTCTGTGCGTGCCGTTTTCCCAGCAGCATTTGCCACTTCACGTCTCTGTCGCATTTTGGTGCCTCTTGCAACATTTCTACAGCAAAAAGATATAACTTGCTAAAGGCTCAGGTGACGGATAGTGCTTTTTAGCAATGAAGTGTTTTAAAATTGAGGTGTGTACATTGATTTTTTAGACATAACACAACTGTCCACTTAGTAGACTGCTGTATTATGTGAACATAGCTTTTATACGTCCTAGGAAACCAAAAAAATCATGTGACTCGCTTTATTGCCGTGATCACTGGATTGCCGTGGTGTGGAAGTGAGCCGACACACCAGCAGGTGCGCCTGTCTGTCAGTTCTAAACTCTTCTGGATGTTGTATAAAGGCCGGGCCGCGTACTTGCCCAACCAGGTGTCGAATCCATATATAAAGGCTTTCAGCCCAGCTTTTTCTGCTTAGCCAAATTCGCATAGTTTCTCCTCTAAATAGTCAGCTTGTTCTTGAGCAGGAGGGGTCATTAAATAAGCTGCGAACATGTAACATGTATGATCACTTGTTTAGTCTTGAAAGTACCCTCTTGTCTTTTGGTTTATATAGTACTGAGGCCGGCTAGGGTCCAACAGTGATCAACAAATCTGTAGACTGTGACTGACTCCTCTTTCCAATATTTCTACTAGATGCTTAGTGTCCCCAGAGTCAGTTAGCAAGTCAAAATTGTGTTCTTAGGCTTCGAAAGTACTGCTCTTTAAAGATGATGGCTGATTGTTGCTATTCAGTTGCCTTATGTACAGATGGGGGTGTTGAGCATTGCAGCTGGGAATACGAACAAGGAAATGGGCACCCAGTGGGATGTAGAAAACCTCAACTTCCTGTAACTTTGAATGGGTTGCTGTATTAGGGTGAATTTTAAGCTTCTTGGGCCCTTAAATTTGCAAATCTATATAATAATAAATACATAATAAATAATGAAAAAAATGATGAACTACAGTCACTGAAACAAACTTTGAGGATTATAAAAATAACCCAAATATGCTAGATGGGATTGACAAGGCAGTGGTGTATTAACAAATAATGTCCAAGTTGCAGTTGCTTAAAGCAATAAAGTTTTGTTTATGTAAACGTTCATTTTGCAGTCTGATGCAGGTTGGATCACTCTCTTCGCAGCTCTCCTCCAAGCTATGTCTTCTTACATTATTTGATGCCACCATCTTCATAGGTAACCTCCAAATTCGTGGCAGAAGGGAAGAGAGATTGTAGTTGATTTGCACAGGAGATTTTATTGGCACTTAAAAGTGGCACATTCAATTTCACTTACATTTCATAGCTGGAACCCAGTTTCATGGCCCATAACGATAAGGAAGCTGATCTTCCTCCATGCCTCGGAAAAATATAATGAAATAGGGTCATGAAGCATCCTGTCTGCCACACCAAAGTTTTAGAAGAATAAAATGGGCCACTAACTGTATGTTATAGATCCGTGCAGTTCAGTCTCTCAGTCGTGTCCGACTCTTTGTGACCCCGTGGACTGCAGCACACCAGGCCTCCCTGTCCGTCACCAGCTCCCAGAGTTTACCCAAACTCATGTCCGTCGAGTCGTTGATGCCATCCAACCATCTCATCCTCTGTCAGCCCCTTCCCTTCCCACCTTCCGTCTTTCCCAGCATCAGTGTCTTTTCTAATGAGTCAGTTCTTCACATCAGGCAGCCAAAGTATTGGAGTTTCTGCTTCAACATCAGTCCCTCCAATAAATATTCAGGACTGACATCCTTTAGGATTGACTGGTTGGATCTCCTTGCAGTCCAAGGGACTCTCAAGAGTCTTCTCCCACACCACAGTTCAAAAGCATCAGTTCTTTGGCACTCAGCCTTCTTTATGGTCCAGCTCTCACACCCATACATGACCACTGGAAAAACCATAGCTTTGACTAGACAGACCTTTGTCGGCAAAGTAATGTCTCTGCTTTTGAATATGTTGTCTAGGTTGGTCATAGCTTTTCTTCCAAGAAACAAGCGTTTTTAAATTTCATGGCTGCAGTGATTTTGGAGCCCAAGAAAATAGTCTATCAACCATTTCCACTGTTTCCCCATCTATTTTCCATGAAGTGATGGGACCAGATGCCATGATCTTAGTTTTCTGAATGTTGAGTTTTAAGCCAACTTTTTCACTCTCTTTCACTTTCATCAAGAGGCTCTTTATTTCTTCACTTTCTGCCATAAGGGTGGTGTCATCTGCATATCTGAAGTTATTGATATTTCTCCTGGCAATCCTGATTCCAGCTTGTGCTTCATCCAGCCCAGCATTTCACATGATGTACTCAGCATATAAGTTAAAGAAGCAGGGTGACAATATACAGCCTTGACATACTCCTTTCTCGATTTGGAACCAGTCTGTTGTTCCATGTCCAGTTCTAACTGTTGCTTCTTGAACTGCGTATAGCTTTCTCAGGAGGCAGGTCAGGTGGTCTGGTGTTCCCATCTCTTTCGGAATTTTCCACACTTTATTTTGATCCACACAGTCAAAGGCTTTGGTGTAGTCAATAAAGCAGAAGTAGATGGTTTTTTGGAACTCTTGCCTTCTCAATGATCCAGCAGATGTTGGCAATTTGATCTCTGGTTCCTCTGCTTTTTCTACATGCAGCTTGCGGGTCTGGGAGTTTGTGGATGACTTTCAGCTCTCCCTGTCTGTCTGTTCCCTTCTCTGTAGCTTTCGTCTCGTTCTCTGCCTTTCTGTCACATTAAGCTGCCCGAGGCTGTGGTGCAGTGAGTGGTAATTGACCTGTTTGCCTGTTGCCTTCATTTCTTATGGGAGAAGAGAATCTCAGGAAGGTTTCACTGTATCTGAAGAGATTCATTTATTTATCCATTCATCAAATTTTAATTGAGCTCCTGTTATATGCCAGGCACTATTTTAGGTATTGAGAATGTAGTGGTCAACAAGACAGAATTCCTGTCTTGTATTCTGGTCAGATTTATTGATCACCAATATTTCAATTAGTAACCGTAAATTGCTAATATACCAACTATAAGGCTTACAAAATTAGAGTAAGCGTCATAGGATTAATGCAGTGTAAGTAGATTCATGGTGGTTGGTTTTATAAACCATAATATCACTGGGAATAATATGGATCTTTTTTTTTTTCTTTTAGCTTTAAAGAAACCCCCTGTTTCCTTTTCTCAATATGAAAGTCATCAAGTAATCGCCCATCTTCCAACTGGACAACCTCTCTCCCCAAATATGGTTCCAGGTATGAAGTCTTATTCTTAAAAGTCCATTTGAAAATCAGTGTACTAGTTATGTTTGTTATATAGGGAATAAAACCTGTCATTCAGGAGCACAGTGAAGTATCATTTATTCTTCTAGTTAACATTATGTATTGTCAAATGACTGATAAAAGCTCAGGGAGAAATCATTATAAAATTAACTTTGTCTAATGGACTATTAAGAGCAGAAGAGTTATTTGTTCTGCCACTTTGGACTACCTTCCCTTTCAGTACTACTGGTGTGTATGTACTTACCTTCTTCAGAGTGTGTTCAAGTGTATCTCTCAGAGGCCTCTTCAAAGTTAAGAGATCCATCTGTATTCAGCTCCCTACTCTATACTTTTATGTTTGTTTTCTACTGAATACCTACTCAGTTTTACAGGAATGTTTCCCTAAAATGAGAATTGATATGAATAAAATTCATTGTAATAAAGATCTAAATCAATTCTTTGATGAGTTAAAAAGAGAAGTGAAGGAAAGAAAAGATACATCCAGGAGATACTAATAAGAATCAGGAGTTGTGTCACTGTGTAGATGAAAATGGCTTTGAGAATAGAAATTCTAAGAGCCTTATGGATTTTGGCGATTTCTGACAGCAATTTAGAATTTAGAGGGAAGATACAGATATGACTGGCTTTACATTAGTCCTTGAGGTCTCAGAGAGTGAGTGACTGAAAAACAATATATACTGTTGGCGAATAAGTTTATAATCAGTAATAAATATATCTACCTGGGAATGGTCAGTAAACATCACACAACTAAAATCACATTGGTTATAAGCTTTGATTAAAGAAATAAAATAAAGCTTAAAAAAAAAAACAAAACCCTACCTGCTAACCCAGTATCAGATAACAGTGTGTCTTGCTTTGCCCAAATAGGTCTCATGAAATTTTTCTGCAAAATATGACCTTAATTTGATCATTTTTGCCTTAGATTCTCATATAAACCACAACGGAAACTCTAGAACTTCAAAACAGAACCCTTCCAATCCTCTTCAGCGTTTGATTCCAGGCCCTAACTTGGAGAGTGAGCCCAGAATTCAAGCAGAAGTTCTAAAACAGGCTACCAAGGATCGAGCTGGTGATTTCCATAAACTGAAGCAAAGTAAGAATCAGTTGATAAGTATTATGCTGAAAAGATCTCTTTAAATACATTGATTTACAAGGCTCAGTGTGTATCTTCATTATCAAAATCTCTAACGAATGTATAGTAAAGTTTTACACCTATAAAGAGAAAGTATGATGGTGGTAAAATTTTAAAGAAAAGTAGGTCTTACATATTCTAAAGAACACATTCAAAGACTTCTTTTGTTCTCCAGTATTAAAAAAAACAATTCAGGTGAGTTGATTTTTTAAAATGCTGTCAGTTCTTACGAAGGTAAAATTTTTTTGAGAAGTGAGTAAAGATAATATTTTGTTAAGCTAGTGAATGAAACTTTGATTAGAAGAGAGGGAAGCTCGAGTCTTGGAAACTGGGTTCTGGGAGCAATAAAGACTGCATGGTAGAAGGCGCTCCGCTGTCTGCTTTCCCAGTCCTTCCAGCTGCAATTTGCTTCATTTAGGTTTTAGGAGAGAACTGAAAAAAAATGGAACAGATTCATAGTACTGGGTAATAAGGTTTGACTGCTTAATTGTTTCAGAGATATTGATTATGATAAGTGGAAAATACCTGTTTATTTGCATAATTCTCTAATTGGTAGATTTTCAAGTTGTAGAAGAAAAAATTCTAGTAGTTGACAGAATTAGGAGCAGGCCAGCTCTCTTAAACTGTCCTTTTCGCTGCCTCTGCTCCTTAGACCTTCCTCCTTTCGGCCTCTGAATAGACAGTGTCTGAGAGCCCAGCGTGCCTCTGTTGACTCTCAAGGGTGACTGCCACGGCGACAGCTCTTCAGAGCAGCGCTCAGGCGTTCACTTGCACACAGGCTGTTTGTATGGCGAGAGCTGCACAGTGTCACATTTAAAAACTGGCCTTATGACAGTTATTCGTATTTCTGCGTCTATATGAACATATACTTTATTTACATTTAATTGATTTTCCTTCCTTGATGTTTTAAAGCCTATCCATGTATCTTGACTGAAATATGTAAAAAATGTTTTTGTTTACAAGGATATGGCTAACATTTTAAATACAGTGAAAAAATATTTCCTCCAAATCTTGTTGGAGGATTGGCTTCAAAACTTTTAGCTCAACAAAAAGAGGTTTATGGTAAGATAAAATGTTACTTTGATCACTTAAGACTTTCTTCTACCTATAGTTTATTCTGTAAAAACTGTTATCACTCTCTTAGCTCCCAGCCAGTCTTTGGGTAGCTGTGACTGGAAAGTCACTACTTTCTGCAAGCTTTTTCCCGGCCGTGTCCTGTGGTATGCAGGTTCCTAGCTCGCCGGCCAGGGACCAAACCCACGCCCATGCCCGTGCCCCTGCATGGTGGGGGCACAGAGCCCTAACCTCTGGACTGCCAGGGAATCCCCTACACTTTCTTTTTAAAAGAGTTTTAAAGTCTTATTCGGAGCTCTTTTCAGCATATACGGAGAGAGTTGGAACCAGTGTGAGCGCTGTCTTGTGACTTACTTTGACATTATTTCTTACATGCGTTTTGACTTATCAAATGGTTATGTAGTTGTCATTAAAATACACACACACACACACACACACACACACACACACACACACACATAAAGATATATACATGTATTCCATTGTATTTAGGCAATAGTAATAGTTCACCTAGCTCTGCTCTTTAGTTGATTGTTTAAATTTTTTCATGTGTCTTATGTTAGCAGTCATGACTATGATTACCTTTCCCTGCTTGTGCTTTGAGTGTTCTTTTATGAGTACGATCTCCTGACTGAATTTGCAAAGTACTTGACTAACTTTACAGCTCCTGTTAGAAATCGTCAGATTGTTCTCTAGAACAGTTTCACAGTGTCACTAGAGATTTAAATTTGTGGTAAAATACATATACAATCCAGCAGAGCGCACAGTTCAGTGGTATTCAGTACATTCGCAGAGTTGTGCAGTCATCACGACCGCTTTCTAGGTCCAGAAAGTGCTCACTGATTCAGAAGAGCACCCTGCGCCCAGCACGCAGTCACCCCCCTGTATGCTGCCACCCACAGTCCTTGGCAACGACTGGCCTTACTTCTGACTGTGGATTCACCTATTCTGGATATTCCATGCAAATGGAATCACACAGTATGTAGCCTTTTTTGTCTGGCTTCTTCTCAGCATGTTTCCAGGGTTCAGCCAGGTGACCCTTTATTCCTCTTGGGGCTGGATATCATTCAGTTGTATGAATACAGTTTGTTTATCCACTCACCCATAGACGGGCGTTTGGATTGTTCTCACTTTTCGGCTGTTGAGACTAGTGTTGCTCTGAACATTTATTGACAAGTTTTTATTGAACACCCGTTTTCCATTTCTTAAAGTGTTGTTATATACGTAGGTGTAGAATTGCGGGGTTATCAGTAATTCTGTGTTTAGCCTTATAAGGAAAGCCATTCTCCATGGCAGCTGCACCGTTTTACAGTTCCATCAGCTGCTTGAGGGGTCCAGTTTCTCAACATCCTTGTCAGCACTTAATATTTTCCATTGTCGTTGTTTTCACTGCTGCCATCCTAGCGTGTGTGAAGTGGTATCTCACTGTGACCTTCATTTGCATTTCCCTAATAACTGATGACAACGATCCTCTTTTCATGTATTTGTTGGCCATTTATATATCCTCTTTGGAGAAATGTCTATTCCAGTCCTTTGCCTATTTTAAAATTGGGTTGTTTTCCTTGCTGTTGAGTTTTAAGCATTATTTATGTATTCTGGATAGTAGATCCTTATCAGATATGTGATTTGCAAATGGTTTTGCCCACTCTAGTGTTTGTGTTTTCACACTCTGAAAGTCCTACAATGCTCCAAGTTTTACTTTTGATGAAGTCCAATCCATCTATTTTTCTTTTGCGGTTCATGCTTTTGGTGTCATGTCTAAGAAATCTTTGCCAAATCAAAGGTCATGTTTTCCTCTAAGGACTTTATAGTTTTTGGTCTTTTTTTTTTTTTTTAACCTTGAGGTATAATTGACTTACAATATTCTATTAGTTTCAGGTATACAACATAATGATTCAACATTTGTATACATTGCAAAATGGTCACCACAATAATAGTTTTCGCTTTCATATGTAGGTTTCTGGTTGTATTTTACGTTAATACTTACATATGGTGTGAGGTAAGGATCCAGTTATACTCTGTATGCGGGTACTCAGTTGTCCCAGCACCATGTGTTGAAGAGATCTTCTTTCTCCATTGAGCAGTCTTGGCATTCTTGTCAAAAATCAGTTGATGAGAGGTGTATGGGTTTATTCTGGACTTTGAGTTCTGTTCCACTGGCAGCAGATGCCGGCAGCACACTGTTCTGATTGCTGTCACTTGGTAGTAAGCTTTGAAATTGGGAAGTGTGAGTTTTCCAACTTTGCCCTTCATTGTAAGATTATTCTGACTTTTGGAATCTATGACAATTCCATCTGAATTTTAGGATCTGCTTGTTTATTTCTACTAAAGAGACAGTTGGGATTTTAATAGAAATTGTATCAAATTTGTAGATTGCTTTGGGGAGGACTGTCATCTGAACAATATTAGGTCTATTAATCCGTGAAGATAGGATGTCTTTCCATTAATTTAGGGTATCTTAATTTTTTTCAGAAATTTTTGTAGTTTTCAGTGACAAATCTTGTGCCCCCTTGGTTAAATTTATTCCTAAGCATTGCATTCTTTTTTATGTTACTGTAAATCAAGTTCTCTTAATTTTCTTTTCAGATTGTTTATTGCTAATGCACAGAAATATGACTGATTTTTTTTTCCCTTAGCTTTTGGTTTTAAAATTTTTAATGTGAATTTCTAAGAATATGCTAATATTTGGGCTCATTTCAAAAATTAGAATGTATTTTATTTTCACTCTTTTAGAATAATAGGTATGAATCATTGTTTTTAAATATACTATAAAATATACCTATGTCATATATATTAGCATATATAAATATACTTAAGTCAATATTTTGAATATGATTCAAAAATTTTATGAGTATTTTACATCAAATACATTTTTTCTTTTTGCTTTTGTCCTGCCTTCACCCATTTCTCCTATGTCCCCACCCCAGCCTCTGCCAACTATCAATCTATTCTTTGTATTATGAGTTTTATTTTTGTTTGTTTTACTCTTTTTTTTTAGTTTCTACATAGAAGAGAGATTATATGGTACTTACTGTTTCACTTGGCATAACGCCATCAAGGTTCAGTCATGTTGTTGCAGATGACAAGATCTCATTCTTTTTTATGGCTAAATAAGAGTTCCTCACACACATATACCAACTCTCTTTGTCCGTTCATTGCCCCATGGACGCTTAGGCTGTTCCCATGTCTTGGCTGTTGTGAATGATGCTAATTAGCATGGAGGTGCATGTATCTTTTCAAGTTAGTGTCTTCATTTCCTTCAGATAAAAATCCAAAATGGAATTGCTGGATCATAAGATTTTTAAAAAAAATTTTTGAGGAACCTCCATAATGTTTTCTATATAAAACCATAGTGGTAGCACCAGTTTACTCTCCAGGAGTGCATAATGGTTCCCTTTCCTCCACATTTCTCCAGTTATGACTGATTCTTGTTTGTTGATCTTGTATCCTACAACTTAGCTGAATTTAACACGGTAGGTTTTTATTTGTGTATATTCAAGCATATCCATCTTGACTTATGAGACTCTTCATTTCTTTTATAGAAAATCATCTATCTTATTTGGCCATATATATACTACTAAATTTTCACTGTTTTTTTTTTTTTTAACCACCAGTGGATTATTTGGTCTCTTTGGAATATGCTGTGCTGTGCTAAGTTGCTTCAGTCGCATCTTGGCTCTTCTGTCCAGGCAAGAATACTGGAGTGGGTTGCCATGCCCTCCTCCAGAGGATCTTCCCCACCCAGAGANATGTATTCCATTGTATTTAGGCAATAGTAATAGTTCACCTAGCTCTGCTCTTTAGTTGATTGTTTAAATTTTTTCATGTGTCTTATGTTAGCAGTCATGACTATGATTACCTTTCCCTGCTTGTGCTTTGAGTGTTCTTTTATGAGTACGATCTCCTGACTGAATTTGCAAAGTACTTGACTAACTTTACAGCTCCTGTTAGAAATCGTCAAATTGTTCTCTAGAACAGTTTCACAGTGTCACTAGAGATTTAAATTTGTGGTAAAATACATATACAATCCAGCAGAGCGCACAGTTCAGTGGTATTCAGTACATTCGCAGAGTTGTGCAGTCATCACGACCGCTTTCTAGGTCCAGAAAGTGCTCACTGATTCAGAAGAGCACCCTGCGCCCAGCACGCAGTCACCCCCCTGTATGCTGCCACCCACAGTCCTTGGCAACGACTGGCCTTACTTCTGACTGTGGATTCACCTATTCTGGATATTCCATGCAAATGGAATCACACAGTATGTAGCCTTTTTTGTCTGGCTTCTTCTCAGCATGTTTCCAGGGTTCAGCCAGGTGACCCTTTATTCCTCTTGGGGCTGGATATCATTCAGTTGTATGAATACAGTTTGTTTATCCACTCACCCATAGACGGGCGTTTGGATTGTTCTCACTTTTCGGCTGTTGAGACTAGTGTTGCTCTGAACATTTATTGACAAGTTTTTATTGAACACCCGTTTTCCATTTCTTAAAGTGTTGTTATATACGTAGGTGTAGAATTGCGGGGTTATCAGTAATTCTGTGTTTAGCCTTATAAGGAAAGCCATTCTCCATGGCAGCTGCACCGTTTTACAGTTCCATCAGCTGCTTGAGGGGTCCAGTTTCTCAACATCCTTGTCAGCACTTAATATTTTCCATTGTCGTTGTTTTCACTGCTGCCATCCTAGCGTGTGTGAAGTGGTATCTCACTGTGACCTTCATTTGCATTTCCCTAATGACTGATGACAATGATCCTCTTTTCATGTATTTGTTGGCCATTTATATATCCTCTTTGGAGAAATGTCTATTCCAGTCCTTTGCCTATTTTAAAATTGGGTTGTTTTCCTTGCTGTTGAGTTTTAAGCATTATTTATGTATTCTGGATAGTAGATCCTTATCAGATATGTGATTTGCAAATGGTTTTGCCCACTCTAGTGTTTGTGTTTTCACACTCTGAAAGTCCTACAATGCTCCAAGTTTTACTTTTGATGAAGTCCAATCCATCTATTTTTCTTTTGTGGTTCATGCTTTTGGTGTCATGTCTAAGAAATCTTTGCCAAATCAAAGGTCATGTTTTCCTCTAAGGACTTTATAGTTTTTGGTCTTTTTTTTTTTTTTTTAACCTTGAGGTATAATTGACTTACAATATTCTATTAGTTTCAGGTATACAACATAATGATTCAACATTTGTATACATTGCAAAATGGTCACCACAATAATAGTTTTCGCTTTCATATGTAGGTTTCTGGTTGTATTTTACGTTAATACTTACATATGGTGTGAGGTAAGGATCCAGTTATACTCTGTATGCGGGTACTCAGTTGTCCCAGCACCATGTGTTGAAGAGATCTTCTTTCTCCATTGAGCAGTCTTGGCATTCTTGTCAAAAATCAGTTGATGAGACGTGTATGGGTTTATTCTGGACTTTGAGTTCTGTTCCACTGGCAGCAGATGCCGGCAGCACACTGTTCTGATTGCTGTCACTTGGTAGTAAGCTTTGAAATTGGGAAGTGTGAGTTTTCCAACTTTGCCCTTCATTGTAAGATTATTCTGACTTTTGGAATCTATGACAATTCCATCTGAATTTTAGGATCTGCTTGTTTATTTCTACTAAAGAGACAGTTGGGATTTTAATAGAAATTGTATCAAATTTGTAGATTGCTTTGGGGAGGACTGTCATCTGAACAATATTAGGTCTATTAATCCGTGAAGATAGGATGTCTTTCCATTAATTTAGGGTATCTTAATTTTTTTCAGAAATTTTTTTAGTTTTCAGTGACATATCTTGTGCCCCCTTGGTTAAATTTATTCCTAAGCATTGCATTCTTTTTTATGTTACTGTAAATCAAGTTCTCTTAATTTTCTTTTCAGATTGTTTATTGCTAATGCACAGAAATATGACTGATTTTTTTTTCCCTTAGCTTTTGGTTTTAAAATTTTTAATGTGAATTTCTAAGAATATGCTAATATTTGGGCTCATTTCAAAAATTAGAATGTATTTTATTTTCACTCTTTTAGAATAATAGGTATGAATCATTGTTTTTAAATATACTATAAAATATACCTATGTCATATATATTAGCATATATAAATATACTTAAGTCAATGTTTTGAATATGATTCAAAAATTTTATGAGTATTTTACATCAAATACATTTTTTCTTTTTGCTTTTGTCCTGCCTTCACCCATTTCTCCTATGTCCCCACCCCAGCCTCTGCCAACTATCAATCTATTCTTTGTATTATGAGTTTTATTTTTGTTTGTTTTACTCTTTTTTTTTAGTTTCTACATAGAAGAGAGATTATATGGTACTTACTGTTTCACTTGGCATAACGCCATCAAGGTTCAGTCATGTTGTTGCAGATGACAAGATCTCATTCTTTTTTATGGCTAAATAAGAGTTCCTCACACACATATACCAACTCTCTTTGTCCGTTCATTGCCCCATGGACGCTTAGGCTGTTCCCATGTCTTGGCTGTTGTGAATGATGCTAATTAGCATGGAGGTGCATGTATCTTTTCAAGTTAGTGTCTTCATTTCCTTCAGATAAAAATCCAAAATGGAATTGCTGGATCATAAGATTTTTAAAAAAAATTTTTGAGGAACCTCCATAATGTTTTCTATATAAAACCATAGTGGTAGCACCAGTTTACTCTCCAGGAGTGCATAATGGTTCCCTTTCCTCCACATTTCTCCAGTTATGACTGATTCTTGTTTGTTGATCTTGTATCCTACAACTTAGCTGAATTTAACACGGTAGGTTTTTATTTGTGTATATTCAAGCATATCCATCTTGACTTATGAGACTCTTCATTTCTTTTATAGAAAATCATCTATCTTATTTGGCCATATATATACTACTAAATTTTCACTGTTTTTTTTTTTTTTAACCACCAGTGGATTATTTGGTCTCTTTGGAATATGCTGTGCTGTGCTAAGTTGCTTCAGTCGCATCTTGGCTCTTCTGTCCAGGCAAGAATACTGGAGTGGGTTGCCATGCCCTCCTCCAGAGGATCTTCCCCACCCAGAGATCAAACCCACGTCTCTAATGTCTCCCGCCTTGGCAGGGAGGTTTTTTACCACTGGCACCACCTGGGGAGCCTGAGCTTGTGTCTGCTGCTGCTAAGTCACTTCAGTCGTGTCCGACTCTGTGTGACCCCATAGACGGCAGCCCACCAGGCTCCCCCATCCCTGGGATTCTCCAGGCAAGAATACTGGAGTGGGTTGCCATTCACTCGGAAATAAATGGTCTTAGAAGATGCAGGTACTGACAAAGCAAAGACTTTATTGGAAAGGGGAGCTCAAGCAGAGAGCAGCAGGGTGAGGGAGCCCAGGAGAAGCGCTCTGCCACACGGTTCACAGTCTCGGGCTTTAGGTGGCACTGTTAGCTTTCTGGCTAATGATCTTGCCCATGCCCATATTTGGTCCGATCCAGGGCCTTTCCTCATGGCGCGTGCACCCCTCAGTCAAGCTGGTTTCCAGCAGGAGGGTTTCTGGAAGGTTGGCAGGACGTATCACGAACTGGTGTCTCCTCCCTTCTCTTGGCCGCTCCCCAAATCTTCTGGTTAGTCTTTGGTTATTGGGCCTTCTGGTGGTGAGACTGCTCGTGCCAGCTGTTATCACCATGCCTGGCCACGGCGGGTGGTTCTGGTGAACGGTTTCCTAACAGACCATTCAGTTCAGTTCAGTTCAGTTCAGTCACTCAGTCGTGTTCGACTCTTTGTGACCCCATGAATCGCAGCACGCCAGGCCTCCCTGTCCATCACCAAATCCCGCAGTTCACTCAAACTCATGTCTGTCGAGTCCGTGATGCCATCCAGCCATCTCATCCTCTGTCGTCCCCTTCTCCTCCTGCCCCCAATCCCTCCCAGCATCAGAGTCTTTTCCAGTGAGTCAACTTCTCCCGTGAGGTGGCCAAAGTATTGGAGTTTCAGCTTTAGTATTGGTCCTTCCAATGAACACCCAGGACTGATCTTTAGAATGGACTGGTTGGATCTCCTTGCAGTCCAAGGGACTCTCAACAGACCATTAGAGGTAATGTAATCCCAGTTAGTCTAGACTAGCAACGTCCACATCGCCTGTGACTGTTAAAAAGACTTCAGACTCTGCCCTAGACCTGACTTATACTTACATTAAGGTGTGAGCCTCCACTGTTATGTGCTTCTTCATTTTGTAAACAAATAAAACTAGATCCAGAGTGTAATTTACTCGAGGCAAATAGCAGAACAACCGGGACTATTATTTAGGTCCCTTATCCTTAGGTTCACTGTTTTTTCACTGTATTATTTTCACTACGTCCTCAGTACTTTAGACGTTTTGGAAAAATTCTTTAATAGTTCCTTTTCTTGTTCTCTTTCTGGCAGACTCCTAATTATACTTGAAAGCTGTGCTCTGCTGGCATCTGTTTGATAAGCCCTTCTTCATATCCCTACTCTCTTGATCAAGTCAGGCACTCCCTTCTCACACTGTGGTTGACCCTTGAGCAACTTAAAGACTGCAGGGGGACGAGCACAGTAAAGACAGGAGCAGGCATAAATGCAGGAAAATAAAGAATAATTAGGGGAGAGAAAATCCAACATACCCCTGGTGATATGCGATGAAGAAAGTATCTTCGTTTTCTTCTGTTTAGAAGATAAACAACATTCTAACACTTTGACAATAAATTTGAAAACTTAGATCAAATTAGTAGTTTCCTGGAAAATTGATTACAAATATTAACTTAAGATTTAAGAGCCTGAACAAAAACCAATAACATTAAATAAGTTGAATAGGTAATCAAAAGTCTCACCACATCCCAAAAGAGATGCTGCTTTAAGTAGCAGAGCTTAACTACATTACTAAATTCAGGATCACTATGTGAAATTGATAATTAAATCACAAAACAAAAAGACCAGTGAAAAGAAGACACCTGGCCCAGATCAAGACAGGAAGAGATGGCACAAATTAACAATATCAGGAATGAAAACGAATGTATTAGCATAGATCCTACAGGTAGTAATATCAGAGGATATTTAGTGATTATAGATTAATATTTGAAACACTGCTTGAAGATTTAGAGAAATGGATGATAGCCTAGACGAACACCCGTATACATACTGGCTCAAGAAGATGAGGAAAATCTGAATAGTCTTATATCCCTCTGAAATATCGAATCTGTAATTTAAAACTTTCCCTTAATGAAATTTTCATGCCCAAATGGTTTTGCTGGTGAATTCTTCCATTTAAGGAAGAAATCCAACCAATCTAACGTGAACTCTTTTGGAAAACTGAAAAGGTATACATACTTCCAAGCTCCTTTTATGAAGTTAGCATATGTTGGCTCCCACTCCAGCACTCTGCCTGGAAAATCCCAGGGACGGCGGAGCCTGGTGGGCTGCAGTCCGTGGGGTCGTGAAGAGTCGGACACGACTGAAGCAGCTTAGCAGCAGCAGCAGCATATGTTGGCTAGCAAAACTAAGGATGCTATGAAAAAAGAAAGTTATAGGACAGTCCCTCTTATTAGCAGAGATATAAATAATCTTGAAAAACATATTAGTAAGTCAAGTCCAGAGATAGATAAAAGTTATATACATAATGCCCATGTTGAATTTATTTTCGAAATGCAAGGATATTTAATATTTGAAAAGCAGTCTATGTACTATAATTCACCACATGCATCAAATATATGAGAAAAATCAAATGATTATCTCAATTCATGCAAAGAAAACATTTGAGGAAATGCAGTTCAGTTCAGTTCAGTCGCTCAGTCAGTAGCGTCCGACCCTCTGCAACCCCATGAATCACAGCATGCCAGGCCTCCCTGTCCATCACCAACTCCCGGAGTTCACTCAGACTCACGTCCATCGAGTCGGTGATGCCTTCCAACCATCTCATCCTCTGTCATCCCCGTTTCGTCCCGCCTTCAATCTTTCCCAGCATCAGGGTCTTTTCAAATGAGTCAGCTCTTCAATCAGGTGGCCAAAGAATTAAGGAAATTCAGCATGTATTTATTAAAAACAGCAAGCTCTAAGCAAACTAGGATTAGAAGGTAATTTCCTTAATCTGATAGAGTGTCTGCCAATATCCTGTCACAAATATCATACTTAATGGTGAATTATCAGAAACTTTCCTCTGACACCCAGAGGACTAGGATAACCTGTCCAGCTCTTCTCAGTAGGTCCTACTCAGCAAAACAAAGTATAAGAAAGGAAAATAAGCAGTGTGGAGATGAGAAAGGGAGAAATAAAACTGACGAGCCAATACTAAGATGGTTTTATATGTAGAAAATTAAAAACCAGTATTAAATTATTAAATATTTTTAGCAAAGTTATTAGATATGAGATTGAAAGTTAATTGCATTTCTATATGTCAGCAGTAAACATATAAAATGAAAAATTTAAAAAGAAACTTTTTAAGGTTTTTATAAGTTATTTTTAAAAAACATTTCCACCTAGCAAAAACAAACATTCACCATAAATCACTTAGTTAGGATAAATTTGTCCAATCAAACTGGTATAGCATGGCTCAAGGGCTCAGAAGTTATCTCCCAGAATCAAGGCAAGAACCAGTCCTGAAGACAAGACTTTACATCTCTGACTGTGAAGGTCTTCTATCAGTTCAGTCCAGTCGCTCAGTCGTGTCCAACTCTTTGCGACCCCATGAATCGAAGCACGCCAGGCCTCCCTGTCCATCACCAGCTCCCAGAGTTTACTCAGACTCACATCCATCGAGTCCGTGATGCCATCCAGCCATCTCATCCTCGGTCGTCCCCTTCTTCTCCTGCCCCCAATCCCTTAGCAGCAGCAGCAGCAGCAGCAGCGTTCTTCAGACCAGCAGTTGGCGCCGGTTGCAGCAGCCGAGGTGGCACGTGCCTCTTGAATACTCAGAGGCCAGGTTTGGGAGAAGGGAGTGGGAAGCTGGTATAAATTTGCAGCTGCTTGCCCAGCGCCAGCCCCCTCCTTGCCAGACGTGCTCTTAAGGGCCTGAGACCTGGAGGCTGTCCTGGAAGAGCTGGGGTGACGCTTCCTAAGGTGTGCTAGTAATAGGAGGCTGTAGAGGAACGTTCTAGACCCTGCCCCCAGCCAGCTCCTCCATGGCGGGAGGGTAGAGTTGGAAGAGTTTGGAGCCTGCAGCTGCGGTGGTCTCTCCCAGCCCCACCGCTTTGGAGTTCTGACATCCTGAGCAAATTGCTTGAGTCTTAACGTTCCCATACCAGAAACAGGAATGATCCTCAAAAGGTCGATGTGACCATCAAAAGAGATCTTATTTGCATACCAACCAGCACAGTGCCTGGTACAGAGTAAGTACTTAATCAACATAAGGAGTGCACTCAAAAGCACCAGTTAACTATAAGTGATAAAACACCTAGGATTTGTCCAGCTATTAACTGCTTCTGGAACTTACTCCTTCAAGTAACACAAATGTCTCTGGAAGGTGAGTTTCCAGTTCCAAACATCTCAACTGAGCAGATAGTGCAATAAAATTAAATTTACAGAATCAAGAAGGGGACCTATTTGGGGGCCCTGGCAGAGCAGCCTGAGCCAGAAAGAAGGCCCAGAACCCTCAGGGAGACTCCTCAGCAACCCAGCTCTTCCTGGGAGTCTGCCTCCACCACTGCACAGCCAGGTGGAATGCCCTCAGGAACAGTGGATTGGAGCAGAAAACTGGATTTACGCTCCTAGTGGAAAGGGCAGGGTAGAACCCTGGCCCATGAAGATGGAGAAGCTGTGTCCTTGGGGGCACGAGGTACTGGCCCTGAGAAAGGGGAGAAATCAGGACTATTGAGTTTATACAGTGATTTAGTTTCTCAGCCAAAGGAAACACATCTTCAAGAGCTCTGTGCCATGTTTCTGAGCTGGAGGAAGGCAAAGAATAGGGGCAAGATTCTAGTTCTGCCAACGGTGGAAAGGTTTGGGGGAACCAGAGTTCATCAAGCACCTAATCAGGATTTTTTTTTTTTTTTTTTTGGTTGCACCCAGTCTTAGTTGTGACATGGGAGATCTTTTAGCTGTGGCATATGGGATCTAGTTGCCTGACCAGGGATTGAACCCTGCCTGGCCCTCTGCATTGGGAGCCTGGAGTTGTAACCATTGGACCACCAGGGAAGTCTCAGGCTCTTTGTCCTGACTCTTACTGTAGTTCAGTTGCTCAGTCATGTCAGACTCATTGTAGCTATATCTTATTTAACCCTTAGCAGCCCTAAGAGATGGGTTTAGGAGCCAACAGTGGGCACAGACCCAATGCCAAGGGCTTGACTAGTATATACTGTTAATATTTGACCCTCACAGTCATAATGTGCTGTCTGTATTATGCCCACCTATGCAGAAGGGAAGCTCAAAGAAGTAATCTCTCCAAGATGATACTGCTTTTGAATGGCTGAGCTAGGATTTAATATGTCTGTCTAAACATCCCCTTCCTTGCTAAGTAAGGAAGGATTCTTCTGAATCAAGTGCAATCTTTTTGAATCTATTTTCCTCTTGGTTTCTAACAAAAGAAACCAGGACCCTTAGCAGCTTATTCTCTTTGATGGGAAAAGTTGTAGGAATTGAATTGTTTCCTTAGAAGGCAGACCATTGAAATCCATTTGCAAGACAAGATTTTTAGAGAAAAGTAGGGAGGCAGGACTGTCTGAGTGCTGCTGTACCCACAGTCCTGGTCCAGGCCCCTCCTAGTCTATATTGTTAGTTAGAAGCTCAGTGTTGTGTCCTGCAGTATGTACTTGGTGGCCGCTGTAGTTACTCAGAACCCTTATCTTCTGTACCCCTAATCATGACAGCCCACCAACCAACTGATGTCTCTCTTTCTAACCTCAGCTTACTGTTATGGAAATTTTTTCACTACGTTCTATCCTGTTGGACTTCTGTCTTTGCAGGACCTTTGAATATCTGTGAGGAAATGACTATCTTGCACGGAGGCTTCTTGCTGGCCGAGCAGCTGTTCCGCCCCAAAGTGCTGGCCGAACTGACCAAGTCTGACTGGGAGCACGTTGGGCGGCCCATTGTGGAGGCTCTGAGGGAGATCTCCGCCACAGCCTGCTCCCAGCCCTTCGCCTGGAAGAAGAAAGCCCTGATCATCATCTGGGCCAAGGTGCTACAGCCCTACCCCATCAACCCTTCCGACATGGAAACCCGCTGGCAGGAAGATGTGTTCTTCTCTGTGGGCAACATGATCCCCGCCATCAATCACACGGTCCTCTTTGAGCTGCTCAAGTCACTGGAGGCCTCTGGACTCTTTATCCAGCTCCTGATGGCCCTGCCCACCACTATCTGCCGTGCGGAACTAGAGCGCTTTTTGGAGCACATGACCATCGACACTTCTTCCAAGGATGTGGCCTTCTTCCTCGACGTCTGGTGGGAAATGATGAAGCACAAGGGCAATCAGCAGGACCCCCTGCTCTCCCAGTTCCGGACAATGGCCCACAAGTACCTGTCCTCCTCCGATGACTTCTCCCACCCCCCGAAGAGGTTCAAGTCCGATCCAGATGTGTGTCCAACCATGCCCCTGCTGGCCATGCTTCTCACGGGGCTGAAACAAATCCAGGACAGGATCCTATGCCCTGGGATGAAGTGCTGTGCCTTAGCCAACTTGGCTGACATGCTGACCGTGTTTGCGCTGATGGAGGAGGACCCCCAGGAAGTGTCCGCGACCGTGTACCTGGACAAGCTGGCCACGGTGATCTCTGTGTGGAACTCCGACACCCAGAACCCGTATCACCAGCAGGCGCTGGCAGAGAAGGTGAAGGAGGCGGAGCGGGACATCAGCCTGACCTCCCTGGCCAGGCTGCCGAGTGAGACCATCTTCGTGGGCTTCGAGTTCCTGCGCAGCCTGCTGCAGGAGTGGGGGGAGGAGCTGCAGGCCTTGCTCAACAGCAGCCAGGGGACCAGCTACGACAGCTTCCGGCTCTGCGACAGCCTGACCTCCTTCAGCCAGAACCTGAAGCTCTACCTGGATACCACCAGCCTGGCCAAGGAGGAGAGGCAGGCGGTCTCCGAGCTGGCCGAGTGCGTGGGGGACTTCCTGAGGAAGACGAACAGGGTGGTGAGGAGCAAGGGCGGTGAGCAGGACATCACCGCCTCCATCGCCATGGCCATCATCGAGCAGAAGATGGACCGCCACGTGGAGATGTGCTACATCGTCGCCTCCGAGAGGAAGTGGGCCTTCTCAGATGAGTGGCTGTCCTGCCTGCTCAACAACCGGGCTCTCTTCCGAGAGCCGGGCCTGGTGTTAAAGCTGCTGGAGACGGTGATGGAAGTCAGCACGATAGACAGGGCCGTCTCTGAACCGCAGATCAAACAGGTGGTCGACTTGATCCTGGAGTGTTACACACACCTCTCGCTGCCAGATAAAAATAAAGTCCTCTCGGGGGTCCTGCTCTCTTGGGGGCGCAAGGGCCTCTCTGAGAAATTGTTAGCTCACTTGGAGGGCTTTCAGGAGGACCTCAACACGACCTTCAACCAGCTCACACAGAGCGCCTCTGAACAGGGCTTGGCTAAGGCTGTTGCTTCTGTGGCCCGCCTGGTCATCCTGCACCCGGAGATCACAGTGAAGAAGGTGTGCAGCATAGCTGTGGTCAACCTCGGCACCCACAAGTTCCTGGCTCAGATTCTCACTGCCTTCCCCGCCCTCCGGTTCACAGAAGGGCAGGGGCCCAACCACTCCACCACATTCGTGGTGTCCTGCCTCAAAGAAACAGTCTGGACCAAACTCGCGACACCCCGGGAGGAGAAGCAGTTTCTGGAGCTCCTGAGCTGCCTGCTGAGTCCTACAAAGCCCCAAGGGATTCCAGTCGCTGCTCTGCTCAAGCCGGATGAGATACTAAAAGAGTTTGTCCTGCCTTTCTTGATGCTGGAGGTCAAAGAGGTGGACCTCAGTCTGAGGATCTTCGTCCAGACTCTGGAAGGGAGCACAAACCTGGAGGAATACTGGCTGCAGTCTTGCTCTCCGTTCCCGCTCATCTTCAGCCTGTGCCAGCTCCTTGATGGCTTCAGCAGATACTGGCAGCTCCCCAAGGAGAAGCGCTGTCTCCCCCTGGATGGAAAGGACCTGGCCGTCCACATCCTGGAGCTCCTCTGTGAGGTGGTCTCAGCTAATGCCGACACCTTCTCCCCGGACACCTGGGTCAAGTCCCTGTCCTGGCTCCACCAGAAGCTGGAGCAACTAGATTGGACTGTGGGCCTGAGACTGAAGAGCTTCTTTGGGGGCCACTTCAAGTGCGAGGTGCCAGCCACGCTCTTTGAGATCTGTAAGCTTTCTGAGGATGAGTGGACCTCCCAGGCCCACCCCGGGTATGGGCCCGGCACAGGCCTCCTGGCCTGGATGGAGTGCTCCTCCATCTCCAGCAGCATCTCCGAGCAGATGCTCGCCCTCCTGGTGGTGGATGTGGGCAACCCTGAGGAGGTCAGGTTGTTCAGCAAGGGCTTCCTGGTGGCCCTGGTACAGGTCATGCCATGGTGCAGCCCCCAGGAATGGCAGTGCCTTCACCAGCTGATCCGGAGACTGTTGGAGAAGCAACTCTTGCACGTCCCCTACAGCCTGGAGTATATACAGTTCGTTCCTCTGCTCAACCTGAAGCCCTTTGCCCAGGAGCTCCAGCTCTCTGTACTCTTGCTTAGAGCTTTTCAGTTTCTCTGCAGCCAGAGCTGCCGTAACTGGCTCCCCGTGGAGGGCTGGAGCCATGTGGTCAAACTCCTCTGCAACAGTCTGACCAATCTCCTGGACTCCGTTCGGTTGATACAGTCGGTTGGCCCCTGGGCTCAAGGACGAGAGCAGGACCTGACCCAGGAAGGCCTGTTTTTCTATACCCAGGTGTTCTGTCATGTTCTGCACATCATGGCCATGGTCCACCAGGAGGTCTGTGAACCTCTCTATGTCTTGGCCTTGGAGATCCTCACCTGCTACGAAACCCTGAGCAAGACCAACCCTTCTGTCAGCTCCTTGCTCCAGAAAGTAAATGAGCAGCGCTTCTTAAAGTCCATCGCCGAGAACATCAGCCCCGAGGAGCGCCGCCAAACCCTCCTGCAGAAGATCAGCAACTTCTGACCTCCATGGGTCAGAAAACAGCCGGGCCTCCACTTGGCGGCTCGATGGGGACTGGAGCAGAGAAGCAGAAACTTTTCAGTCATGTGGAATTGTACACAAGCCCCAAAATAAGACAATAACAGTGTAAAAAAAAATAGTTTCTTAGGTATTTGCAACATACGGGTTATAATAAAATTCTCTTTTGAGATTCACCTTGCCTCTTTTGAGTCTTTCTCTTCAGTGGTCTTGGCTCCTCAGTACACTCTGAAACTGGGCTCAGCTTGACCTGATCTCTTAGCTAGGAGGAACATGCTCATCACTGGACTTCTCCCAAGAAATAAGTCTAACGGTGAAACACTCAGGTAGACAGATTACAAGGCACATGCGTTCTTTTGCACTGAAACTCTTAAGAGACACTTTGTGGTGTCTTGGAAAGGGCAGGAACTAGGAAAAGGACTCTTTCTGCTACCAGCTGGCCAAGTGATTTGTGTGCCAAGGCCTGTGGCCACTGTAAGAGGAGGCGGTTGGGCCAAGAACATTAGATGTCGGGGGGCAGGTCCGTGGCCTCAGGAAAATGGGTGCCCTGCGTTAAGAACTTCTGTCCCCATGTTAACTCCATCTGTTCACTGGTTCCCAGAGGGCTGTACTGAAACTGGTAAACAGCAGAGACGTGTTCAAAGGGTGGGTGCGATTATCTTCTGCCTAGGATGGGTTGCCATGATTTTGAAAAACGTGGGCGCAGGTGTGTGGAGGCATGAAAAGGCGAATCTAAGGTTGTCCAGGATGTATTACAGAACTCGGGGGACTGGTGAGGTGCTTAGTTGGGAGGCAAGGAGGGACAGAGCCATACTCCCCATCAGAGTGAGGCATTCAGGCTCCCTCCCACGCCTCTAGGTTCAGGTTCAGGTTAGTGGACTGGCTCGGTCTGTGGCCTATAATCAGGTTGCCACCCTCCTGACTCCTAGCTGGGATTCACCTAGGAAGAGAAGGGCCTAAAGTTATGAGACCACTGGGCGTGAAGTCTAGAACTCGGCACCATGAATTACAGAAACACTTTAGAGTGAGGTATGAGCGAGGCCCTCCTAGAGGGTGAAAGCATTCACACATCCCCTTTCCCCGCAACAGCCCACCTCTGCCAGTTACATGAATAAGAACACAGACCAGAAACACAGACACATAGCCACTTACTGGAAGTCGGCATGAATGTATTTCACAAATGAGAATTAAGTTGGAAAATTAGTGCAATTTAATCACCACAGGGGTGATTAATAAAGATATACTGACAGAAAACAAAACAGTAAAAAAATTACAGCTTTTTAAAACAGCACCCATTAGAAATAGTCAAAATGTGAGACACTGTCAGACATTCAGTACTTTTAAAAGTTCACAGACAACAATGAATTAAAAGGCACTTTAAAAAAAATCTAGTTTTTTACTACCACTTGGGAAGAAATTCCATGGTAGCAGTTTCTAAAATCCTTTCTTATTGTTAAGGAATAATTAGTGTTGGCACCAGAGGATGCTATTTGCAAATGGTAGGTAGGAGTCAGTCCACAAAACATCCTTGGGCCAGGGCTGTCCTGCACTCTTGCTCTCCAGCCTTCTGTGGCTAAATGGTGGTAACTCAGAGAGGAACAGGCTTTGGACCACAAGTTCTGGCTTATCAGGAGGCCGTCTAGATGAGACATCTCACGGTTTGGAATACTGAAGTCCATCCTACTCCATAGGAAAAGGAGTGTCAAAGAGTGGGGTCAACCAGTGAATAGCTCAGCAGCTGTCATTTTGTGTTACCCCTGTAGTTTTTAACAAGAGCATCCTGTGTGTGTGGATATGGGGGAAGCTGGGCTTGAGGGTACTTAAAAAGAGAACAGTATCTTACCTGTTGACAACAAGCTCATAAATTTAACATTGGTCTTTCCTAGTCAGCCTGCAGAGGTGCTGACCCACAGGCCTTCCTACCTACTCAGGTGCTTCAGGCTCCCATCCCTGCCTCCTCCTGCACCCCGCCAGAGAGACTTCTGATTGGAAGTCAGTAGACAGGATTTTATGTTGGCACATGGATGAGAGAATGAGGCAAAGGACCAACAGGTTATTTAGTAAACAATAAAAAAACTACCTACCCACAGTGATTTTCCCAGGCCAGCATTACAAAAAATTATGTAAAGAACCAAGTCATCACTTGCTTCTGCTGGCCCAGCGTGTAGATACTGCCCTGAGTGGTTGGAAAGGTGGGGAGCCACCAATATTAGGGCCAGGCAGGTGCCCGGCTGCTTAGCACCTTGGTACCCCTTTCTCCACACCCCCTGTTTCTACCTCCCAGAGCCCTGGAGGTAAGACCCAAGGAAGGAACCCTGGGCTTTGCATTAAAACCACCTCGCTGCCAGTGGAGCTCTGACAGGATCCAACAGTTGTTACTAAGGGAAAAAGTGCTTTTGCAAAAGGGGCGGGTTAGAAGAGGGAGGTGATAGTGAATATCCTTTAGAAAAACTCAAATCCATCTGCTGAACAATACCCAAAAGGCTGAGGCCACCCAAGACACAATTTGCAGTTTGGTCCAGGGAATACGGAGTAGAGGCGGCCTCACTGCCTGATTCATGGGAGCCATCAACTGTCCTTTTTGGCTGGAGGAACATCAAAGAGCCGGGCTGCCTTTTTGCACAGCAGAGAGAACCAGTAGATCTGTGGCGCGATGAGGAAGGCGTTGGCCACATTGCAGTGGAAAGGAATGTGGAAGGGCACTCGGAGCAGGCTCAGTCCCTGCTGCTGGCCATAGGACCAGTACATGAAAGGGAAGAGGAGGATCCGACACAAGAAGAAAGTGGTCAGTGTGAGGATTCCGTTCACCTTGTACAGCAGGGTGTGCTGCTGCCTTAGCTGCAAAAGAAGAGGGAAGGAGAAGGCAAGGTCACCTTCGGGTTGTGACTAGCCTGGGTCCCACAATATTCAGGTCAAGCGTCTCCTTTTCCGACATGTGTAGAAAAGATGATTAAGCACTGCTGTATTGATAGATGCATACAGTCCCATATTTTTTCCAGCAGTAATATGAAAGCCACCCAGCTGACAGGAGCCCAGAAACAGCAGATTAGAAAACCTGTGGACTTCCCTGGTGGTCCAGGGGTTAAGAAATCTGCCGGCCAATGCAGGGGACACGGACTCAATCCCTGGTCTGGGAAGATTCCACAGGCCTCGGGGCAACTAAGCCCGAGCCCCACAGCTACTGGTCCTCACACCACAAAAGAAGCGACAACGAGAAGCCCACACACAACGATGAGTAGCCCCCGACCACTGCAACTAGAGGGGAAATCTCGAGAGCACCAGGGAAGACCCAGTGCAACCAAATGTGATTTTAAAACCATTCATGACCAGGAAAAATTACACATAAAGTGAAAGTCACTCAGTCATGCCCGACTGTACAGTTCCATGGACTGTAGCCCACCAGGCTCCTCTGTCCGTGAAATTCTCCAGGCAAGAATGCTGGAGTGAGTAGCCATTTTCTTCTCCAGAGGATCTTCCCCACCCAGGGATTAAACCTGGGTCTCCTGGATTGCAGGAAGATTCTTTACTGTCTGAGCCACCATAAAGAATTGGATCAAATGTGAAATCAAACGTACAATTTCACCCCCACTGGCTTCGAAGACCAACTGACCTTTAAGTCTGTTCAAGGGTCTCCTACCCCACTATTGGTAGCACTAAAGGGATTTCTCCAACCACCCCCACCCCTAATCTCCAAGGAAAAGCAGAGTCGGTTCCCTTGGCACTATTTCTGCCACCCCACCCATACATGCCTGGATCAGAATTCTGCCCAGCGATACAAATGGAGTGCTCAGTTCTGCTGTGAAGATGCAGCCGACAAAGAAGTCCCCAAGCTCTCCCCTGAGCTTCTGCAGAGGGAAAGAGGAAAAGGGAAGTAAGTAACGGAGGCTGAGGAACCACCGGAAGGAAGGTTCTTAACTGGGGCTCTTGGAAAGGGCAACCCTGGGCAACCATGTGGGGCAGGGGTGGGGGGTGGGGGAAGTACTCAGTGGGCCAGTGCAGGCCAGCTCACACTGGGGGGCCTCCATAGTGCCCAGAATCCCCAGGGTCCAGAGGCAACTGCATCACACACTGGGCTTGCTCTGAATTTCAGTGTCAATCAAAAGAAACTGCAGCCCACTTTCAGGTGTCCACTTAGTCCTGCCAAGGACACAAGCCAGATCAGTTCCATAAAATGTGTGCCAGGCCCCATGCTTGATGTTAGGGTCCTAATACAGTCAAGAGAGGCTTGTCAACATCATGCCCTCTTGCTCCTCTTATCCTTTCAGGAAAGCAGCACAGTGTACCCCTGAGGGGGAAATGGAAACTCTCAGAGCCCCACTTTCTTCATCTACCAGAGGGATTCTCCAGGCAAGAATACTGGAGTAGGTTGCTGTTTCCTCCTCCAGGGGATCTTCCCGACCCAGAGATCATACGCTTGTCTCCTGCAGCTCCTGCATTGCAGGTGGATACTTTACCACTGAGCAACAAGGGTCAGAGCCCCACTTTCTTCATCTACCAGAGGGATTCTCCAGGCAAGAATACTGGAGTAGGTTGCTGTTTCCTCCTCCAGGGGATCTTCCTGACCCAGAGATCATACGCTTGTCTCCTGCAGCTCCTGCATTGCAGGTGGATACTTTACCACTGAGCAACAAGGGAACTCATGTCTAATTATTTCTAATAATTTCTAATGACTATTAGAAAGCTGTGAGTTTTTAAACCAAGCATCTGTCACCTGGTAGGTCCTCGGGAATGACTAGTTACCCACTCTGCATTCCCATTTCTCTTCCTTGTTGGGTGAGTTTTTTTATGGGGGGAAAAAGCAGATCGGGGAAGAAATTAAGAGGCTGTGTTGAGAGTCTCTGCTTTTGCGACATCAAAATAATGTATACAGCCCTCTCTGGGCACTATTAGGGCAAATAACCAGTTGATGGAGCAACTCTCGTTTCTTTAAACAGTCTTTATGTGTACTGTATATTGGTTTTTATCTTTTTAATTTATTTCACCATGCCAGGTCTTAGTTGTGGCATGTGGGATCTAGTTCCCTGACCAGGGATCAAACCCAGGCTCCCTGCACTGGGAGTTTGGAGTTTTAGCCACTGGATCACCAGGGAAGTCCCTGGTTTTTATCTTCAGTGAACTAAGACAGAACCTTTGACAAATGCTGGAGAAGCCCTGAGGGCTGGGGGATCACCAGTAAGGAGGACCAGAAGTTTCAGACGTAATTCCTCCCTACACTGTGGTAGCAGCTGGCAGGAGGGTGGCGGGTGAGGCAATGAAGGGGAGGAAAGGGGGGAATCTGATGGTCAGGGTGCCCGGTTCAACAAGAGAAACGAGCGGCTCGGTGGCTGTCGGGAGGCCATTACCTGGGCAATGGGCACAAGGACAAGCAGAATGAACACATGGTGTGTGATCATGAGGCGGTTTTTGCTTAGGAAGTTTCGAAAAATGGTGAGGGAATGTCTGCTGCTCTGGTCCCCGGCTCGATACCATTCACAGAGGTACATGGCGCAGGTGTCATAGATCATGTAGGGAATCAAAAACCAGACATAATCTCGGGCAAGCCAGTGCCTGAAAGAAAGCATATACATGGTCCAGGAAGTAATCATGGGTATCAACTATGAAGGCTCACAGCCAGCCTCCACTTAAACATTTGCTTTGTCTTTGTACTTCTTCAGCTGTCTTGACCCCAGATACTTTACAGTGAAGATGCTGGAACTGACAGGGCGAGTGAACAACTTTCTTTAAATTTATGGGGCAAACTTCTAAGTGCCAAAGGCTTAGAAAGCAAGGATCCCCTCAGCTCCTGTGTTTCGGTGACTTGCCATCACTATTTGCCTACTCATTTGTAATGGGTTTTCTGGTTCTGCAGTACAGGCTGACTTTGAGGTAGATACCTCAACCAATGATGCAATCGCCCCACCAAGAAACTGGTTTGGAAGGTGGCCCACATCCCAAATCTAATATTTCCAGTTTAACTCCACTTGTTACTCAGCAGTTGAGTTTCTCTTACATCTGTTTGCAACCCCACTCTAGGGAGTTTCTGGGAAGTGGCCCTGGCCATTTTCTTTATAATTGCACAGCTGAACTCAGTGTCACTCATTAAGAAAAATGTGTCTGGAAACGAGCCCAGATCTCAAGGACTACCTTACATCGGACAGATACCCAAAGAGAACCCAGAACAAAAGACAAGTGTTCCCATTTACTTGTCCAAAGGGGTTGAATCAATATTTGCTAAGTCAAAATGATAGTTTTATCACTGTCCCAGAGCAGATTTGAAGGGAAGTCTCTACATAATTTTGGAA
Source organism: Oreotragus oreotragus (assembly GCA_006410675.1). Lineage (NCBI taxonomy): Eukaryota > Metazoa > Chordata > Mammalia > Artiodactyla > Bovidae > Oreotragus > Oreotragus oreotragus. The sequence goes on from SJYX01020469.1 coordinate 365,888, forward strand.
ATTTTGGTCCCAAAAGAGCCATTCTACAGAAAATATATGTGAAAAAAAAAATTAAAATGGTGTACTACCTGGAGGAGGATTAGACTCACCAAATCAGCTAAGTTTAACAGCATGCCCATGTGTTAGGTAGATGAAACACTTCACTATTATGTGGCTCAAACTACTCAAACATCAGAATCACCTGCAGTGCTTGTTCAGGACTTGATATCCCAGAGACTACACATGGTGTGCCAAGGGCCTCACATCTGTATCTTTACCTTTGTCCCGGGTGACTTAACCAAAGGAGCCCATCCACTGAGCAGGCAACATTGGGAATATATAGAGTGCCATTCACATTCCGGTTCCTGAATCATTCCACACTTACCACAGCAAAACTAAAGAATGAGTAAGCTGAGAAACAGGCAAACAAGTAATGGCAAATTTAATATTCATGCAGGTAAATTAACAGCCAAGTTCCACTGAGGTAAAAAAAAGATGCAATATTTATTCTACTGCCCATCTGTGGTCTCCACCACTTTCCTGAAGCAATCCCAATTAAAACAGCTATGAACAGCTACTAGAAGCTCAACTGAAATGTAACTGACCTCTCCCCTTGAGTGGATCCCAGGGTTTTAAAATTTTGCACACAGTACCAATTCAGGAAGATGAGAAAGTGTGTCTGTCAGAAGAATTCCCCAAAGATTTACTAGCAAGCAATCTGGATTATAAACTTAGCTATCAGTAGCCTGGACCTTAACTACTTCTTTTATTAAATGAAGATAATAATCCTTGTCTCACTTCCCTGATAAAGTCATTGTGATNTCTTCATCTACCAGAGGGATTCTCCAGGCAAGAATACTGGAGTAGGTTGCTGTTTCCTCCTCCAGGGGATCTTCCTGACCCAGAGATCATACGCTTGTCTCCTGCAGCTCCTGCATTGCAGGTGGATACTTTACCACTGAGCAACAAGGGAACTCATGTCTAATTATTTCTAATAATTTCTAATGACTATTAGAAAGCTGTGAGTTTTTAAACCAAGCATCTGTCACCTGGTAGGTCCTCGGGAATGACTAGTTACCCACTCTGCATTCCCATTTCTCTTCCTTGTTGGGTGAGTTTTTTTATGGGGGGAAAAAGCAGATCGGGGAAGAAATTAAGAGGCTGTGTTGAGAGTCTCTGCTTTTGCGACATCAAAATAATGTATACAGCCCTCTCTGGGCACTATTAGGGCAAATAACCAGTTGATGGAGCAACTCTCGTTTCTTTAAACAGTCTTTATGTGTACTGTATATTGGTTTTTATCTTTTTAATTTATTTCACCATGCCAGGTCTTAGTTGTGGCATGTGGGATCTAGTTCCCTGACCAGGGATCAAACCCAGGCTCCCTGCACTGGGAGTTTGGAGTTTTAGCCACTGGATCACCAGGGAAGTCCCTGGTTTTTATCTTCAATGAACTAAGACAGAACCTTTGACAAATGCTGGAGAAGCCCTGAGGGCTGGGGGATCACCAGTAAGGAGGACCAGAAGTTTCAGACGTAATTCCTCCCTACACTGTGGTAGCAGCTGGCAGGAGGGTGGCGGGTGAGGCAATGAAGGGGAGGAAAGGGGGGAATCTGATGGTCAGGGTGCCCGGTTCAACAAGAGAAACGAGTGGCTCGGTGGCTGTCGGGAGGCCATTACCTGGGCAATGGGCACAAGGACAAGCAGAATGAACACATGGTGTGTGATCATGAGGCGGTTTTTGCTTAGGAAGTTTCGAAAAATGGTGAGGGAATGTCTGCTGCTCTGGTCCCCGGCTCGATACCATTCACAGAGGTACATGGCGCAGGTGTCATAGATCATGTAGGGAATCAAAAACCAGACATAATCTCGGGCAAGCCAGTGCCTGAAAGAAAGCATATACATGGTCCAGGAAGTAATCATGGGTATCAACTATGAAGGCTCACAGCCAGCCTCCACTTAAACATTTGCTTTGTCTTTGTACTTCTTCAGCTGTCTTGACCCCAGATACTTTACAGTGAAGATGCTGGAACTGACAGGGCGAGTGAACAACTTTCTTTAAATTTATGGGGCAAACTTCTAAGTGCCAAAGGCTTAGAAAGCAAGGATCCCCTCAGCTCCTGTGTTTCGGTGACTTGCCATCACTATTTGCCTACTCATTTGTAATGGGTTTTCTGGTTCTGCAGTACAGGCTGACTTTGAGGTAGATACCTCAACCAATGATGCAATCGCCCCACCAAGAAACTGGTTTGGAAGGTGGCCCACATCCCAAATCTAATATTTCCAGTTTAACTCCACTTGTTACTCAGCAGTTGAGTTTCTCTTACATCTGTTTGCAACCCCACTCTAGGGAGTTTCTGGGAAGTGGCCCTGGCCATTTTCTTTATAATTGCACAGCTGAACTCAGTGTCACTCATTAAGAAAAATGTGTCTGGAAACGAGCCCAGATCTCAAGGACTACCTTACATCGGACAGATACCCAAAGAGAACCCAGAACAAAAGACAAGTGTTCCCATTTACTTGTCCAAAGGGGTTGAATCAATATTTGCTAAGTCAAAATGATAGTTTTATCACTGTCCCAGAGCAGATTTGAAGGGAAGTCTCTACATAATTTTGGAAATTTTGGTCCCAAAAGAGCCATTCTACAGAAAATATATGTGAAAAAAAAAATTAAAATGGTGTACTACCTGGAGGAGGATTAGACTCACCAAATCAGCTAAGTTTAACAGCATGCCCATGTGTTAGGTAGATGAAACACTTCACTATTATGTGGCTCAAACTACTCAAACATCAGAATCACCTGCAGTGCTTGTTCAGGACTTGATATCCCAGAGACTACACATGGTGTGCCAAGGGCCTCACATCTGTATCTTTACCTTTGTCCCGGGTGACTTAACCAAAGGAGCCCATCCACTGAGCAGGCAACATTGGGAATATATAGAGTGCCATTCACATTCCGGTTCCTGAATCATTCCACACTTACCACAGCAAAACTAAAGAATGAGTAAGCTGAGAAACAGGCAAACAAGTAATGGCAAATTTAATATTCATGCAGGTAAATTAACAGCCAAGTTCCACTGAGGTAAAAAAAAGATGCAATATTTATTCTACTGCCCATCTGTGGTCTCCACCACTTTCCTGAAGCAATCCCAATTAAAACAGCTATGAACAGCTACTAGAAGCTCAACTGAAATGTAACTGACCTCTCCCCTTGAGTGGATCCCAGGGTTTTAAAATTTTGCACACAGTACCAATTCAGGAAGATGAGAAAGTGTGTCTGTCAGAAGAATTCCCCAAAGATTTACTAGCAAGCAATCTGGATTATAAACTTAGCTATCAGTAGCCTGGACCTTAACTACTTCTTTTATTAAATGAAGATAATAATCCTTGTCTCACTTCCCTGATAAAGTCATTGTGATTAGAGAGTCAAAAGTGTGAGAGTCCTTTTATTTATTTATTCATTTATTTATTTATTGGCCATACGGCCATGGCTTGCGGGATCTTAGTTCCCCAACCAGGGATTGAACCTGGGCCCGTGGCAGTGAACGTGTAGAGTCCTAATCACTGGACCTCCAGGAAATTTCTGAGAGTCCTTTTATTTTATTTTTTTAATTATATTGATTTATTTTTGGCTGTGGTGGGTCCTCGTTGCCGTGCAGGCTTTTCTCCAGCTGCGGTGAGCAGGGGCTACTCTTTGCAATGGCTCTCTTGTTTCGGAGCACAGGCTCTAGGGCTAGAGGACTTCAGTAGCTGCAACACGTGGGCTCAGTACTTGCAGCTCCTGGGCTCCAGAGCACAGGTTCTACAGCTGTGGTGCATGGGTTCAGCTGCTCCACAGCATGTGGGATCTTCCCAGATCAGGGATCGAACCTGTGTCTCCTGCACTGGCAGGCAGATTCTTTACCACTGAGCCACTGGTGAGTCCTGAGAGTCCTTTTAAATGTAAAAAGTACTGTCCAAATGTAAGTGCTTAGAGAATTCCCTGGTGGTCCTGTGTTTAGGACTCTACACTGTCACTGATCAGGGAACTAAGATCTAGCAAGCCTCACAGTATGGCCAAAACAAAAAAACAAACAAACAAAAGTAAGTGCTTAAATAGAGAAATTGCCTAGAGCTGTGATTCTCAGCCCTCTTAAGGATCTGGATCTCTTTAACATGATGATGAAAGCCCTGGCCCCACACCACATTCTGCATATAATTTGGGAAGAATCATAGACACCGCCTCCTACCTACAGACATTCTATATGAAGGCCTAAAGTTCAAGGGCATATGATAGAAAAATATTTGGATGAACAGACTATGAACTCCGAAGGCTTTTTCCCTGCCCCCAGATGATCTCGTTGCCTTTAGAGCATCCTGGTACATCCATGTAAGGTGAGGGTGGTGTCTGTCTCCATTCTGCAAGCAGAGAATGAATCTAAGGCATAAAGTTACACAAAAGAAGGACCCTGAAAGCCAAGCTCAGATGCCCAAGCCCCTGAGACACAGGGCTAAAGAACTGAAAGTTAATCGTGTGCAGACCTCTCTTCTGAAATGTGTAGCAGCTCTCTGCAGCTTGCCCAGGTGTGCTGTGGGGCTGCATCTGCCTTTATCTCTGCAAAGGAGGCACGTGTCAAGTTTGACCTGATAGACTAGAGTGAGGGAGCCTGCTGCACCATCAGAAAATGCTCAATTAAAATACATATTGAATCCAGCCAAGCAAAAGCTGTTAGCCTTAGATGTATTCAGTCAGTCACTTGACCTGTCTTCTCTCAGCATCTACAGTGTGTTGCTGGTCTTGTCTAAAAAGAGGCAAAAAAAGACAAACACAAACATCATGATGGCAGGACAAATCCCAAGTAAGATCCAGGCATGGAATTTGCAGGCCACAGTGAGTTAGACGCCCCAACTCAGGCTCCCCTGCCATTCCAGTCCCAACAGGTAAAAAGCAGGACATTAAGCAAGTCACCATGAGAAAAGGGATCAGGACAGGCTATTAACTTTCCCCGAGCATTTGACAGTTGCTCTTCAATTCATCTGTGAGGAAGAAAGAGTGATTCTGAGAAGACAAATAAAAGGATGGCTTTAAAAGTGGGGGGTGAGATGGTGGGAACCACCATTGCACAGGTCTAAATACTATACAAAGTAGGGTCCAAGTCGGCTCTGCTAATCACACTGGACATACTTTGGCTCTGGAGTCCAGAGCAGAACCCCAGGGAAGTCATTTAAAAGCATCAAAAACCTTACTTTCACTTGTAAGTAATTTTCACATGTATCAATCGCATAAATAACTTGGGTCGATAGACCACACTGTCCTCTAATACACCTTAACTCAGACTCAAGTCTCTAAATGGCATTCTCTAGCATTTATTTCTAAGCTGGCGATGCTGAAGAAGGTGAGGAGAGGAGGGAACTAATTATGGTGCCCAAGTTTTACCCATTAATCAGCTGTCTGCTGGCTTATGCTGATAAAGAACCAGTGCCTGTGGGCCACTCAACTGTGGAAACCTCGAAAGAGTTAGGCGCTGTGATTTGTGTGGCTTTCAACTGGCATCCGCATCGGATGTTACCTGTCGGTGATCACGTTGCTGCAGGAGCGAATGACGATGATCCCAGACCCGGTGGCCAACACAGCCTGCACTGAAGAAACCAGCCTAACGTGCGGCAAAAAAAGAGAAACGGGGTGGGGTGGGGTGGTGAAGAGCGCCCTCAATCCAGTCCCATGGACAGCATGAAGCCAGAACCCTGCAACCTGACTTTCCCCAGGCTGCCGGGGCAGCGAGGGCCGCCACCCCGTTCCCGACCCTTAAAGCCATTGGTAGATGTCGGAGGTCGGGAGACGTTCCTCCTGGTCCTCATCAGCGCGGGCAGCCGACCCCCGCTTCTCGCCACCCCCACCCCTCCCCGGCAACCGCCTCCAGCCACCTCCGTCTTCCTCCTTCCCTCCCGAGCAGGACGCACAGGGTCCTCGGAGCGCTCCGGCCGGCGCCGCGGAGGGGCGAGGACCCGGGAGGCAGCCCCCTCGTTTCCTGTCGCCCCCCTTTTCCGCCCTGGGCTCGGCGCGGGGCGGGCGCGGCCGAGGCGGGTAGCCGGGCGACAGCGCGGGCTCGCCCCGTACCTGGTGCTGATCATCACGCAGTCGTGGTGGGCCCATGCGGGCCGCGCGCGCCGCAGCCCCCAGGTGCAGACCCCGAAGAGCCCCGGGAAGAAGAGCGAGCCCCAGGCCAGCGGCAGCAGCATGGGTGCTCGGGCTCGGCTGCCTCGCTCGGCGCCCTCGGCGTGGCTCCGTCGGCTCCGCGCGCGCGGCTCAGGGACTGGCGCGGCCCGCCCGCCCCTATTTCTACCCTCCGCCCTGCGCTCCCGTCCCGGCCCGCCGCGACTCTGGCCGCCGCCGGGCGATGGCCCGGAGCTCGCGGCGCCACTCCCCGCGTGACCAGGCCGCGGACCGCGATAGGCGCGGGCCGGCCGGGCGGGGCGGGGTCTCGCCGCCGCCGCCTCTGGGCCCGAGGCTGCCCCGGGTTCCCCGGCCGGCCGGCGAGTGGGCGGCGGCGGCGGGAGCTACTGCCCGCCGGCCCCTGAGCGCGCCGGTGCTGCGCCCCCGACCCGCGGCGCGCCAGTGGCCGCCGCGCGGCCGAGGCCGTGGGGGCAGCGCCGAGGCTCTCGCGGCTTCTGTTCCGTCACTGCGGACGCCTCCCCCTCCCGCGGGGACCCGCGCGGCCAACCAACCGCCTCGCACCCGCCCTCCCCAGCCCGGGGCCAGGCGGCGGGTGGGGGAGGCCCCGAGAGAGCCAGGTAGGAAAAGGCGCCGGGCCGGGCCCCCCAGAGCAGCGGGGCGGGGGTGAGCCGCGGGGCAGGGGCGTGGCCCGGCGCGAACCGGGCGGTGGGCGTCTCAGGCGAAGGGAGGGGAGCGCGGGTGGGCGGGTGGCGTCCGCCTGCGCGGCTTGTCTATGAAGCACTCTAGCTTCCAAGTGGGATTCTTAAGGAAATGGTCTCTCTGCCAGCCAAAGATGGCTTTTCCACGTCCTGCCAACTGCTCAACTTTCTTCAGGGGAGCATCGCTCCGAGAAACATGAAATCCTGAATCCGGCAGTTCCTCTCTCAAACTACACAGGGCGGTGGGGTCTCATGGCCGCAGACTTGCTGTGGTATTGCGGTACTGTCTCTTGGCTTTGGGGCAAGATACCATCCCGTCCTGGTGACTGTTGTTGTTATTGTTATTGATAACGTCATCCTTATTTCAGAGTTCTTGGGTCAGATGCCCTGGAATTGAGTGGAGTGAATCAAGCTGTTTTCACTCAGCACCAAACACAGCGCCAGTACATTAACTTGAGTACCACCGGCTTCTCTTCTCTGGGATTTGCCAGAGTTTTACTTTGGTCTGTATCTTCCTCAGCTTACAAAGGGGAGCAAGTCAATTCATTTACGTCTACAGCAATCGAAACGTACTATAGATCTCTTCAAATCACCATCATGCAAAATGCTGACCAAAGCCCTCTCAGAGGACTCTGGAAGAGATGGGCTCAGCCTCCCTGGACCATTTTGTTCATTTGTGAAATTGAAGAGGCTGTATTACAAACCCTCTTAGGTTCTTCCTGCCCCCAAATCTTTTTAAGATTCTATGACTTTTATAAGCTAACAGATGATTTCTGTTAGATGCCAATTAAATTTTCTCTAACATCGAAGTTGCTGGCGTAGAAGCAGATATAGTGTAAACACAGCTTTCAACATCTTCCTATATGTAGTTAAACTGAGAGATTTAGCCAACAGTAAGGAGAAGGCAATGGCACCCCACTCCAGTACTCTTGCCTGGAAAATCCCATGGATGGAGGAGCCTGGTAGGGCTACAGTCCATGGGGTCTCGAAGAGTGGGACACGACTGAGCGACTTCAGTTTCACTTTTCACTTTCATGCATTGGAGAAGGAAATGGCAATCCACTCCAGTGTTCTTGCCTGGAGAATCCCAGGGACGGGGGAGCCTGGTGGGCTGCTGTCTGTGGGGACACACAGAGTCGAACATGACTGAAGTGACTTAGCAGCAGCAGCAAGGAAGCAGAAGGGGGCTTCCCTGATGGCTCAGCAGTAAAGAGCCTGCCTGCAGTGCAAGAGACCAGGGTTTGATCCCTGGGTCAGGAAGATCCCCAGGAGGCCAGCACGGCAACCCACAGTACTCCTGCCTAGAGAGTCCCAGGGACAGAGGAACCTGGCAGGCTGCAGTCCATAGGGTTGCACAGAGTTGAACAGGACTGAAGCGATAAGCAGCAGCAGCAGCAAGAAAGTAGAAAACCCAAAGAAAAGTCTGATATTTCTTCTATTGAGGGCAACATCTCTGACTCCCCAATTCACTGCCAACACAATTGGTAGAAATGTGAAAGATACTTCCATTTGGTAGCAAGGTATCTGGCAAATAAAAGGCTATCTGTATATTCATATTTGCAGCTGTCTGTAAACCTTCCATTCTCTCTGGAACAGCAAATCCTTCACTGCAATTTTCACTCCCTGCCCATTTATCCCAGTCACTTCCCAGAGAGGAACAAGTGGTCATAAGTCCTTGCTACCATCTCTCCTTAAAGGTATCAGCAACCTGCATCAACGATGAAATACTTCTAAGTGATGGGAATTAACAAGTCGTTTGTACTGCTCTTAAGGAGTCTATTAAGGGAAAACAAAACAACAGATGTTTCATGCAGAGAAAATAACCAGTAAAATCAACTTCAAAAGCCATGCTCGTGAAGTCACTAAAATGTTTAGGCTGAATCACCAGAAGGGCAACAAGCATAAACATGAGCCTTGGCTTTTCAAGTGATCCAAAAACCCCTGTGGGCAAACGATAAAGTTGAGTAAAAAGTATCCGAAAAAAATTTTTTTCAACACAAACTTCCACTTTCCCTTCAAAAGTCTTGAGCCAAATGATTCTTCCTGCAAGAAGGAATCTGTCTTCCAGGCAGGCTTCTAAGTTCATTTTCTGAACTGCCTTTGCATTTGTGTAGTAAGCATGTTGGTTTTTATTTATACACTCTTTCTTCAAAATAGGACCATGTCGGGAATTTCCTCTGTCCAGTGGTTAGGACTTGGTGCGTGTTTGGGGAACTACGATCCCACAAGCTGCATGATATGACAAAAAAAAAAAAAAACAGGATCTTTTTGTTTTGTTCCCTAAGTTACACCTGGCATATTGCAAATGCTCGAGAAATGTGTGATACTTTTTAAAGCTAATGCTTACTGAGTATTCATAATATGCCAGGTACTGGATCCAACATTTTGCATGCATTATCTCATTGGTTCGTCATGAAAAATCTATTACCCTCACTCAGCATGAGTGCGGGGAAGGCAATGGCACCCCACCCCAGTACTCTTGCCTGGAAAATCCAATGGACGGAGTAGCCTGGTGGGCTGCAGTCCATGGGGTCANATATATACACAAGCAAGCAACTGGAAAATGATGTTTACAAGTCACCAGGCAGGGAGGGCCACCTGTTTCTTGCTCAAAGTGAATCCCTACTCTACAAAGCCTATTTCCTATTTTTAATTTTTATTTTAAAAATTTTATTTTATCTGCACCAGGTCTTAGCTGCAACATGTGGGATCGTCCATCTTCATTGGGGTATGTGGGATGTTTAGTTGCAACATGTGAGATCTAGTTCCCTGACCAGGAATCGAACCAGGCCTACTTATATAGATTCTCATTTGGGTCTGTGATGCCTTGATAAGAACTACTGACCTGGGTAATACTTCCCAAGTGTGTTGCATATCACAGGTGATATAAAAGATGGTTTATTGGAGGTCCATGAAAAAGCTTGTTACCGTCGTGGCTGTATTCACTTTGATGTGTATTTGAAAAAAAGACATCAAACCCGGAATACATTGATTGATGATGGAAGGAGGCTGCTTAACACAGAGCCCGTGCTTTCTTTCACCTGTGCTACTCAAACTTGTTTTCTCAAACCTCAGAAACTCTACTCGACACAGTGACCTCCGAAATTCCCACAACCGCAGTCTTGAGAATGACTGACTAAACCAAGACACAGAGATAGATGGATTACACCTGGGTCTAGCATTTGCATCTCATTTTGTTCTCCTCTTGGGAAGCCGTGATACCAGCAGATAGAAGTAAACACCCAAGAGCCACAGAAGAAAGGCACTAACGAGGAAGGTGTGAGTGAAGAGCAGGCTTTAACTATCCGCAGGAGGCGCCCTCACCCACTGGTGAGCTCCAGGGGCACAGACGGCTCTGTCAAATCGATCAGATGCTTCAGTTCTATGGGGTACATCCTGATACATACTCCACACACAGATATAAATGGAAATGCTAAGAAACACTATTTGCTCAATTTTGGAGGAAAAGTACCTAAAGAAACTACCATACCAAGCAGCTCTCCACAGCCTATTAAACTCCATGCCCTCTGTGCTTTCTTCACTGAACCACTCAAGTTCACAGACTTTACGATGGAGGCAACAACACTCCATTCACTATCATCAAGACGCACAGAGAAACACAGACAGACAGACAGAACACAGTGAAAACAGAACCCTGAGAGCCGGAGACTGTCAGAACTCCTTTCTTACAGGGCTTCAGGTTAAAAATGCTTTTGTAAGTAAATGAGCATGAAATAATACTAAATACATGGCATAAATATTTCCCAACAATCATCACTTTAATCTGGTTCTTTGACAGGTGTAACTTTGATTTTAAAAGAGTTCTAAGGGTTCTCTGCAATAGAGTAACCCCTCCTGCTTTTTCTAAATTTAATGTTTCTTTGAAACATTCAGAAGAAAACTTAAATGATACGACACTTGGACTTAACAAACGTCAGCATCTTGCCACACTGTCTCTTCCCCTGCCACCCGGGGGGCTGACTGGTTGGGAAGCAATCAGACAACCAGGAATGGAGATGCAAAGGCTTCATGAAGAAAAGTGGCTTTGAGAATTTGGTACATGGCCTGTATTTCCTAGAAAATGAGCACAGCCATGGAGCGCAAACATAACATTAAATGGGGACACGAATTAAAATGAATGCAATTACGCTGTTAGGTCCACCCTTTTAGCAATGTGGATCAGAAACCACCCTCTGTCGCAGTACTTAAGCTAGAAGATAGAACCCATTACTGAAAACATACTTGACATGAGCTTTGGAATCTGGGCTTGTCCTCGCAGGAGTGGCCGGTACACGTTCCCCTGGAAAGTTGGGGGTGGTGGTGCAGCATTGCTGTAGACGCCAGTTCCAGAGGAGCCTCTTGGCATAACGTGGCCCAAAGCCCTGGTAATTCTTTTTCACAATGTGGTTTTGGATTAGTAACCATTGTTCCTAATTGTTTACCCACAAATAGAAATGTATGGGGTGGAGTTTAAGGGCTCTGTTGCCATTATTAACACCATTTTATATTTATATATAACTATAGTTTTTCAAAGCATTTTACATGTATTATCTGACTTGGTTCTCAAAATAACCAACCCAGTGAGGTAGATAAGCATATTATTTTCATTTTATAGATAAGGAAACTTAGGTACAAATGGTAAATAGAATTGCCACTCTATGAAGTGGCAAGACTCAAATTAGGAGCAGGACTCCTGATTTATGTTCCAGTGTGATTTCAACTACTTCATGCTATAGGGTTGGGAAGAAATTTAAGGAGGTTTTAATTACACTTCCTTTGTGGGTTTCAGGAGTGAGGTTTGGGTTACTGGAGGTTAAGACTTATTTACCTAATCAGAATCACGCCACTTGAATGGGAATCAATAAAGCTTCCAGTTTTGGAGAGCTGTGGTGGGATTTCTCAGTGGTTTCTTCTGCCACTGATCCTGCTTCTTGGTCCCCATCTCTCCCAGTACTTTAGATCCCAAGCTGGATACTGTCAGGAAGTATCCATGACTCGATACTGTCAGGAAGTAAGATACATGACTCTCCCCATATCTGCTCCCAGGCTTCTTCAGCCTTAAACTGAAAATTCCATATTTACTTGTCAAATACTTTGAGAATACTCAAGTGAATAGATTGCTGGGAGAAATATCAATAACCTCAGATATGCAGATCACACCACCCTTATGGCAGAAACCAAAGAAAAACTAAAGAGTCTCTTGATGAAGGTGAAAGAGGAAAGTGAAAAAGCTGGCTTAAAACTCAACATTCCAAAAACTAAGATCATGGCATCTGGTCCCATCACTTCATGGCAAACAGATGGGGAAACAGTGGAAAAAGACTGAGATTCACACATGAAACATCTTCACATTGAGCTCCTGAGCCAAAAGAGAACTTAGAGGTCTCCATCCACTCATCTACTTTAAAAATCCTATCAAAGAAAATGAAAGTCTTTTGAAATAAAAATTGTTTTATTGAGAACCACACTTCCTTTCTGCATTAGGGACAGGTGAAGCAGAGACAGGACAGGACGGAGGATAAAAGGAGAAAAGAGGTGATGGGAAGAGACATGGTAAGAAAGATACAGCACAGGAAGATCCATCAGAGGAGACTGAAATAGAAACAGTTACTGGGAATAAAAAAGGCCAAGCTCCAGCCTTCCACCCAGGAAAACAGGCATAGATACAGATCCAGAGATTGGAATTCACAAGAGGCGAACAAGAGGAAAAGGGCTGTAAGACACAGAGAAAAATGAAATGAGGTGGACAAAGAGAAAGAAAGTGACTGCCATTAATGGAACATCTCTCCCTTTAGGCTACCACCAGCAAAAGTGGCAACTTGGTCTTAGGACTCAAGAGTGTGACCAGGAGGAAGTTAGTCACCTTCCTCTTTTTTCCCTCCTGTACTTTGTGCTCAGTGAGAACACCTGGTCAATGTGGCCTTTCACGGATCCCTATGTTTGTATTTCTCCTACAGACCGAATGCTCCCGATGGGCAGGAGGGGCCCATCTATCCACTAGGCAGCCAGGACACCCAGCACCAGGGTTAGGATTAGAGATACCTGAGTGCCCCTTCTGGCTCTGCTGCTCCGAAGCTGTGTGACTTGGAGAAAACTACCTACTCTCCCCAGCAAATGGGCGTGCCTCTCTACCTGTCTCAAGGGCGGCTGTGAGAATTAGGTAAGGTCTTTTCACAAATACGTGTGAACTATATGCAACGCAGCAATCAGGAATTGTTCTTTCTCTTGATATCCCCACAGCACAGTAACTTGCTGTTAAGCTTCTCAGTAAATATCTATTAGGTCGAAGATGCCTGGCCTGAGCCAGCTTCCAGACTGCAGCTTCCTCAGTTTCATCCTGGACTGTTTGCAAAAGCAAACTGTGAGTCTGAGAAGCAGTCACACTCAAGCACATGGCTTCTGCAAACAGAGGCCACAGCTACACCCCACAGGGAAGTCTTTGCTTCTGTACACACTGATAATGATCCCTGTCAATAAAAAACATAATTTACACAAAGAGCTGATTATATAGTGCTTGCCTTTGTGTACTGCTTTATATTTTTCAGTCTTTTCACATATGCATTTCCTTTGCTTATAAATGCAAAATTTTGGTTGTTTGCAGATGGCCACACCTGGCTAAAGGTAGTCAACTTAAAAAAATATTCCAGAATGTTGCTCCATTAAAGAAATTACCTCTGAAATGAGTTAGAATCAGCAAATCACTGTGAACAAATTCAGCTGCCTTCTTAAAACAACAGATCAACAATTTTCAGTGTCTTCATGTCTCATCAGTAATTCCATAAAAGGTTGATTTTGCTTACTCTATTTAACTAAACTCAGATAATTTCTTTGTCTTTTTTAGTTTTCTGATCATAAAATACTTTAAAAACTAAACCATGCCTAAAATGGAAAATAATAATCATAAATAATCCTATCACTGAGATATTACTCTCAGATTATTAACAATTTTGTAGAATTCTTCCCAGTCTTCTTTATATGCATTTGTTATATATCTGAGGTCATGCTTTAATTATGAATATTAATATTTCACTTATAAGCATTTTCAATGTTTAATTTCATAAACCTGATTTTTAATGTCAGAAATGATTTTATATTTGAATTATTATAGATTATCTTTCAAAGTGGCTTTTCACTGGTTTTTAAAGAAATTCTTAACTGAGGGTGAGAGCAGGTTTGTTCGAAGATACACCTTGGCACACAAACTTAGGGCCTTCATCTTTTCTGGTAACTTTATCTTTAAAAATATTCCCATCCTTACTCGCACTCTCAGTTTCTGTTTTTAAAGTGGCATCATAATATCAACAGAAACCCAAGCTCCTATTTAAGTATCTAGTCTTTTTCTCTTTATAGGCTGAGCTCTATTAACCTATGTAGTAAACTACAATTATGTAGGTGCTTGGTACTTAAGAAATGAACGAAGAATGAATGAATGGATTCCTACTAAGCTAAGTGTGTGGTGTCTTTGGCCACACACAGCCAATTTCAACCCCAAGAGTTAATAACAGCTCAGTAAGAATGTAGGTGAAAATCTAAAATGGCTGGACCTAAATGCCCATCAGCTGGTGAACGGATAGAGAAGATGTGCTGCATATGTACAATAGAACATTACTCAGCCATTAAAAGGAATGAAACATGCCATTCGCAGCAACACAGATGGACAGAGGGACTGTCGTACTAAGTGAAGTCAGAAAGAGAAAGACAAACGCCATGTGCTATCACTTACATGTGGAACCTAGACTATGGCACGAGTGAAATCTACAAAACAGCAAGGGACACAGACATGGAGAACAGACTTGTGGCTGCCAAGAGGGAGGGGCTGAGGGAGGGAAGGAGTGGGAGTTCGGGTTAGCAGATGCAAATCATGATGTACAGAATGGGTAATGGGTAAACAGCAAGGCCCTACTGTATTGAACACGGAACTATATTCAATAGCCTGGATAGATCATAATGGAAAAGAATATAAGAAAGAAGGAAAGATATATGTATAACTGAATCACTTTGCTGTATAACAGAGGTTAACACACTATAAATCGACTATACTTCAATTTAAAAAAAAAGAACAATGCAAAGAAAACTGATTAGTTACAGAGACTTAGAAGCCTAATTTTGGGAGGAATCTTCATTATATATAGCAAAAAGAACCTCAGCCCCAAGTATCCCAGCACATGCTTATGTGGCAGCTGAGTGTCACCAGTTGTCTGTGGCTGACCTCATGAACTATGAATGGTCAGTCTAAAGACTGAATGAACTGTTGTGATAAGAGCCAGGCTGATAATATGTTTGCCCTGCAGGCAGAGCAAATTCCCACATTGCCAGGTAACCTGATGGAGCTGCCTAGTGGAGGTCTGAGAAGGATTTGGAAGGTTTTCCATATTATTAGTGTTAGATGAAGGGCAGGGAGCCCTTGCCAGCCAAGAGCCTGTCACTTTCCTTCTTTTATGTGTTATAAATCCGTTGTTTCCTTATTGCAGGATCTGTGCCTTGCGTGGTTTGTTCAGCATGTTTTCTCCTGTTTGGATTGTTAATACTATGTCCACTCTGTCTGCTGCTGTTTAATTAACATCTTCTCTGGCCAGAATAGTAGCTCACATATAAACCTTCAAAAAAGATTTTAACATTGGAAAGAAAGATAAATAACTATTGCTATTTTTAAACAATTTGGTAATTTATCGAGAAAAACTAAGAAAATCAACTGAAATATAGAATAAAGCAGTTGAGGTAAGGTGGCTGGATACAAGATCGACACACAGAAATAAGTGGCATTTCTGTAAGTCAACAAATAACAATTAGAAATGGTAATAGAAAAAGAGGACTATTTACAATAGTTTTCTAAATTTATAAAATGACTAGTTTTAGGCCTATCAAGAAATATGCAAGACCTATATGAAGAAAGTCACAAGTTTTTACTGAAAGACATAAAAGCCTAAATAAATGGAGAATATGGCTGAAAAACTAAATATTGTAAATATATGAACTCTCCCCAAATTGATCTCTAAATTCAGTACAATTCTAATTGAAATTCCAACATGTTTTGAATGGACTCCATAAACTCTTTCTAAAGCTTACAGGAATTAGAGAACATCTGCAAGAATAACCAAGAAATATTTGAATAAAGAACACCCCTGTGGGGTGGAGGAGGAAATTTACAATATATCAAAACATCCTAGACCTTATTATCACTGAAACAGTCTAGAAGAAACAGGTCACTGAAACAAAAGTCCTGAACCAGACCCACTACTTTTAACCTGTGCAAGTTTATCCCACGTGTATGCAAAGAAAGGACTATGTAAGAAAACCACAGAAACTACTGGCCTTCCTTGGGAAAAAGTAAAATTAGTTGAATAGTGTCACCCCTGGATTCATGATCACCTTAAAATGTGACATCATTTGAAAATGGGGGTTTTTGCAGATTTAACTATGGTAAGGATTGAGGTGAGACTGTACTGGGTCAAGAGGGCCCTAAATCCAATGAGCATATCCTTACAAGAGACAGTAAAGGACACAGGGAAGAAGGCCAAGTGAAGATGCAGTGAGGGATTGGAAGGATGAGTCCATGAGCCAAGGGAAGCCAAGGACTGCTGGCAGCCACCAGAAGCCAGGGCAGA
Source organism: Oreotragus oreotragus (assembly GCA_006410675.1). Taxonomy (NCBI): domain Eukaryota; kingdom Metazoa; phylum Chordata; class Mammalia; order Artiodactyla; family Bovidae; genus Oreotragus; species Oreotragus oreotragus. The sequence continues at coordinate 382,324 of SJYX01020469.1, forward strand.
GGCATGAAAGGGAGGGTTTCTCCTTCAGAGCCTCCAAAAAGGAATCAGTCCTGCAGACACCTCGATCTCAGACTCCTGGCCTCCAGAAATGTGCAAAGATAAATTTCTGTTGTAATAATGCATCCAGCCTGTGCTAATTTGCTATGGCAACCCTAGGAAACAAATACAATGCCCTGCCACACACCAAACACAAACATAAATTCCAGAGATATTAAAGGTTACACATGAAAAGCAACACTACAGATGTATTAGAAGAAAAATTTGAAAAATATTTTTATAATGCACTGACTAAAGAATGTTTTCCCAGATGTCTAAATCCCATATGGTACATAGAAAAGGACTGATAGATTTGTGTGCATTTTTAGAAAGCAAAAAACTGTACATCAAAAGTCACTCTTAAGTAAAAAGACAACGTAAACTGAAGAACATGTTTGTGGCACACAGTAGAGAGGGCTTCCCTTGCGGCTCAGCTGGTAAAGATCTGCCTGCAGTGCGAGAGACCTGGGTTCAATCCCTGGGTTGGGAAGATTCCCTGGAGAAGGGAAAGGCTACCCACTCCAGTATTCTGGCCTGGAGAATTCCATGGACTGTTTAGTGGGATCGCAAAAAGTTGAACATGACTGAGTAACTTTCACATAGTAGAGTAAGAGTTAATATTCAGAGTAGTCAAAGAAGACCTACAAATTATGAAGAAACACATATGACCCAAAAGAATCGAATATAAAATGGAAATAACAGAAGAGATGGAGAAACAGTAGAAACAGTGGCAGACTTTTATTTTGGGGGCTCCAAAATCACTGCAGATGGTGATGCAGCCATGAAATAAAAAGACACTCCTTGGAAGAAAAGTTATGACCAACCTAGACAGCATATTAAAAAGCAGAGACATTACTTTGCCAACAAAGGTCCATCTAGTCAAGGCTATGGTGTTTCCAGTGGTCATGTATGGATGTGAGAGTTGGACTATAAAGAAAGCTGAGTGCCAAAGAATTGATGCTTTTGAACTGTGGTGCTGGAGAAGACTCTTGAGAGTCCCTTGGACTGCAAGGAGATCCAACCAGTCCATCCTAAAGGAAATCAGTCCTGAATATTCATTGGAAGGACTGATGTTGAAGCTGAAACTCCAATACTTCGACCACCTGATGCAAAGAGCTGACTCATTGGAAAAGACCCTGATGCTGGCAAAGACTGAAGGCGAGAGGGGAAGGGGATAACAGAAGATGAGATGATTGGATGGCATCACCGACTCAATGGACACGAGTTTTTTTTTTTTTTTTTTTGGTACACGAGTTTGAGTAAACTCCAGGAGGTGGTGATGGACAGGGAAGCCTGGTGTGCTGCAGTCCATGGGANGGATAACAGAAGATGAGATGATTGGATGGCATCACCGACTCAATGGACACGAGTTTTTTTTTTTTTTTTTTGGACACGAGTTTGAGTAAACTCCAGGAGTTGGTGATGGACAGGGAAGCCTGGTGTGCTGCAGTCCATGGGATTGCAAAGAGTCGGACATGACTGAGTGACTGAACTGAAAAGAAATACAAAAGGCCAACAGAAGTTTTATAAGTAAATATTTACAAGACATAATATCCAGTGTTCATAAAGATATGTGGATATAGGCACTTTTTCCAGTGCTGATGGAAGTATAAATACATATTGCAAGGATACAGTGTTGTTTGTAATAGCACACACACAAAAATTTAAGTGTTAGTCGCTTAGTCATGCCCAACTCTTTGCAACCCCATGGACTGCAGCCCCCCAGGCTCCATCTGTCCATGAGACTTTCCAGGCAAGGATACTGGAGTGGGCTGCCATTTCCTTCTCCAGAGTATCTTCCCAACCCAGGGATCAAACTCGGTCTTCTGCACTGCAGATTCTTTACCAACTGAGCTACAAGGGAAGATTAGGAATGATCTAAATATACAGAGGAGCCTGGCAGGCTACAGTCCATGGGGTTGCAAAGAGTTGGACACGACTTGGTGACTAAACCACCAAATATCCAGTAGAGGAGTACAGATCTTTCTCAGCTTCTGGTGGTGGTAGGTCCTGATAAACTCATCGTGGTTGAAAATATCATGAGTTGAAAATCCATTTAATATTTCCAGCCTACCAAACACCATAGCTGAACCTAGCCCACCTTAATTAAAAATGTTCAGGGGACTTCCGTGGTGTTTCAAGTGGTTAAGAATCCACTTTGCAATGCAAGGAATGAAGGTCTGGGAACTAAGATTCCACATGCTGTGGAGCAACTCAGCCCCTGCACTGCAATTACTGAGCCCTTGAGCCACAATTAGACTGGCGCCACAGCGAAAGATCGAAGATCCCACATGCTTCAACCCAATGCAGCCAAATAAATAAATAATAAAAACTTTAAAACACACACACAAAAGACTAGAAAGGGAAACAAGTTTGTTTTTTAAGTAATTAGCTGACACTTGGACAAAATTAATGTGAAGCTTCTTTTATAATAAAATGTCAAATATCTAATGCAGTTTATTGAAAAGTGGACTGAAAGTGAAAAACAGAATGGTTGTGAGTATACTGTTTACCTCCTGACTGCCTGGCTGATGGGGAGCTGCAGCTCACTGCCTCTGCCCAGCATTGCAAGAGGATGTATCACCCAGAACGCCACCAGCCTGGGAAAAGATCAGGATTTGAAGTAGGGTTTCTGCTGGGTGCATATTGCTTTCACACTGTCCTAAAATTGAAAAATCATAAATTGAACCATCATAAGTCAATTAGGATACCGTCCATAAAATGTTCTTTGGTATGACCAAACTATGGAATACTATATGGCCTCTAAAAGCAGAGAAAGACCTCCAGAGCATAACTGGAAATTTATGTATAAAATGGGGCTTCCCAGATGGGTCAGTGGTAAAGAATTCTCCTGCCAGGAGATGGGGGTTCTATCCCTGGGTTAGGAAGATCCCCTGGAGAAGGGCATGGTTACCCACTCCAGTATTCTTGCCTGGGAAATCCCATAGACAGAGGAGCCTGGTGGGCTACAATCCATGGGGTCTCAAAGAGCATGCACTAAGCAACTGAGCATGCACGAACATGCATAAAATGCTATGTAAATGTACTGCACTGAATTAGTCCCTAATACCACTCACTGTCATTTAGTGTAGTGGATTAGATATGCCCCTAAAATGCTATATAAGTACTGTGGGCTAACTGATTGCACCACTGGAGGGCTTCTCCATCAAATGCTGAACTCCAGACCCAAGAGGTAAATATACTTAGATTGGGGCACTGAGGGCAAGGAAGAAGAGAAACCGATGACAAGCAAAGTGAAGATTTTCACAGGCATTTGAAAATATGTGACTGACACTAAGGAGAGAAACCCAAGTGTGGACAGAAGCGATTTAGAGACTAGAGACGGCTGTTGAGAGTGACCTCTCAAAGCAATGTATCTCCATGGGGGACTGGGTTGGAGGAAGCTATCCGAGTCTTGACAGTATTACATTTTGAACATAAAACATTTGACTGGCTTTCTGATGTAGATCTAAAAATGCTTAGCTGGGCCAAATATTTTTTGGCTAGTGGAAAATGGATAAAAACTACATATCAGTGGTTATAAAATTGGAGGGATGAGGACCACACCTTTTATTGGAATATTGTATGTGGGAGGGTTGTTCACACGAGGGTTATGTTTAGGGGACTTCCCTGGTGGTCCAGTGGCTAAGATTCTGTGCCCCAGTGCAGGAGGCCTGGGTTCAGTCCCTGGTTGGGGAACTAGATCCACATGCCACAACAAAGATCGAAGATCCCATGTGCCTCAGCTAGGACCCCGTGCAGCCAGTTCAGTTCAGTCGCTCAGTCGTGTCAAAAAAAAAAAAGATAACACAGGCAGCTAATGCCTGAGTTACCCATGTCTGTGTGAGGAGTTAATGTTCTGTGCTCAGTATTGCACTGGGTGTTTTATACACATTCTCACTTAATGGACCTGCACTCTTGGAGGGAAAGGACTAGGCCCCTGGGGCAGTATCCGGCATGTAATTGTATGTTTTAATTAGGATTGCATCTTGGCTATTGTAATAAAGGTCAAAATAAGAGTGGTTTAAATAAGATAGGACTTTCTTTCTCTTATAATTGCCCAAGATTAAATAAGTCAGGCCCATGTGGCAATTCTAGCTTCTCTTATACATATAATAAGATCATGTTGCTCTGCCAATCCCAATATGTGGCCTCCATCTTCAGACCTAAAAGGGCTGCTCCAGCCCCTGCCCACATGTCTACATTCCAGCCAGGGCAACGTGAGGGAATGAAGGATGCCCTTTCCTCCTTTTAAGGACTGGCCCAGAACTCTTTGCCCACTCTCTCTTGCTTACGTCCCATTCGCCAGAATTTAGTCACATGACCACATCTAGCTATAAGGGATGCTGGGAAATGTAGTTTATATCCAGCAATTATGTGCCCGCTGAAACTCAAGGGTCATATTACTAAATAAAGAACAGGAGATTGGGTATTGGGTGACGAACAGTAGTCTTGGCCTGAGACACTCAGAAGCAGTATCCCTAATGAGAGAGGCAGTGTGTACACTGAATAAGATCACAGGCCCTGGAGCAAGCTTCCAGACGGTTCCATGTGGGCTCTACCCTTAATGTGAGCTCTGCTCTGTGTGATCTCAGCCTGTTTTCTTACCCATAATGCTACATTTCATTGAGTCTAATATTCACATGTTGAATGTTTTTTACAAGTAATGACATGTTTAATTGACAGTTTTCATTCTTAGTCATATACAACATAATGGTGTGTCTTACAACTAATGGTGTCAACAAAATATAATTTTTTGAGAACAGTATATGAACAGTATATGAATAAATAGAATATATGCATTCTACTTATTAATACAAATAACTCCAGTATTCTTGCCTGGAGAATCCCAGGGATGGAGCAGCCTAGTGGGCTGCTGTCTATGGGGTCGCACAGAGTTGAACACGACTGAGGTGACTTAGCAGCAGCAGCAGCATCAAAGAATATATAGACTAGTGATTGACTACTCTCATATTTTACACCTGAATAGTGTCAGGATCATAGTAAGAGCTCAGTAAATGCGAGAATCTTCAGAGGGTAAGAGGAAATGCCTTGTTCAGTTGGGGCTAAAATAATACCCAGGGCTCAGAAAATATAAATCACCCTGCTATTGTCAAGGCAGGAAATGGACAGGTCCTTCCTTCATCTGACACAACACTGATTTTAAAATCAGTTTTGCAGGGACTTCCCAGCGGTCCAGTGGCTAAGACTTGCTTTTATAACACAGGAGGGGTGGGTCTGATCTCTGGTCGGGGAACTAAGATCATACATGCCTCATGGCCAAAAAACAGAACGTAAAACACAGGCAATATCATAACAAGTTCAATAAAGACTTTAAAAATTGTCCATATCAAAACATCTTAAAATCAGTTTTGCAACTGATGACAGAATGGAGTGGATGGGGGTTATGTGGAAGGGGTGGGGACCAGCTCACATACTGTCTTAGTTTAGGATGCTGTAATGAAATACCACAAACTAGGGGCTGGGGCTTATAAACAGCAGACATGTGTTTCTCACAGCTCTGGAGACGAGAAATCTGAGATCAGGGTGCAGCGAGGTCAGACTCTGGTGACAGTCCTCTTGCAGGTACGGACTGCCGACTTCTGATTGTATCCTCAGATGGCAGAGAGCAGAGCAGAGCCGTGGCAGCCAGCCCCCTAGAAGGGCCCTAATTCCATTCATGGGGGCTCTACCCTTTAGGTTCCATTTAATCCTAATCGCCTCCCAAAGGTTCTACCTCCTAATACCATCACATTATGCATAGAGCTTCGCTATAGGAACTTTGGGCAGGACAAGAACATCTGGTCCCAAACACTTAGCTTCTTGGTTTTCCTCCATAAGCCGTGGGGCTGCCATAACAAACTACCACAGTCTGGAGGGCTTAAGACAATAGAAGTTTTTTCTCTCCAAGATCAAAGTGTGGGCAGGGCTGAGCTCCCGCTAAAGGCTCAAGAAGAGGGTCCTTCCTGCCTCTTCTTGTGGCTCATCATCCGAGTCCTAGGTGGCCTCCTCATGAAAGTGAAAGTTACTCAGTCTTGTCCAACTCCTTGTGACCCCATGGACTTAGTTCATGGAATTCTCCAGGCCAGAATACTGGAGTGGGTAACCTTTCCCTTCTCCAGGGGGTTTTCCCAACCCAGGGATTGAACCCAGGTCTCCCACATTGCAGGCGGACGCTTTACCAGCTGAACTTTGAGGGAAGCCCTGATACCATAACCATACACCTGCAAAAATCCTGTTCTCTGCAGCTAAGGGTGTGTTCTGAGATGTGAGGAGATATGACTATTTAGGGGGCGCTGTGCATAGCAGAACGTCCCTCACTGCAGTCTGTTCCCTGCCAGGCTTTGCTCGGTTCTGCTTTCTCTCTCTCTCTCTTTTTTTCTGCCGTCTTTCACTCCTTGGCACATCTGCTGGTTCCGAGAGGCATCCGTGATTCCAATGTCTTGAACATTCTGTTCCACGCAGATGGGGAAGGAGGCACCCAGCCGTTCCACTAGCTGCCGTTAAAATATAATAAGTTAGAGAAGAGATGAGAGAAGATAAGCCCTGGAGGAATAATTAACAGGAGGGAATGTCACGTGGCGTGAACTCACTCAAGCACACCAAGATTTGTTACCGAGGCTTCCTCAGAGCTCCACTTATTTTTTTCCCTTCAATAAAACATTCTAGGTAAGCACTGAACTTGTCAAAATGCAAAGAAATGGCATAAGAGAGATTTTTACTTTGGTGTATCAGTTTTTCTCTCTTTTTTTGAGGTGAAAAGGAAATTAGCCAAGTGTTGTGTTACAAGCCAAGGTAGTTTTTCTACTAGGTCAGGAGGCAGCCTCTTAAGAGTCCACAGGGCCAGCTCATTGAGATCAGCCTCTGCCCGCACTGGGGCCACAGTGGGGCGATGATGCTTTGGGACTGTTTAAAAGGCACTGTGTACAGATTTTGTAAGGACTGTGGGAAAAGTTTTCTGAGGTCAGGATTAACTGTTTTAAATCTGGAAGGGATCTGAAGAAACAATGTTGCTCAGCTGTTCCCAGGCCTATATCAGCCCTAATTAACACCTTTTAAAGAATACAACAGGGCTTCCGTGGTTGCTCAGGTGGTAAAGTGGCTCCGAGGGTAATCTGCCTGCAGTGCAGGAAACCCAGGTTCAATCCCTAGGTCAGGAAGATCCCCTGAAGAAGGGAATGGCTACCCACTGCAATATTTTTGCCTGGAGAATTGCATCAACAGAGGAGCCTGGTGGGCTACAGTCCATGGAGTTGGACACAACAGAGCAATTGACACACACAAAGAATATAGTAAATATTCTATAGCATTCTTCTCCATCTGAAATGAGATTCACAGAAATAATAGCCTCAGTTCAGTTCAGTCGCTCAGTCATGTCCAACTCTTTGCGACCCCATGAATCACAGCATGCCAGGCCTCCCTGTCCATCACCAACTCCCGGAGTTCACTCAGTGAACTCCATCGAGTCAGTGATGCCATCCAGCCATCTCATCCTCTGTCGTCCCCTTCTCCTCCTGCCCCCAATCCCTCCCAGCATCAGAGTCTTCTCCAATGAGTCAACTCTTCACATGAGGTGGCCAAAGTACTGGAGTTTCAGCTTTAGCATCATTCCTTCTGAAGAAATCCCAGGGCTGATCTCCTTCAGAATGGACTGGTTGGATCTCCTTGCAGTCCAAGGGACTCTCAAGAGTCTTCTCCAACACCACAGTTCAAAAGCATCAATTCTTTGGTGCTCAGCCGTCTTCACAGTCCACCTCTCACANAAGTACTGGAGTTTCAGCTTTAGCATCATTCCTTCTAAAGAAATCCCAGGGCTGATCTCCTTCAGAATGGACTGGTTGGATCTCCTTACAGTCCAAGGGACTCTCAAGAGTCTTCTCCAACACCACAGTCAAAAGCACCAATTCTTTGGTGCTCAGCCTTCTTCACAGTCCAACTCTCACATCCATACATGACCACAGGAAAAACCATAGCCTTGACTAGACAGACCTTAGTCGGCAAAGTAATGTCTCTGCTTTTGAATATACAATCTAGGTTGGTCATAACTTTCCTTCCAAGGAGTAAGCGTCTTTTAATTTCATGGCTGCAGTCACCATCTGCAGTGATTTTGGAGCCAAAAAAAGTCTGACACTGTTTCCACTGTTTCCCCATCTATTTCCTATAAATAAATTTCTTTTTAAAAGATTGTTATGTTTAGCAGAAAGAAGCTGGGGTTTAAAAAAGAGCTTAAGAAGTATTCCATAGGATCACTTTCCCCTTAGAATTGCCTGCAAAATGTACAAATGTATCTTTTTCTGGGGAAAGGATTTATGGTATGGAGGTCTTCACTTCCTCCAGGGGATCCAAACTCAAAAAAAAGATTAAGAACTGGTGGTGGTAGACCAGGAGAAGAAGAGGAGCCAGAGACCCAGCTCCGGGAATGCACCAGAACAGCAGGAAGACAACACGAACAGAGGGCAGGAACTGACCGTGGCATTCGTTATGAGAAACTTGAGGGTGTAAGGCACATTAGTTAATGGTAGCTACATCATAATAGTGGTGCTAGTTAATGTCAATTTTATAAAACGAGTGTTTAATATTTGTTGTAATATGCAAGACTCGCACCAGAGGGTTTGTCATTTTCACCTGTATAATTATCACTTTGTTGAGTGAAGGAATTACTATGAACTCGATGTACCCAATGGGGAAGGGTCTTAATTTAAAAGTACACGGGAGCTGGTATATAGATGTGACTGAATGCCTGAGCTACCAGCGTGGGAACAGGGGAACTAGTGAAGCTAGGTGAAGATTATAATCGCTTTAGCAAGAAGGGACATGCACGGAGAACCTGAGTACCAATCAAAACAAAACTTGGGTGTCCAGGATATGAAAACAGTCAGAACACTCCTATTTTTATACCCAAATTTCTCATATATGTACACTTCCATATTTTACTTAAGAGTTTACAATCTGTTTTCCCAGGCTTCCTCCTTCTATTAAAGGGATTTTTATAGCTCTCTTTTGCTTAGCATAAACAATGTAGACTGTTGTTACTTTTTTTTTTTTTTTAAATTTTGACTGAACTGGCTCTTCCTTGCCAGGGCAGCAGATGTGGGTTCAATCCCTAGTTTGGGAACTAGGAGCCCACATGCCACGGAGCAGTAAGCCTAAGTGCACGTCTATCCAGCTAAGCCCACTGGAATGTCAGTCAAGAACAAACACCGGTGTCCAGGATGTTCAGAACATTCCGGAATGAAGGACAGCAAAAGCAGTCTGTCCTCGTGAAAAGTCAGGCACTTAAAGCAATGCATAAAGAAGCACCAAAAAGACATTCTGAACAAGATTTAATATAGGGATGAAACTAGATGCCTCTACTACAAGTTGGCTTGGAAGCTTTTTACCACCCATAGTGACAAGTGTCTATGTGTGACTGTGCTTGAGGGTCCAAGGGGGCAGATTTGTGGAAATCTGCAGTGGGTATTTTTGGTTATCCCAATGTGGGGGTGAGAGGTTATGCTACTGGCATTTAGTAGGTAAAAAGCATGTCATTTAGACATTCTATGATTTTTTTTTTTTAAGTTTCATAAAAGGCCCAGGTGTTCAGGAGGTGGTCCTTATGAAGATTCTTCTTAATAGAATAAAGACACTGTTTCTGTTTCGGTCTTAGAAAATAACACTCTGCACCATGTCTACTCAATTTATAGTATAGCTCCTTCAAAAATAAGGAAACCAGGTGCAAATAGCATAGGGTGTTGGAGACTCCTTTTAACAGAGTTAGGAAAAAAACCCAGTAAATTGACAGAGGCACATGAAATTCAGAGATCTCACTGGATCTCATGAACAAAGGCTGTTTTAAAATGACTTATTTCCAGCCTATATATTTAAAACATTTTGGGCACAAAGAGAAACATTGTGAAAGGAGGGTTACCTTTTTTTCTGTCTTATTCTGATGCCATCCTCGGAGATGCACCCCAACGCTGCCCTACAGACTGTTTTGTAGTACTTCTCTCCTACTTTGTTCTCTTCCCATTGCTGATTAAAGGATAGGGTCTCCTAGGTTGGTTTTGTGCTTTTTTTTTTTTTTAAGTATTAGAGGTTGAATTTATTCCTCATTTAGTGTACTTTCAAGGTAGAAAAGATGTTTCTGTGATAACTTTGTCATCAGCTATATACCCTATTCCATTACAGAAAATTGTTTTTTTAAAAGCCCAATTCATTTGTGAAAAACCACACATTTCCTTATTTTCATACCCCAGTTTTTCATATCTGTACACTCCCATATTTTATTTAAGAGTTTATAATCTGTCTTTCCAGGCTTCCTCCTTCTATTAAGGATATTTCTCTCGTTTGTTTACCATAAACAGTCTAGCCTGTTACTACTTTTTAAGAATTTTGGCTGCCCTGGGCCTTCCTTGCCAAGGGTATGGGACACAGGTTCGATCCCTAGTTGGGGAAGTCTACATGCCGCAGGGCAGCTAAGCCCATAAGTGGCAACTACTGAGCCTGTTTGCAGTTGGTTCAGCCTGTGCTTCTACTGGACCTGTGCTCCACAGCAAGAGAACTAGAGAAAGCGGACATCCCCTGCATTGGAAGACGGATTCTTAACCACAGTGGACCACCAAGTAATGCCTTTTTCTTCACCTAATGTCCATCTATCTCTCTGCTCTTTGTCTTCCTAGACTTTTGTACTGTGTGACTCTCTTAAAACCCAAACTTATATTCATTATCAGTATCTTATCTGCAAAGAGGAAGAAGGAAGGTAATGAGGTTGGGAGCTTCAGCAAAAGGAAGGGCTTGGGTCACAGGGGGAATGCAATTGAGGGTTGACAATGGAATTGTACAAGGACAATCAGTGGCAATTGGACAGCCTGACTTAGTACTGGGTGGTCACCCTGGTTCCCTGACTCTCCCCAACAATGTGGGCTGCCCTGAAGTAGAGAAAACAAAAATAATGGGGGCCAGGGCTGATGACAGGCCTGGTGAAGCTGGTCCTGTCACTCTTCTGCTTAGAACCCTTCAAAGGCTTTCCATTCCTCAAATGACCATCATGAGTCTCCACCATCTGGCATTGCCAATTTCTTTGGCCTCTTCTTGTTCCATTCTCCTCATGGCTTTCAAAGTCGCATACCCTGGCCAAGTTCTTCATCCTTGTGGCTTTTCCATATACTGTTCCTTTTATCTGTCACCTCCTATTCACAGCTCCACCCTTTGCTTCAGCTTAAAAATCTCTTCTTCAGAGAAGCCTCTCCTGATCTTCAAATCCAATCAGAGCACTCCATCGTCTTTCACCATATGCTTTACTTGTCTTGCATGTAACTATTACAATTACAAACTGATTTGGAAACAGTTCCATGGAGGCAGGTACTTGGCTTATTTTGTTGATTGCTAAATTCCCAGCATCTGGCCTAGTTGTCTATTGCCAGCAGGAACATTCATTCACTTTTTCAATAAATTCACTGAATGAATAGGAAGAATAATGGGACCTGGGGCACATTTTTTGTTGGTTTTTAACTACATCCCCATTTTCTCTTTTGTGAATTGCAGATAACTATCAACCTCTGAACTGCCATGTAGATTAAAAGGTGATGTTTTATATATACATGGTATGGACCTCCCAGGTGACTCAGTGTTAAAGAATCCCTCTGCCAAGCAGGAGACATGAGTTTGATCCCTGGGTTGGGAAGACCCCCCGGAGAAGGAAATGGCAACCCACTCCAGTATTCTTGCCTGGGAAATCCCATGGACAGAAGAGCCTAGTGGGCTACAGTCGATGGAGTCTCAAAAGGTCAGGCATGACTTAGTGATGACATAGCAGTAGCACACTTGTCATGGTGCCTGGCAAATAGTAAGGACTAGGAAATGTGAGTTATTACAATCATCATTAAAAATAAGCTCTATGAGCAACCAGAACTCTCATCCATTGCTGGTAGGAATGCAAAAATGATAACAGCCCACTTAGGAAAACAGCTGGCCAGTTTCTTATAGTTAAATACAGGCTTACTACGCAACCTAGAAAGACCACTTCTAGGTTATTTACCCAAGTGAAGTGAAAACTTACATTCACACAAAATCCTGCTTTATTCATAATCGCCCCAAACTAGGAACAACCCCAGTGTCTTTCAACCAGGGAATAAAGAAACTGTGGTATATCAGAGACTGGATTACCACTCAGCAAGAAGAAATAAACTACCGACACATGCGTCAATGTGGATGAAATGCAAATGCATCATGTTACATGAAAGAAACCAGCTCAAAACGTGACATATTGTATGATTCCATTTATATGACATTCTGCAAAAGTTAAATTATAGGGACAGAAATCTGGCCAGTGGTTGCCAGGGGAGTAGGTGGGGCATGAGAGAATGTGGGGTGGGGTAGGGTGGTGGTGATGGAACTGTCCTAGGATTTGATTATGATAGTGGGTACATGATGATATGCATTTATTAAAATTCATGGCATTCTAAACTAAACGGATGGACTTTATATATATATACACATATATATTTCTTACTGTATATAAAGAGTGAAAAACATCCAAGAGAGATAGATATAATTATCATTTTCTTTTAAAAAATATACTTCTGATTATAAAAGTGTTATAGGTTCATAGACAATTTGGGAAAATCTGCAAAGAATATGTTGAATCACCTGCAGAAAAGGAGTATTTCTTATCATTTTTATAGACACAAAATACACAAACTGGGATCATGCTGTATTTTTGCTTTCTGATGAGTGTTTTCCCATGTCATTAAATAAATTTCAAAACCATGATTTTGAGTCAATAATATTCTAATAAATAATTGATTTATATGTTTAACTCTTCCTTTACTACAATTTTGATTATTAAAAAAAAGCTCACTGGGGCCAGGGATGCTGCCATCTCGGTTTCACAATGTTTAACAGGTAAAACAACTCATCCTTTGGCTGCAATGATCTCATTGTGGCTGGAGGAAAAGTGGTTCCACAGGATGACTTTGCTTTTTCCTCTGCGGTGCAGAGGGCTGGACACCCTCTTACTAACCTGTATTACTAGCTTAAATTTGCATAGTGCTTTTAATATTTCTCTCTCCCCACCTCCTTGCCGGGTAAGCCGGGTCGAAGGAGTAATTTGTTCAAGATTATACAGCTCATCATTCGTGGACTGTGACTTAGACTCTTAGATATTCAAGAGTCCCCAGAAAGTCAACATTTCCCCAGGGTGGGTCACTGCCTAATCTGACTCTCCCGTCCCGTCCCCTGCAAGGAAGCTGCAGACACACCCTGAAAACAGCCCAGAGGCTTGGCACACAGGGAACTAATATCAAGTGGACGCTGTTCCATCCTACAAATTGTCCTTGGCAACATCGCCACTTACCAGCTGGGGTCATTTTTCCCCCGATGGCTGGGGGGACACCTAGTGCCACTGAGCAAGGGGCTCCTGAGAGATGGATCGCCCGCCTCGAGGCCTGTGAGGGTTGCTGTCATTCGATCGCGACGCAGTCGGGGCGCACCCTCACTGGGGAAGGAGGGGGTTGTCCTGCCGGGCCTTCCCCAGCGCCAGGGCCCGAGTAGGGAGGCGCCTTCTGAGAGGTGAAGCGGGTCCCCATCATCTTAAGGAGGGGTAGGGGCCGCCGAACTACAGGGCTGCTCGGGGGCACTCTCGGGAGGTGGTAGGAATGCCTAGTCCAGGCGACCAGAGGTCAGTCCTCCGCTATCCCAGAGTGCCTCGGATTCCGGAAGTGCTCGGCTTCCCGGAAGTGCCCGATTGGCTGACAGAGCCCAGACTCGCCGAACCGCTGCAGCTGGAGCGTTTCTGGTCCTGGCGTGAGTGGCCGCAGGAGGTGCGGTTCCAGGTCCGGGTGGGCGTCGGGAGGGAGCTGGCGGCAGGATGATGGAAGAGGAGGAACTTGAGTTCGTAGAAGAGCTGGAAGCCGTGCTGCAGCTCACGCCAGATGTGCAGCTCGCCATCGAGCAGGTGAGCGTTCCGCCCCCCGATGGGAGGAGAGTGCGGAGACTGGGGCAGCTCTGGGGGTGGGACGGCGAGGAAGCTGTCCGGACGGAGACGTGGGAGCTAGGCGCCAAGGGCGAGGAAAGGTTTTGAAGGGAGTTGGTGGTGGGAATGGGTTTCCCAGTGTAGAAAAGGGAGAGAGGTCTTCCTCGGCCTTGATTGACTTTGGAGGGTGGGGCGTTCTGGTGGGTTTGAGCAAATGTACTGTGCCTCCTGAAACGATGTACCTAGAAGGGACCTCGTGGGTAGCAACCTCCGGTTTAGGGGTTGTGGGGCTGTTCTTTCATCAGGTTGGTGTCCCGATGTTCCCGGATTCTCCGTCTAGCCTCATGTGACTGACTCAGAATTGAGGGGGAGGTGGGTAACATCTACTTTTGAAGCATATCGCAAAGCAGAGGGGAAACGGCTAAAAAAGAAAGAGAGAGCTCCTTTACTTTTCTTAAATGGTTGAGAATTTCTGTTGGTGATTAGGTTAAAGAATATTCCCCAGGCAACTAAGCCTCTGCTCCAAAACTACTGAACCCATGCGCTGCAGCTGCTGAAACCCAATACCTGGAGCCCATGTCCTGCAAAAAGAGAAGCCACTGCAATGAGAAGCCCTCACACTGCCACGAAGAATAGCCCCCGCTCACCTCAACTGGAGAAAGCCCGTGCATAGCAACAACGAGCAAAAATAAATCTTTAAAAAAGGGCAATTTAGACCCTTGTACAGGTTATTGCTCCCGATAAAGGGAGAAAAATCTCTCTAAAAGGAGTTGGTGTGGCGGATTTAAGAAGAGGGGTGTGCCATACTTAATGATCACGGGAAGTTTTTTAAAGTAAAACATTACAACTTCTGTTACTAATAGTTAATACTTATTGGATGGGTGGTAACTTGTTTGTGTTGTCCCACTTACCTCTTGGATATGTGTTTTTCTTGGAGTGGTTGGATTACTTGCACAAAGCACATTTGACACATCCTGGAAATGCCAGGGCAAAGGTTTGGGTGTTCAAGCCACACTGCTCCCCACCCCCCTCCATCAGCCAGAAAGAGAAATACTTCTCATTTGCTTTGAAGCTACTCGCCTCCAATAGAAGAAATGAATAATGCAGCCAGTTGTTTGATGAGGGTTTTAGACCTCCTCCCCCCCACCACCCCCCTTTCTTCAGTTCAGTCTCTCGGTCGTGTCCGACTCTCTGCGACCCCATGAATTACAGCACGCGAGGCCTCCCTGTCCATCACCAACTCCCGGAGTTCACTCAACCATTTCCTTCTCCAGGGGATATTCCTGACCCAGGGATTGAACCCTGGTCTCTTGTACTGCAGACAGATTCTTTACACATGCAGAATAGCAAAACATTAAAAAACTGCCCTGCCTTCCCATTTCACTTCTCAGATTGTAAACAAGTGCCCTTTAGGTGATGCAGACAGTGGCACATTGCTCATATTCTTTCTGTGCTTTTTGATGGTGATTTGGCTTCCCTGGTGGCTCAGACAGTAAAGAATTCGCCTGCAGTGCAAGAGACCTGGGTTAGATCCTTGACTGGGAAGATTCCCTAGAGAAGGGAATGGCAACCCACTATGGTATCCTTGCCTGGAGATCCTATGGACAGAGGAGCCTGGCGAGCTACAGTCCATGGATTGCAAAGAGTTGGACATGACTGCAGTGACTGATGCTTTCACTTTTGCTGTTTAAAACAGTCTCCACAGCTGAAGTGCCATCTGGTATTCATAAGTATAAAAACACTGTGATATGCCTAATGAAGAAGATATATGGTTTCAGTTTAGTTCAGTCCCTCAGTTGTGTTTGACTCTTTGTGACCCCATGAACCACAGTGCGCCAGGCCTCCCTCTCCATCACCAGCTCCTGGAGTCCACCTAAACCCATGTTGAGTTGGTGATGCCATCCAACCATCTCATCCTCTGTCGTCCCCTTCTTCTCCCACCTTCAACTTTCTTAACACTAGGGTCTTTTCAAATGAGTCAGCTCTCGCATCAGGTGGCCAAAGTATTGGAGTTTCAGCTTCAACATCAGTCCTTCCAATGAACATCCAGGACTGATCTCCTTTAGGATGGAATGGTTGGATATCCTTGCAGTCCAAGGGACTCTCAAGAGTCTTCTCCAACACCACAGTTTAAAAGCATCAGTTCTTTACAATATTGTATTCGTTTTGCCATACATCAACATGAATCTGCCACAGGTATACCCATGTTCCCCATCCTGAACCCCCCTCCCACTTGCCTCCCCATACCATCAACTCTGGGTCATCTCAGAAATTTATATTAAAAAAATAAGGTAACTATTGATAAAAGCATCAATTCTTCTGTGCTCAGCTTTCTTTATAGTCCAACTCTCACATCCATACATGATCACTGGAAAAACCATAGCCTTGACTATACAGACCTTTGTTGGCAAAATAATGTCTCTGCTTTTTAATATGTTGTCTAGGTTGGTCATAACTTTTCTTCNAAAAAAAAAATTCACTTCCCAGAATAACTGTTTTGAGCTGGTGAAATCCAGTGCCTAGGGGATTACTTGACTGTTTTTATAATTCACCATGTTACATGTTCTTCAAATTGCAGTGTTTTAAGGGAGTTATCTGTAGTTCTCTGAAGGGAGACGTATTCTTTCTCCTGTAAAAGAGATGGACAGTTCCTGAATGCCAGCGCTCCATTTCCTAACACTGTCTGAAGGAAAAAAATCGCTTTGTACATAGTGAATTCTACTGCTGAGACATCGCTGAGACCTGATGCATTAGTTCATTATCAAGATTCCCCTAATACAACCATGTCATCAACTGGCTTAATCTGCTAGTGTATAATGCTCACTTATTGTGCCTTGTCCTTGGGATTTTGTGGCTGTCTGAATACTTCTTACTGTTGCACATTCTGTTAGTCTTACCAAGATGATAAAATTACAGATGTTGGTGAAAATTATAGATATACTTTACCAAATATTTTACTGAGCATTGGTTTTTGGGCCTTGTAAAATGAAAAAAAGATACGGCCTTTGCTTTCAAAAAACTTTCCAACCAATAGGAAGGAAAGAATACATAAAGCAGGACAGGAAGACGATGGTGATTTTTTAATTCTCTCTCTTTATGTAGGTATTTCCAAGCCAGGATCCTCTAGATCGAGCAGATTTCAATGCTGTGGAGTATATCAACACCCTGTTCCCAACAGAGCAAGTAAGTGCTGCATTCCCTTCTTGCAATGGCTTCTAGAACATTCTGAGTATTAATGATTAGTTTGTTACACTACATAACCTAAGGGACCTTGATAAACAAATAAGAATTAAAATCAAGTCAGACTCCTTTGTAACCAGTTTTGGGTGGTGGTTAGCTAATACCAAATACTGTTGTTGTGTCAGAGTGGAATATTCCATGTAGTGAGCATATTAGAAATTGTACCCTTTAGGTTGAAAGAGTCCATCTCGTTCCCTGCTTCCCCAGATTTTCTGTAGTAAATCGGGAAGTGGAAAGGATTTTTCAAATGTAATAGGGGAAAATGGGAGTGAGGTGTGCAGGATAAGCTTAGAGTTAGAAAGCTACTTTTATTCCTGTTTCAAGATGTAATTTCAGAACTTTGATTTCCAGCCCACCAGCCTGTGGTTGGGTGTTGGCACCTTTACCCTGTTTGTGAGTAAGGAGGAAGAGCCTTACTTATACCACTGACAGTTGTAGCGGTGAGTAGGATTGGAGTAGTGAGTTACGGTGAACTCAGTTTTGAACATATTTGGGCTATCCAGGTAGAAATACATAGCTGGATATTTGAGTCTGGAGCTCATAATCCCCGTAACTGTTAGTATTTTGGCATGGATCTTTCCAAACTTTTTCTGATGAACATGCTAATTTTTAAAATAAAGTTGGAAAAAATGGTATCATACTGTGTGACTGTCCTTTTTGAGATTTCAAAAGCAGCCTTTAGAGCTCTTTTTGCGGGGGTTGCGGTTGGGGGGAGCTGCGCTATGTGGCTTGTGGGATGTTAGTTCCCCAGGCCCCAGCAGTGAAAGTACCAAGTTCCAACCACTGAACCATCAGGGAATTCCCTAGAGTTCATCATTTTCTAATGAAAGAGAAATTCTAGGAATTAGCTGAAGATGGAAATTTGGAATCGAGTAGGTATAAAGATAGCAGTTTAAGCTACAGAAATGTTTCATTTACCCCAACCAATCAAGACAGCTGACTCGCCAAAGCAAATTGTTAAGATTTGAAAATCATGTATATAGGGAACCATCAGGTTCTTCCCTCTTCCTGATAAGTGTTTGTGGGTTTTTGTTTTTAAACCACTGAAGGTAGCATAAGACATTAGTCGTTGCACAGATTCAGTTATATGTCTTGTCTAATTATATCCTCCACATCCATGATAATGTAAAGTTTTTTTTTAATTCAAAAAATTTATGACACAGGGGTACCTTTATTTCCCCAATCCCAGATTTTCACCATTTTCCAACCCAGATTCCCATGAACCTTAATTAATAGAAAGTAACAGCATGATTTATCATTTCTTTCAACTATTGGTAGATCTTGGGCAAAACCCATCTATGTATCTCATGGACATGCAGTAAATACTTGTGAATTATGAATTTAGACTAGTTAAAGTAGATGTCACTATATCAAGAATAAATTTAGTGACACTGTAAGGAGGAGGGTGTGTATCTGTTTGTCTTGAATGGCAGCTGCTCGTGGGATGGGGGTTGCCTCGAGGCAGAAGGAACAGATCCTGGATGTTTCTAACTCACCAGGTCCAGGTGGGAAGAGCTCAGGTTTCTGTATTTAATAGGGCTCCCTGGGTAGGCTCTGACACATAGCCAGGTTTGGTAATGATCTAGAAAATCTTTCTAGTCTCCTAGTAGGAAACTGAAGATGATCATTTCTCATGTTTCCATTAGAGGTTTGATGAGGGGAATCTGGATAACATTTATTAAAGACTAATATAAGTAAGGGGCTTCCCTTGTGGATCCACCTGCAATGTGGAAGACCTGGGTTCAATCCCTGGGTTGGGAAGATCCCCTGGAGAAAGGAACAGCTGCCCACTCCAGTATAATGGCCTGGAGAATTATATAGTCTATAGAACTATAACCTCTATAGAGCTATAGTCTATATAAAGAACTATATAGTCTATGGGGTTGCAAAGAGTCGACTGAGCGACTTTCACTCCCGCACAATATAATTAGGGACTTTGAGAAAAAGAGTCATAGGGGCTGTGGCCTTTTAAAAATCATTAATTTGTTGGCTGTGCTGCGTCTGCGTTGCTATGCAGGCTTCTCTCTAGTTGTGGAGGGTGGGGGCCACTTCAGTTGCGGTGAGCAGGCGTCTCAGTGGGGTGGCTTCTCTTTGTTGTGGAGCACAGGCTCTAGGATGCACAGGCTTCCGAGTGTGCCGTGTGGACTCAATAGCTGTGGCACCCGGGCTCCAGAGCACAGGCTCGAAAGCTGTGGCGCATGCGCATAGTGGCTCTGCTGCATGTGGGATCTTCCTGGATCAGGGATCGAACCTGTGTCTCCTGCATTGGCAGGCAGATTCCCAAGCCACCAGGGAAGCCCCATAGGGAGCTGTTGTTAAATAATTTCTAATGGCTCCCCAAATGCTCTGTATCTGTATCATTAAGTGAGAAAAAATAAGATGCCAAATTGCTTATCATCCTGGGTTTGTTTTTTGGGTTTTTTTTTTTAAGCCCTTCTATTTACATAGAAGCAAGAATAGAGGGCAGGGGACCAAAATGCTAATGGTGATTGTACTCAATTGGAGGTTCAGGCGGATATTATGTATTTTCTGTAATTAGCAAGAATCACCTTTAGAATCAGGAAATACTTTTCAATAATTTAAACATTTTTAAATGATACAATTAAAGCATCACTTTGAACAAAGCTAGTGGAGGTGACGGAATTCCAGTGGAGCTATTTCAAATCCTGAAAGATGATGTTGTGAAAGTGCTGCGCTCAATACGCCAGCAAATTTGGAAAACTCAGCAGTGGCCACAGGACTGGAAAAGGTCAGTTTTCATTCCAATCCCAGAGAAAGGCAATGCCAAAGAATGCTCAAACTACCGCACAATTGCACTCATCTCACACACTAGTGAAGTAATACTCAAAATTCTCCAAGCCAGGCTTCACCAATATGTGAACTGTGAACTTCCAGATGTTCAAGCTGGTTTTAGAAAAGGCAGAGAAACCAGAGATCAAATTGCCAACTTCCGCTGGATCATGGAAAAAGCAAGAGAGTTCCAGAAAAACATCTATTTCTGCTTTATTGACTATGCCAAAGCCTTTGACTGTGTGGATCACAATAAACTGTGGAAAATTCTGAAAGAGATGGGAATACCAGACCACCT